>OX596251.1:13800099-14384684 GCA_951394255.1 Polyploca ridens
AGATAAACACTGCTATATTATCATAAATGTACCCGTGTAACCGCTATAAATTTAATTTCCATTCTCTTTTACGTTATTTTACTGGAAAACTGTATAAAAAGATTTGAGTTATTTCAATTTACAACCATAAACGTTCAACCAGATAAAGTATACTAAATTGTTTATATACCTAAAAAAATACACCTAATGTTCAAAAATTACACAACATGACAGAAAGGGTATATTCAAATTTTAAAGAATAATGCTCTATATTAAATAAACTATAATTATCATGATACTACCTACTTAAAGAGATGAAACTTGAAATAGTAGTTTAAGTTGGCCTTTTAAATATTTCAATCTGAGATCTAGCATTTTTTTTTCTCATTTGCGTTTTAATTCTTTTTCAATTACTCATTAATCTTTTCTAAGTGTTTGATACACATAAATAAATCTGGAAAGCTACGTGATTGTCCCATCAAAGTCGAGCGATTAGGTTATTGAAATCGGCCTCGTTTCTCGTCAGTGAGTTACATACATAGTGTTGAGACATAGTGTCGAGCGCAGACGGCGTGAAATACCTCTGTGATGGGAGCTAATCCTCGAATGTAAAGTGGCTTTGAGAGCCCTGGAGTTAGTATTCTGAAAGTCTTTTTGAGAAAATGGAATTCGAACGAGATTCGTCAAGTATCTATCGTGGGATACCTATGTGGAATTTTTGGATGTACTACCTATAAGGTAATTTTAGCTTTATTCTTTCTTAAATTGTTAGTATAATTGTGAGATTGTATTGGATTATAATAATAAATAAAAGGTAAATAAATAATTTGTATTACACCAGAAATAATTTTGAACGTCTGTTATTAATACTACCTTCATGAAAAGGATAATAAAAATAATAATTATACTTAAAGTAAATGCCATAATGAAAAAAACTAGTTATATGAAGCATAGATGATAACGGGAGAATAGTCCTCAGGATCATTTCAGAAATCTGGTGGAAAGCATGCCAAACCGTATAACAGCTAAAGGTGGCACTACAATATACTAAAATATGTAAGAGTTGCATATTACTACATATTGTCACATATTTTTTACAAAATAAACTTCATAATCTTGAACTTTTATGACTGTGATTTGACCACTATAAAATTGTCTTTATTTCATAAAACTAATTCTCTGGCTCCAATATTTTGGAAGTTATTGTGGTTTTTGTTACCGACCCACTTTTCTTGCAGCCCAGTGCATTTATACATCCAGGATTGTAGGTTCAAATTCTCACATAATCCTATTTAATATTATAAATGCGAAAGTGAGTTTGTTTGTTTGTTACGTCTTAACGCTTCAACTACTCAATGGATCATCATGAAATTTAGCATGCAGGTAGCTTATGGTATGGAGAAGGTATGTCCTTCTCCATATAGGCTACGTTTTATCCCGGGAACGTGGGTGAAACCGCGGAGGACAGCAAGTAAAACATCGATAGAAACTCAAACACACACAACAACAAACACAACACTGGACAATAAACATAACACATCTCACACCCCTTCAGGAACTTATTGGCATCGAAGTCATGTTAACAACTCTTGACAGTTGCCGAAAGTTCCCCAAAGGGCTTTATTATTACCCCGCGTCGCTTGAGACACGTGTAGGCTGTTTTGGATGTCTCCCGTCAACTGAAGCCTCCAATCAGTTATCGGGACCCAGGATATGATTAATATAATATTGCTATGTGGAAGCAATTTCCGAAGTTCTTTATACGAGGGGTTTGATAGTTGAGAATTGACTAGGAAATTGTAAGATAAAGATAATTATCGTTTAACTAGCATAATTGATAGAATCAAAGTTATAGATTTCATCACTGACTAAAGTAAAAAGGAGTAAAGATGAAAATTTAATTCACGTATCGATAAGCTCCGAGTTGAATGTCTGAACTATTATTCTTTTTAGGAACTCAAAATTCTATTGGGGTGATCGGGTTAATGCGCTTAGTATATCGTTTCTTTGCGATAGTTGCCTGTGATCATGATTACAATCATGTCTTTAAGTATAGGTCACAAATTATACAGTCACCCTATACCTATTGTCAGATTGAAAAATTTTGATTTATATCTGTGGTACAATATGTCACCATTTTCAAAATCATTATTTATTGGAACGAGTTATACCAGGTCATCTGGTACCATCAGATGAACGAATCGATCGATCCGATGACGAAGATCACATTCTCTAGAATGAAAATCAAACCGGGTGGCAAGAGCTAGTAAAAATATTACTTATTTATTGTGGGAATGAGAGATGTTGAAGAAATGATATTTATATTGATGAATACACTATTTTATGTTCAATGTTCTTTTAGTTCTCAGATTACTCACTATTGCGATACATTTATCCTCATCTATCTATATAAATAAAAATCAATTGGCACATGTATGACCGAGCATGACTTGAGAACTGCTCGACCGATTTGGATTTCTTCAATAACTGCTCAACCTCCGGGGCCTACAATCTTATATTTGGTAATGGCGTTTATAGTGTCGTTAGACGTTACACCATTTATACTCTATTTCACATAGGATGAGTCGTCAAGGTCAAGGGTTTTTTACCAATATCTAGTAAAATTCCATTTGATTACTCTGAAATAATATTCACAATATTTCGTGAAAACTAGCTCTATCATAGTATTCCTTTATTATATCGAAATGAACATTAACCATTGAGAAATTTAATAAAATACCATGTGTCACCGAACTCATGTTATTTGAAATATACTATAGTGCATCTTTTATTGCACGTTAATTGTTCCGATAAATTGACGCGTCAAGTAGGGAAGCGCATTACTGAGATCACATTTGAGAGCACATTTTTCATCAAAACATTGATTTCAACACTGATGTAGTGCAGTGACATAAGTTAAGTTTAACATTTATTTTAAATAATGGATATTTCAATCATGAAATTAAGAAACAAAAAAGTTAAAGTCAAACTATGAGGAAATTAGATGATCAGTATTCGATTAATAAGAAATACACTTAAGCCACCACCAACTCCTAAAGTCCATCCAAGATGATGTCATCTAAGTGCATCCAAAACCATCGTAATTGTTTGCTTCTTCTATTGTTTTGAATCTTAGATCTTATATTTCAATTACCTTTTTTTTATAATTAAAAGTAATATATTGATACAAGCAAATACAAGAGACTGTTTAACCCATTATTGGTTTAAATAAGGCTCCGCATTAATTTATTTACTACTTATTTCTCGGTAAACTTCAGTTAACACGTCAACGCACCTTTACCTATCAAAAATACATGAAATAAATGAATGCCTTTTCCAACAGACGATAAACTTCGACTCAACCCGTGGCGGTATATCATTGGTCACGGAGAAGGGGATCCACAGTAGCAGTCGACTGCTAGTGCAGTCGGCACGAACGTCAGACGCAGGCTCATATCAGTGCGTGCCTGATAATGCGCAGTCGGCGACGGCGCGGGTACATGTTCTCACTGGTAAGAATCAATATCCTTCTTCCTACTATACTTTTGAAGGCGATGATAGTGAATCTTACGATATGCTTGATCTTTCGGTGAAAGAAAACATCGTGAAAAAACCATAGCACAGTGGTAGGGACTGTAGTACTCGCCTGGCTTGCTACGTCTTCCAACAGCTCCACTTGAGAGCCAGTTCCTTCCTAGGCCTCGTGTGATTACCACCTTCAGCTACATCGTTACTTACCATGGTGAGATTGTACTCAAACACATGTCAAAAAATCTTCTTCCTACAATCGTACTACCTACTATCCTTCTTCCTACTTCGAAATATCTTTTTTACCATCCTACTATAATTGTTATAATGCGAAAGTTTGATTATATGGACAGTTTAAAACATACTCTGAATTTCAGGTAAGGAAGTTTTTTCTAATATTTATTCAAGAAGTTATTCAAAGGCATGGGTAATTCCCTCGACTCGCTTTAAATTATTATGGTGTGTGAGAAAGTTTATCCTTGTTGTTGAGAAAGTTGTGTGACTAGCGGTGGTGATGAATTATTTGTTGATAAAGAGGCTTTCGCTACATAAAAACTACCCCAAAGTTTCTCATGCTTTGCCACAACAAGCGGTATACACTTGCTTGCCAAGTCATACTATGACGCTCACAGAAAATAAAACAAAATTAGTTTAATTGTTCATTTTAGTGTATTCAAGACTGTTCGACTCTAATTAGTTTATTCACATAACAAATTAGGTCTAAATCCCATCTAAAACCCAACAAATCCTCGTAATTTTGAGTGCTAGGTAAAATCATTTAATCTCTGTAATCCACTATGATATTTAAGAATAAAAGTACCTAATATCATTTTGGTAATTCAAACAAATTGTTATAATCCAATTATGCGGGGAGATTAGCAAATTATTATATTTTGTTGTGACAGTGATGTATTAGTAGGTCATTAGCATACATAGATAGGTCTACTCGTCTGTGTAAATATTCTTGGATTAAATATAATGATGAAAATGATACAGTTAGTAGTAGATGTAATTTTATTATGAGTTGTATAGAGTCTGCTCTATACAATACATAATGTATATATTTATGATTTTATATTGATAATGAGTAATTTAATCTTTATTGATAACAAATATGTACAGATTACAATTTATATATAGAAAATTTCCTAAAGTCTGCCGCTGCTTGAGATGGCGCGAGTGTATTTACACATGGCATCCCACACCAGCGACTTGCCGACACTCCCAGGATCAAAGATATACCATCCGGTCTCTTGCCATCGCCCCGCGCAATACCGACTGGTTCCAGTACGGAAGGCATGTTAACGACAACAAGAGCCCTGCGGATAATGTAATTATTAGCTGAGTGTCGTGATATTCGGCCAGCACTTAGGGAGAATTGTTTAATGATCATTTTTTAATATTATATTTTTTCATAAAATTTCTTAAATTCTTCATTCATAAATATAACATGTTGCTTATGGTACAGAGTACATACCCCCTCTTTCTCTACTGAGATTTTCTATAGTGGCCACCTTCACCAACCTCTCGGTCATAAAAGACGGCACACTATACCAGGCAACCCCTTACGAGGCGTCTGGGACCATCTGCGGTAGGTCACGCCGCCAGAGTACTCGCCCCTGGTACTCAAGAGAAAATGTGAGTCGCACCGTGATCACTCACTACCATTTGTCCAGAATGGTACCGGAGCAGTCAAAGTCGCTCACCACACGCACCCCAGCACGCCAGCGCTAGCATGAGCACAAACGTATAAATACGCAGCGCAAACACCGGCACCAGCGCACCTTGTTGGTGCTAGCGGATTCAATCCCCGCTAGGGACGCCAGAGAAGCTGGCTCCCATTTCTCCAGAATGGTCCCGGAGCTGTCATGCACGCTCACCTCCCGAATACGAATCCACGCATCTACCCAATGCCTACAGCTGGGTTGCCGGAAAACTAATCCAACGGGTAGTCCTCTACTTTCTATCCAGGAAAGTGCCGGAGATGCAGTTCACTCACAGGAGCTCACTTGCTTGAGGGTTACTCACGAACCCCGCGTCTGACCACCAGGTGGCCCTTTGCCTTAGGCCGGTAACTTCAGACACTTGTTGCGCGCGAGGAATGACGCACGACCAACACATAGTCGAGCAGACAACATGCCACTCCTCTGCAACCACCACATAGACCAACGCGAGTCCATACCCAATGTCAGGTTCCACCTTTGCGCTTGCAATGGTGGAGGGCCTACCTGACCCCGCGTACCCTTATCCAAACAGCCGGACCCGTAGTTCCAGCTGCGAACCCCATCTGTTCGGGTCGTACAGACGTGGGCGTTGCTCATTTAGCACCACCCGGAGGACACGTGTACGGTGTTTAAGGCAGAACGTACGGACGCGAGCAACATTATCCTCCAGTACAGAGTACAGTAGTACCCAATTAATATGGCTTACCGATGTACCTACGCAGAAGATACATTTTCAAAGCGCGGGAAACGCTATTGGTCGGCAGCTGCCGCCATGTTAGCGCGCGCCGTGCGGAGGGGCGTTACTTGCGAGTGAGACAGAACTAATAGCTGCAGTGTATTATGAACCTTATAGTAGTGATCTAAGGTTGATTGTAAGTTTTAAGCATTCTTTCGTTAATCTTCGGGGCCATACTTTCTTTTCTGTGTGAGCGAAGATTCACGACGCGCCATATCAGTTGGGAAATACTGTAAACCACTGATTCAGCCAAGTATCTAAATTCTTTTAGGGTCGTACTATAGGGCTCATCAGCGGGAGACGTAATATCACCATAGGTTTTAGATAAGCACTAGGACAAGGAATGTACGGAATTGATAGAAGACGCACCTCTTACACACTACGACTGACCTTTGTGATGAGTCCGTTGGTTTCTTCCTGTCACATCCACCTTCCACGACACCAGTAGCTTAATTGCGATCCTTCGATAATAGTAGACGAACAGCGATAGCGAAGCACATATATTAAGGAGACAATGATGGGATCTAGCGATGATCACCAGCACCACGTGTACATATTAGATAACCAACTGCAGCGGCGGCGAGTGTCGGTCATAGACTGCCCGTAAAAACAGGCATGATAGAGAATGCGTCGGAGGAAAGGAGGTAGGTGATAAATATGAGATAAAAAGAGGGTAGATGGAAGCTTTAATTAATAAATTGGAGGTAGGATAGGAATTATAGTGCAGAGCCAACTAACTGGCGCAAACAACCACTATTACCGGGATTTTGCGTAAATGTACCTATCTGTTTCCAGCATTTTTCAAGAAATAAACTTATTTAATAAAATATTATTTTATTTTATTATGTTATAAATATTTCCGCATAAAATAATAAAAGGGTAGATTAAAAACATCCAGACAGCCTTCATGTCCACATTTGCGTGCGAGAATTTGTAGAAGTCATAAGCTTATCCCGCTTTGTATGAAATTGTGAAGTCGCACTTGCGTGATATGAAATAAACTTATGGAAGATTTTGCTGATATAAATAATACCAACACGTGGCTGAAATTGTACGAATATATTACCAAAAGGTAAGAAAGTCGTGTAAGAAAGTTTGTAGGCACATTCTTGTTACAGATAAGACATTCAATTGATCCATCAGGTGGACTGTGTGCTTGTTTTCTTCCTTACTTAATTATTTTTATATTATTTTTAATCGTAGCTTTTTGTTTACTGTTGTCTTTTAGAAATATGGAATAAGAGATTTAATCCACAAATTAGCGTTAGAACGTTTTGTTTGATAATTAAGTTTAAGGCTGCGTATAAAGCAAAATAACAATCTTAGAATTGAAATTTAACCAAGTAAATAGTACTTAAATGAAAAAATATTTTTATATGGGTATTTTCATTATATACGCGAGGGTTCTGCCTGAGCAAAAACATAATGGAATGAAATTTCCTCGATATTGCAGCGAAATTCGTTGATCCAATAAACCAACATACTGATGGCGAACTTTTTTA
The DNA here is from genome assembly GCA_951394255.1 of Polyploca ridens. Classification (NCBI taxonomy): domain Eukaryota; kingdom Metazoa; phylum Arthropoda; class Insecta; order Lepidoptera; family Drepanidae; genus Polyploca; species Polyploca ridens. Next base: position 13,807,569 of record OX596251.1, read on the forward strand.
TTTCTAAAATTAGGTATACGTTCTGATTTTAATGTTGAATTAATTTGATTACTGTACCTACTTTATTTATGTACTTTATGATATTTTCCATGTCCTGAATCCTGAATCCTGAATCTCCGAGAGTTGTCGAAAATTTGGTTTTTATTTTCACAAAAACAATGAGTGGCAACTTGCTTATTATGTACGGTATACAAAAAAGTGTTTTTTTTTTGTTCGCAGGTGAAACCCCAGCGGCGATGCAGGGAAGCGCACAGTGGGCAGACAATTTCGGTCTACCCACTCTTCTGTCCTTCGCCTATTCCAGTCTATACATACCATTTTTTTATCGTATAGATTAAAAGTACTACGTTGAGAACGCCTAAAAAGTGAAGTTCAAAAGTGAAGTTGTGTTTATAAAATTTTAAGATGACGTTATATGAACATTTTGGTTGTGTCAAACTGTGACACATCCATGTTATTTATGTACATGGACATTGATACGACACTAATAATGTTTATTTGATATTAATAGTAGAAATATTATGGTTTAATTTTGGAAGCTTCCGATCTTGTAAAATTGGTAGTTTTATATCTATCTTTACGGAAATTGGGTCAAAGCTACAACTATCATATAGCTCGTTCACATCATAAAGGCAGCCTGTTGCAGAAATGTGGAAGTTTGCTGTTATTGCTGGCGTACTATATTTATTGTTAAGTTTTTGTTATAAATTACCTATCAAGGATGCACACTCATAATCTAAACATTGAAAACAAGGAATGTATAGTACCTACTCATACAAAATGTAAAGGAACTTAAATCTGAAAAGCTTCTAAAAATGAAGTTCAATTATGCGATTGAGGTAAATAATTAAAAAATAAATAAAATAAAAATATACCAGTGATCCGACTTACTGAGACTACAGAATTAGTGTCTTTTGGTACTAATACATCATCTTTCCCATCGATCTTATGTCATATCCTCGTTAGATATAAGTTAACTGTATGGTTTCATAATGGTTTTTGTAAATATTTATAAAAACAAATTGTAAATAAGCTAACAACGATGGTAATCAATGTCCATGTATTTCCTTAAGAACAGAATCTGTGCCAATGTTGCATAGAATATATCCAAACCAGGGTATAGATATTTAGAATAAACGTATTAGAATAATTTACAAACAAAATCAATCTTCTAATGTTCATCAATCTAACGTTGTACGTAATACAGTGGAAAATAATCGTAGAACAAGTTATAAAATAATTATAATAGGTATAGGTTATGATTGTTTATAAGATTATGAAGTTGATTTGAATAAAATGATCATTTTTAATGTTTGTTTAATTCCCCTAATTTAGTCAATAATGACGATTCTTTTAATTCAACAATAATAAAAAATGCAACTTTCGGGGATCTGCATACAATGAGAGAATTTTTAGGATGTATAAATCTGTACTTAACTGCAAATAGATGAACGCGATGTCCCTGTGCAAAAAAAAGTAAAACTAATACATATCAAGTTTGGGGTGGTATACACTAAATTATAAAAGTATCTCTGTCTCTACATTATCATATTAATTACCCGTTACATACATCCTTACATCCATAGAAGGAATGAACGCGTGTCAAGGTTTATAATACACAAAATTTAGTATCGCCAAATATCCTGAAAATAACTAACCCAACAAAAAAGGATTCTCAAGTGAAGCTCACATTGTGGCAATTGATTTTTATTTAAATAGGATGTTTTATTTTATTTAGCTAATATGAGTAGTTTCTGAACTACAGGTCTTAGAGAAAATCGCTGAAATGAACCATGAGCTGAATTTTGAAGAAAACAAAAGTGTATGTTCGGAGATCATTCCAAAATACATTTTTCTGTCAATATTCTGATTATACGTTACAATAAGAATAAAATCATATCTGAGAATCTTGATAACAAGTAACTAGAAGTGATATAAAATATTAATTTACGTTTTCCTTGTCTATCGTTTTATAATATCTGTCCTTCTGCGTAAATTTTTACGTGTTGGATACTCACATGTATAACGGATGGAAGACAAGTCTCTATGCGCCAAAGTTATTTATTTAAGATAGCAAACATACATGGTACAAAGTCAAGTCTCAGTTTACAAAAATATTGAGCATATTCTATTAACTAAAATTAGATCTCGAATAATATATTTTATAATTGACTTTTGATAATGATGAAAAATTTTAGATACACAAAATCTTTCTTTTTTTTAATCGACTTCAAAAAAGGAGGAGATTCTCAATTCGGTTATATTTTTTTTATGTTTGTTACCTCATAACTCCGTCATTTATTAACCGATTTGGAAAATTATTTTTTTATTTGAAAGGGCACACTTCCCGTTTGGTCATATTGTCATCAGATCAGGATTTGATTACTAATTAGTGTACTTTGAAGTCAGTTTAAGTTTTTTGTAAAACAGTCCAATTATTTCCAATTATTCATAATCGCTTTTTTAACTAAATCAGTGTAATAGTGTGCCCCGTCTCACTCTTTAGATCACCAAATATCACCTGTCAGATAAAGACTTTTTAGCTAATCAACGTTTGATAACTTTAGTATGAATAAGGGGGTTTGTCGATAAACAAGCATACGACCCGTCTGATGGTAAGCCGTTACCGTAGCCATATGGACGCTTGCAACACATGAGGCTTCACTCACGAGTTACCAATAAAATTCTCGAGTGTTTTATTGATAAAGTTATTGAAACGATTAAGACTGAATGCTATTAAAAATGTTCAGAAACATAAAATGAAAAATCCTTGTTAAGTAGTTAAAGTAAGTTTAATTGACCATGTGAATAAAATTTCTTTAATAATCCCACAGCAAGCATCATTCTATACGCAGCTGTTCTTTAAGCAAACCCTTTTACAATTTGAAAACAAAACCTTATTTTAAAAACCCATACACGCTGTTCTGTATTATGTAAGTACCTACCATTCATTCCACGTGCTTTAGAAATTCGTTCACGACAACCTGTCTTTTCACCGGAGACCCTGTTTGGTGGTTTATTTAACGCTTTTCATTTGAACGTGTGTTTGACGGTTTCATCCATAGAAATCTACACAATTTATCTAGAACTCCCTTCGACTAATAGCATTTATTGCGCTGTTATTACTTTAAACTACACGTACACATTATGTTATAATTTGTTCGCTATTTAAATATATTTATTTGAGTGCATGAACATAATACCTGTTTATTCTGGGTATTTACACCCAGAATAATCTGTAATAGAAATAATTAAGTATATCAGTCTTTTTACACAGTGCAAGGTCATTTCTTTTTCATTTTAACATCATCATAATGTTTAGCCTAATATGCATCTAATTACCGTCTTCTTGGTGGTAAATCTGTTGATATATGCCTGGAGATATTTATTGCTGAATGTAGAACTCCCCTATATAGGTATTATCATAATCAATAAACTATACAGTTACATCTGCACAAAGCACGTTGGGCAGAAGAAATTAAAAAAAAGCGGTTAAAAAAATACTGTAAATGCAATACCACTTCTAATGCTTATAATTATTTTTCTATGGTCCGTGCAAAGTCTGAGTGTTAGCCCTGAGGCACGGAGTACGGGTGAATGAAACTAATCGAAACCAAGTCCAATGGAAAAGCGGTCTAGTTAGGGTTAGCGGGTCTGTTGGCTCATTGATTCCATACAAAATTGGTATGGTTTAGTGAAAGCTTCTGAAATAAACAGGTATCTAAGATAATAACAGTGGTAGTGTGTTTTACGTATAATTGATTGTCAACAATAAAGTTTTTATTGAACTATGAAACAAGTTTTTGCGCCAAATCTTACTATGAAATGGCATGGATCATGTTTTTTTCTTAAAATAGGGGTTGTGTGTATTATACTAATACTAAGCTAGCTACCATTTATCAAACATTTTGGACGTGATAGCGTCTCATTGGTCGTAAATTGGTCACGGGGTACAACCGGATTGGGGCCTATCAAGCGACAAGTTTTGCAGGTAAACTTTCATAACTTTAAATGGCTGGATGTAAGAAAGTTAGTACTGTAAAATTCTTAGGTCAAATTAGACCAATGCTTATTTCAATATAAATTTAGTCGCCATCTATCGCGGTTACGTCTAAATACCCGCAAATGAGGGCAAAGACTAATTTAACAGCTTTAAATTTGTTCTATCCTTTCTCAATAATGTTTGTAAGAATGAAATGTGATGTGACTAAAATTAGTTTAGTGTGATTTACAACAGAATCGGCACCATTGTCTCAATTTGTACACTAAAATAATGAGAGATAACAAATTAACACCCAATATAAAATAGTAACTAACGATTGTATCGTTTGGAATTCATTAACACATCTTGCAATGCATTTAAATTTAACCGAAATACAATGCAAAACAAATTGCAGTAAAATGTTGTGATTGTAAATGTTTATCTGAATTAATTTGCATCTGTACACAGAGCTGATTAAAATACCAAAGGGTTACTTTTAATACCAAAACGACCTTTTAAAATGACCTAAATTGTGTAAAGAACCTCATTAACAATTCAATTTATGCATTTCCTACTGAAATCCTGGAAGGCTGCTAATTTAAGGCCTATATTTTGAGGGAGATAAGAATTACAAATGAGATTATCGAGCCGTTTTCTTGGTCTTTGAGAAGTTATAAGATTTGGGTAAAATTTGTAACTATAAAACTGTGCCCTGGCTATTTCAAACTTGAGAGTCAGTTTTTTCTATACTTTTTTAGCTCCAAGCCACGCATAATTTACGACATTTATATACTAAAATAGAACTAAAATATCATTATTATGATACAAAGTGCGATACAAAATTTAAATATTCATTATCATTTATTATTAAAAGGCGGAAGTTAGAAGTTTAATTACAACAGCGGTCGAGGTTATAATTTCTGCAATGATTTTACCCTCGGGTTTTAGCCAAAGATTTATGGTTTAGGAAGGACATTTAGCACCCCATCCTCACCCTTTTAACTGAAAGGAAATACAGTATTTCACTCTGGCACAGTCAATTTCTTGTTACGAAATGTCTCTGACCATTGCCTACGCTTTATTCAATTACTGTTTGCTCTCTTATTAAAATGGACATAAAATAACAGTGATATAATTCTAAACTGCACTTGAGAGCCAGTTTATTTATTAGCTTTGTATGAAGCTCACTTGCTATGTGAAGAAAAATAGAACAAAAAAAAGCTGCTTAGTTATAAAAAAACAAATATGTATACTATGTAATGTCTACGGTTACGTTGCATCTTAATACGTTCGCATATTGTTTATGTTGGATTTTAAATTAAACCAATTTCTATATTATAATTTTATAGTAGTTTTAATCGATTTCTTTTTTTTTTATACTGGCCGATAATTTACGGACTGACGGACTTATCTTTACTAATAATGAAGTAAAGACCTCAAAGCTTTGCATAGCAGACCATATGGAAGTAGCTATCACAGGTAAAATTAGCTTACGAAATGATCTATATGCCCAGTTTGGCAATAAAAATACCTACCATTGGTAAGCAAAACGATTCGTAGTAAACAAGCATACGGCCCGCCTGATGGTAAGCTGATGGTTTCAAAAATACTTACCTACCACTACTCAGGTAATTTTAAAAATACAGTGCATGATTTAAATACGTATAAAAGTTGAATTTAGTTAGAATCCAACAAAAGTTAAATTATACTAGATTACAATGTTGATATAAAAGCGATTTCCCGAAACCCTATCTAAATATTAGAAACAAAATATTGATATCAGAAAGCGTGATATTTTAATAGGGAACTAGCATGCAATATTATATTTTGTCACGATTAACAGGGTAACTAAGTCTCCTAAACATAATTATTATACTATTTATCGTAAGCCTTTATTGCTGATACTAAACTAAACATACATAAATAATTAAAAAAATTTTTTAACTTATAGACATCGGATTTCCCGGTTTAGTGGTCAGCGTATCCTGTAACACATAGGCCTCTTCCAGCTGTTTCCATTCTTCTCTATTCTTCGCTTTCCTTGACCAGGTTGCTCCTGCAATATATTTAATATCATCCTTGTCTACCTCTATTTCTTTTACCGTCACGTGGTTGCCTGGTCACGTGATTTATTCTGCTTTCCCTTGTCATGTGTCCTGTCCATCTTCATTTTAACCGTCTTTTTTTCATTAATACGTCTTCCACCTTTGCTGTAGATCTTATTACTTCTTACTTATCTTATCGTCATCATAATTATAGATAATACTCTATCCATCTCTCTACATTATTCCCATATAATAAAAAAATAAACCGGCCAAGTGCGAGTCTGAGTCTAGTCCGAATCTAATAACTAAGAGCATTTTTGTGAAGGAGCATTGATGATTTCGAAAAACTGTGCTAGTTAGAAACATTGTTCTTTTTTCCTGTAATATTTATATCAATGTCTATCAACTGTAATTATTTCAGATTGTTGGCTTCGCGAACTTCAGACGTATTTGGGAATGGTACCATTCAGTAATTTTTTATCATAAGGCAAAAACTACGCGAAATACCTTTTCAAATCTATGAGCAACAGTGGTTGCTGAAATATATCGTTATGATAGAGAAGAACCCTAAAAACTAGTTGGAGCCTCGCTGATGTCAGAAGTCGTCCAATTCGATCAAACTTCTTCCTCTAACACTCTTCTTAACCACCTATTTTGACGATTACTTAATTCATACGCATTATTACTTATTATTATGATTACTTAATCAATTTGGTATTTAATTAAACAGTCGAACCATCGCAATAAGCCAGTTTATACTATAAATAAGGACGATTCAATATTCGTAACCATAATTCAAATATACAGCACTAATTAGTGCTCTAATAGCCTAAGGCCTTAATAGACAGAGAATAGCCAGTGGCCCTTCACAATACAATATCATCCAAGTATTAAATTACTTAAGGGTTAAAAGCCGAAATTGGGATCACATCATTAAATTTAATCTATATTCTAAACCATTTAGACTTGCTAGGGTGCGTTTGTTCGAGGATTATCCCGGATTAAAGCTAAGTGGTGCTAATTTAGCTGAAAACCGACATCGCTTTTGAAGTCTCACGGTAACTGCAGCGTGTGAATACGCAACTGAAGTTGGTACTTAATAATTTTCAATATCACCTTCCATCCGGGGTAGTTGGGTAAAAATAATATGAAATCTTCGACCAAAATGCATGATGATACATTCGTTCTGAAAAAAGAAAACAGTATTACGATTCTAAATCAAAATCAAAAAGTCATTTATTCAGTTTAAGCCCTAGTAAGGCACTTATGAACGTTAAATTGGTACATACAGTTGAATTTACCACTGGTTCGGAATACACTTAAACTGAGAAGACTCCGGTAAGAAACTCTTTTTTTTGTGATGGAAGATCTTTTAATATTACAGTTTTTTTTAATATTTTTATCGAATCTGTTATAATTAATAATGGAACATTGTTAATTCTAAAATATAGAATTTGATAATTAATTAGGTATAATGTTAATATAGCAAATAGATTCCGCTTATAAAAGTCTTAATATAGCTGGGTTAGTTAACCGCTTCAGTATGCTTTAGTAGATCCATAATATAAAATATGTAAAAGGGCTTGCAAAAACAGCAAAAGTTTTATTCATATTTTGATTTAAACTTTCTGTTCGCGAAATCTAACAATAGCATCCAACAAAAGCAAATTTAAACATGAATGTAATTGTAAAGTTTTACATCGTGTTCAATAAGTTGTAACAAAAATATTCGGCACTCATTGCGAATGGTGATTACATATGTAATGCAATGGGCCGTACAGACTCGATAGCCAACAATCGTTTATCACATCTGCTGCGTTCCCATGTGAAATTGTATGCTGAGCAAAAAGTTGTTCACATACTTTTTAGTCGGGGAGCTTTTGGGGAAAATGCAAATATTTATTCTTGATTTCAGAGTTCATGCATTCAAATTCAACAATCTCAAATAATATCCAACAGATGAACGATGAGTTTTGACGGGCCAGTTCGCATGGTTAGTTATGATTCCACCTATCATCACGCCGCAGGTCGTGAGTTAGATTCCCACACAGAACATGCATTTGTGTGCATGAAAATGTCTGTATATCCTAAATCTGTGTGTAATTATGTATAATAAGTATGTATTTACAAACAAAACGTAGATGTAGGATATCAGTTATCTGGTTTCCATATAGTACAAGCTCTGCTTACTTTGGGATCAGATAACCGTGTGTGAGGAATGTTCCAGGTATTTATTTATGAGTGTTGATTGAATATAAGTTGTTTATATGTATTAGGTTTAGTCTCATCTTACTATATCAATATTATAATGAGAATGATTGTGAATCGATCACGCGTAAATGGCTGAGTAGATTTAGTGGTGCAAAAAAATACAATACAGGTGAGGTTATTTTGGTCTAACAAGATTAATCTGCATATTTGTGTCTTCAGGATCAGTATTCTACCCTAGCTTATACTTCTGAAGATATTTGTAAGTATACACACCATATTAAGATTAGAATGTTTTGTCGCGAACGCACGTAAAGGATGGAGACCTATCACGAAATGTGTAGCGGTGAATAGCCAAGTAATTCGATTTACGCTTCGCTTCTTTCGGGTGTCCCTCGACAATTTACTAGTTTTTTTTCACTATAGATACCACTAGAAACCACTGATGGTGTGACCAAAACACAAAGCCCAGAAAACTGGCTCTGAAATGAAGAACTCTGAAATAAAGATATCGTTAGGACGTTGGCAACAGATTTCCATACTTGAGTGTATCCCATAGACTTAGGATTTCGCTACAGTTACGTGTATCCATCCAATTAGGTGCCACAAAGTACCTTACTTTTTGACAATTAACCCGATGGTTCTCGCGAGGGACGCGCGTCCTATTATAACAATTGATGTCATTGTTATATTTTTAACCGCGAGCCAAGGAATGTCAAAGCTAAAAAAAACCTATAGTGTTATATCTATGATAATTTATATAATAATACAGATGAACCGTCAACTGTCAACTGTCAACAATATTGACCGAATTTTATACACTTTCGATAATAATTTCAAGAAATTCCATAGCTGCTGCATTTCAAAATCTTTGTTCCCGAATTAAAATTATCAGTTAGTTTCTATATGAATCACCAGAAATATATCACCCGGGATGAAACTTTTCACAGGCAACAGTCATCGGCAACAGTATAATTTTTGACTTGTCAAATTGCGAATTACATAAATTCATTATTCTGATGATATTTTTGTTGAAATTCCGAAGAATCTTCTCTCAAGAGCTGAGCTTTATAAGCTGCATTCGATCTGGTACCTATAAAGTCATAGATCACCGGGTCTCTTCGAAATCATGGTATATGTGGATCTAATATATGCATCACATCATCGCCGAGTGTGTAAGAGTTGATGGTTAAGGATAACCGTGTTTGACTATATTTTTGCATTATTTGAGTGAAGTGCTATTACCGGACACAAAAGCTTTTCTTTAGTGTATATATTAGTCATTTTATATATTTGTAGTTTTATAATTATGCTTTATAATTTATCCGTTTTCTTTTTTAGATAGGTTTCTTACAATTCTATGTCTGAGCGCTCTGAACAAGCCAGTAGTAGCCACTTAAATGACGGAAGTGTAACGTCTTTGGAAAACAACGTCCGGTGCCCTAAGTGTTCCCAGGCTCGCTTTTTTAAGGGCCTAAGAGGGCTGCACATTCACAACAGTCGGTGCCATAAATTAGATGTACCACTTTCACCTACCAACCAAAACCCGTCACTCCCAACATCTCCACCATCTCAAATAGAATTTTGGCAAATCATCTCAAATTTAAAAAACTCCACCCCAGTCATCAAACGCATCCCGCGTGGCGCACGTATTTCCGTTGCAAAAAGTTTATCAAAAGACATTAGGCTCACAATCTCACAAAACTCAAAGCGTGCTTGGGAACATTTACTTACCTTTCCTTATCGTGTACTCCACGTTGTTAGGGATCATATAAATAATAATACTTCTTTAACTAATAGGATAAAAAGTAACAGTATCAGCAATTCTCTGCCAAGTTTTGACCAAATATGCTCAGTTAAATTCAAAATTCCTCCGGTACATACCGTAGTCCAGAGTAAACTGAACGATGGGGACATAAAAGGAGCCGCTCGGATTTTGTTTTCCAAGGATGTTTTCGCTCCAAATACAGATGAAACTTTGGCTGTGCTTCAGAGCAAACATCCACTTCCAGCAGAAAACCTCCACTTACCTGATCCACCCTTACCGCTAGATAACAACATCTTTGTTTCTAGACAAGATGTACTTGGAGCTGTGAGGTCCTTCCGGAACGGTTCAGCCGGTGGCTTAGACTCTCTCTCACCCCAGCATCTTAAAGACCTTCTATGCGGCAATACAGGCGAGGCCGGTGAGACGCTACTGGAGGACCTCACATCATTGATCAATATCATGCTAGCCGGTAAGGTGTGTGAAGACATAACAGATATTCTATATGGCGCGAATCTATGTGCCTTCACCAAAAAGGACGGAGGAATTAGGCCTATTGCTGTTGGTACCACCTACCGCCGCCTTGCCGCCAAAATCTGCTGCCATAAAAAGTCAAACATACTTCAAAGCTACTTTCAACCCAAACAGCTTGGTTTTGGTTCACGCGGCGGCTGTGAGGCGGCAGTACATGCTCTCCGTACCTACCTCAAAGACGGGAGTGGAGAGGTCCTGCTGAAAGTGGATATTAAAAATGCTTTTAACTCGGTGGATAGAGGCGCCCTTCTGTCTGAAGTTAAAGATAAAATTCCAGATGTTTTCGGCTTCCTTTGGCAATGTTACAAAACTCCCTCAAAATTAGTCTACAAAAATAATCTTCTTTTTTCATCAGTTGGTTGTCAGCAGGGCGATCCTCTGGGGCCGGCTATCTTTGGGCTCGCCATCCATCCCATCATTAATCAATTGGAATCAAAATTCAACGCCTGGTACCTTGATGATGGATCTTTGGGAGGCGATGTGGACACAGTTCTCAGTGACCTCAACCTATTATCCGAAAAAATGGCGTTAATCGGATTAAGCCTCAATTACACTAAATGTGAAATATTTCTTACAGACAACTGCCCAACACCATTCGAGACCATAGACAAATTCAATAAACTGGCCCCGAATATCAAAATTGTCAACAAGTGTTCACTTCGCCTCCTTGGGTCTCCTATCTTTGATGAATCTTTCCCGGAATTTGTAGAAGAAAAAATTCAAAATTTTCGCGATGTTTCGGACCGACTGCTTCAAATCAACTGCCATGCAGCTTACACTATCATCAGGTACTGTCTTTTTGTCCCTAAATTTACCTACGCACTCCGTTGCAGTCCGATCTGGAATCACCCACCCCTCTTACAGAATCTGGACAATACAATTCAGAATACCCTCGAAACCATTTTGAATACTAGTTTAGACCATCGTACCTGGACCCAGGCTTCCTTGCCAATCCGGTTCGGAGGTCTGGGTATTCGCAAAATTTCCAGTATCTCCCTCCCCGCTTTCTTGTCATCTGTCTTTAGCACTTGTAGCCTCGTCGAGGCTATTCTCAATACGACCTTGTCCCCTGCTGAAGTCTCAAGCTTGACAGATGCCAAGAAGGCTTGGCAGATAGCCTGCCCCAACACCGACCTACCCAGATTCCCATCATCGCAGAGGCAATGGGATGGGCCGCTGTGCGAGCTAGTACGGAAGCAACTTATTGAAACGTCTTCTAGCCACGCAGAGCGCGCCCGCCTCCTTGCAGTCTCGGTTTGGGAATCTGGGCTCTGGTTGCAGGCACTTCCGTCTGCCAATTTAGGCACTCTCCTAGATTCCACAACATTCAGGATAGCTACTTGCTTGCGTCTGGGCGCTCAGTGCTATATGCCACATCGCTGCCAATGTGGTGCCGCCGTCGATCCCCTAGGCCACCATGGACTCTCTTGTCAGAGAAGTGCAGGCAGAATTGCTAGGCACGCCGACCTTAATGACATCATTCGTCGGTCTCTTTCCAGCGCCAATGTTTCAGCCCTTTTGGAACCAAATGGGTTGATGCGTGACGATGGAAAGAGACCCGACGGCATGACATTGGTTCCCTGGAAGATGGGGCGGCCCTTAGTTTGGGACGCCACGTGCGTTGACACTCTGGCACCGTCTCATCTTCCAGAGACTATGAATAAGGCCGGCGGCGCTGCTGCCTGCGCAGAAAACCTCAAACGGCGCAAATATAGTAACCTCGATAGCAGTTACTTATTTGAGCCGTTTGGGGTAGAGACATTGGGTCCATGGGGGCCGGCCGCCCACCGCTTTTTCCGAGGCATTTGTAAGCGCCTGGTCGAAGCGTCGCGTGACCAGAGGGCTGGCGAATACCTCGCCCAACGCATTAGTATCGCAATTCAGAGAGGTAATGCCGCCAGCGTTCTGGGCACGCTACCACTTGGCAGCGACTTGGATAGGTTAGCCTATTTATAAGTTTGTTTGTTTTTTTTTTTTTTTTTTTTTGTTTTACCTTTCTTAGTTTTAGTTATTAGTTTATTATTATTTAGATTAAGTTATTTAGTAGGTATAGTTTTATTTATAATGTTTTGATATTTAAACGATTGTATAATAAATTACATAGCGATGAACCTAATAAAATTATGATGTAAAGAAATAAATACTAGATTTTTTGTATTTATAAACGTGAAAATATAAAGTTTTTTTTTATTTATTTAGGACACATACAGTCATCATTTTAAAAACAACATAAGCAAAGACCTGGGGGTCTATAAAATACATACATATTATGTCTTATTATAGGTACATAGGCAAAGATAACATAATTTATACACATTATATTATATAGTATACGTTATATTATATATTGTGTCGTTAAATGAAAATATCATAAATTGCAAAAATATCCCTCAAATAGTGGAAAAGCCAGTAGATATAAGGTGGATATATTTGTTTAGATAAACCAATAGCCCAATACTATGGAGAGAAGTTAATTATGTTCAATTTTGTCTTGATTATCCTACTAATATCTGGTGGCAAATTCATAACTAATTAACTTCATAAATTGAATAAAATGGCTTTGATTTTGAATATAATAAATGACAAAGTCATTGAATTAGTGTAATAATTCAATGGACAAAGTTGAGTTTGTTTGTTACGGCTCAACGACACATCCAATCGTGATAATTTGACGTACGGGTAGATTATATCCAGGTATCACATTAATCGTTGCACATAGGATACTTTTTATCCCGGGAATAAATTACATTCCTCTTGAACGCGGGTGATAACACGGGGCGAAAACTAGTAATATACATACAGAGGGCCAAACACAAGCTCTTAAAACAATATTATTATAACCTTATTTGTCTTTTGTCCATCTTTGACATCCGACGTCAAAACAGGACAAAAGACAAGTGAGGTTATTATTATTGTTTTAAAAGCTTGTGGTAGGCGCCCTGGTACATAAAGTACCTACTCATTCATCCAAACAACTTTTACCATGGGACCAACATCGAATTCGCAAAACACAGCTGTTAACTACAATTAAAGGTCAGTCTTCACAGCTAAAATGTATGAAACAATTGCTTTTTTTGCGATATTTGTTGCTATTTGTTGTAAATGTAATGTAAATGTTGGTCCCATAGTAAAAGTTGTTAGTATTTATAAGTACTTTACGTAGTTTCATTTAATGTCAAATCGTCTTCTTCCTACAGCCTCTATAAATTTGATCATGTTTTTGATTCAGTTAAAATTTCATTGCGCTGATAAAACCAGAGATATTCTTAAAAACCACCGGTAAGGTTCACTGTTTGCCAGTGAAATAAGTGAATCGTATGTATGAATATAATATTATAAAATCAAACCACGTCTTTGATATTTGCGTTAGACAATCTGAATAGCAAATAGTTATATATGTTGGTTACAGGGAAACACATAAATGTGTGTGATAACATTGGATTTATTGTTGTTACGAGTTTTGTGATACTGCAAATAAAATACATGTTATAGTCAAAATACATTTTGAGTCGTAATTTATCACAGGGACTTTTTTATACGACGAAGTTGGTAATCGCGTAGAATTTCGGAAAATCCTTTCTTATCGGATGCCTAGGTCTTTCAAAGATCAACCCTCCAAGTTTCAGGTCTCTACGATCAGCGGTTTAGGCTGTGCGTTGATCCATCAGTCAGTCATTCAGGACAAAAGCATTTTATATGTATAGATTAAGGAATAAAATATAAGTCAACGTTTACCTAAAGACTTAAATTATCTATAGAACAATCTCAATTTTAGTTTAAGATATAATATAAGGTATTACATTAACATGAGAAAATTTATTCTCGTTGTAATTTAATACAAATTATGTTTCAATAATAAATACTGTATTTACTTCTTAATTCACTATTTTTCATCAAGCACGAAAGAAATAGTATATTTTGAAAATACATACAACACCATAAACATTTAACTAATAACAAAAATGATACAATAGGATTTTTTGCTCTATTTCGAATCACAACAACCGACAAATTGAAAACATTCTTAATTCAATCCACGTCGGGGAAAGGAAGTTGGGTGGAAATTAATCTGCTTATCTCTTACACACACAATATAACACGAAAGTATGTTTTGAAACTATTAAAGTGTTACACGGATGATTACGGTCGTAAACATTACCCGCCGTAAACTATGTCAGTTAATTAAGTGGAAAAGAGGGGATGACTTTGATGGAACGGACTTTAGTACCTAAGTCAAATTAAAAGTTAAGTTATAGGTTATAAAATGAGAACGTGTGACTTAAGCCTTGAAAATACACTGACCAGCTATATAAAAAGCCACAAACCTATCATAAAATATTTCTGAAACCACGCAAGATAGCTTCTTGAAGTGAAAAGCAACACTAAACGTATTAACGCATTATAATATAATATTGTTTCTAGATTTTTTAAACAAGAAAATAATTTTTAATTCAAACAATCGTCATTTATTTGATAAATGTTTAGGTTAGTCATAAAAAAAAAACATATTTACACCTTTGTGTATAGTTGTTACGCAGAGTAAAGTACCAGTGTATCTTATTGTATATAAATTAATTCAGTTGAATTTGAATTAATCTAATACAAATTTCGTCCGTTATGTTTTGTATAAGATAAGCGACATTTACAATTTGGAACTCTACTTATTTTTTTATTTTTTTTTATTTATTTATTTTAATTTTTATTTTCTTATGAAGTTGATAAAATAATTGGCAACCCTATTAAACTTCAAGTAACTTTTTCATAGGTAGGAAATCCTATAGAATGCAAGATCAGTTTATACTGGAAATGTATAGCTTGATGTGTAGCCGTGTGTACATATTTAGTATTTATGATCTGTATTTTAAAGAAATAATAAAAATTGACACAAGTTTTAGTAGGAAGCCAATATTTTTTCATAAAACGATTGACCCATAAAAACCCCATTCATCCGTTAACGATGCAAGTGCCCATAAAATCTTCTAGCATTTATCTCGCATATAAATTGATTATGAACTGAACTAGGTTATCTCATTTGCCTTATATAAGACGAGTAAATATTTTAAACTAAGATTTTGAATACTAGAATTAGATTTTAATAACTTAAATAATGATCGAGTCAACCACCAATTTAAATTTCTATTAACCTTTTTCTGTCGATAAATATTTTCATTTATTTTTTAAATAGTATTCATTTCATTCATAAATTTAAAAAATCTTTCTGTTAATTGTTGTTGTTGTTATGTTTGAAAATTACTTATAATATTTTGAAAGTACAATAACGATAAAAATTTCTTATTTTTCTTTTATCTGATTACTTAGGCGAAGTAAAAAATATTGATGAAATAGGTAATTTAATATATGTATATTTTTTGGCATAGTTTAACTTAACAAATAGTTTCTCTTTGCCACGATATTTACTTATTATGTTATGTTCTGTCATGCGGTATGTACATACAATAAAGAATATTCTCTTCTATTCTTACCGGCTGGGTACAGACTATCAGTCAGTTAACTAGCGACTTAGTTGTTACATAGTATCAGATCAACATAGAGTTGGCAATAGCATAAAAGGAGCAAGAATTGTGAGTAGTGCTTATTCCGAGGTAAACGTTTATTGTCCAAAATTACGTTTAAAAAAGCTAAATTTCTAGAGAGCAAGCTCAAAGCGCAGCTCATCTGGGAAAGTACCTCTTACAGAATACCGCAGCCAAAATTAACAATCTTCTGTTACTGCGCGTGAGTAAGGTTGCCAGAGCTCATTGGGGAGGAGAAAGGGTAGGTAACGCGTGAGTGATGCCCGGGTGTTTCAAGCGTCTCTTGTGATGTTGGGCCACATTGGCCACATGGCCAGTCAGGCCGAACGCTTAGTTTTCGACTTAGTTGAATAATAAAAAAATAAAAAATATGGATCCCAAAAACGAAAGTGAGTGAAACATATGTTTTTAATTTAAGTTTATTTCTGCAATCTTTATATTTTTTTAGGCAGGTTTCTGAAAAGGTTTTCTATTAATAATATTCTACATGTACCTGTATTATAAAAAGGATATTTTGCCAAAAACCACAAAATTCAACCTATTCTCGGCTGAACTTCACACATGTGTCAAGGCCTTCATTAAACATTCATACCTTTGGCGGGTCAAAGTACCGGGATTTAGTCAGTTCATATTACGCAAAAGCGACTTAGGGTTTCACGAATGGACTAAGTATAGGCCTAATCTCCTGGGAAGACTAGGCACCAAGTCAAGAGCTAGGTTTTACGACAGAACATTTGGTAGGATTTAACCTGCTTATTTTACTGATATGTACGATTATTTTGTATGACAGACAAAAAAAAAATAGTTTATAAAAAGGTTATGTAGAATAATATTTTATATAAGCTATCCATTTCCCTTACAGCCATGATGGGATTCTTCAAAAGGGACGTACAGTACGGCCGCGGAGAGAATGCGTTTCTGACAGGCATTAATGGCCAAATCACGGATTCGGCTGATCTCATTAAGACTGGACTTTCATTAAACTATGGCTAAGAAAATATTGAAACGTCCTGCGAAAATCCCAACACAATATAGAACCCATTTCCGAAATTAGTCCAATATTAACACATGTCAGAAATACATTCTCTCCGCGGCTGCACAGTAAAAAGAGACTCTTTAAGGTGGGGAATCCTCGACGTGTTTCTAATCCCCTGGTACTGCAATTATCCATACCACATTATCAAATGGTCATAATACCTGCAAGTTAAAAAAGAACATCATCTTACAAGAAAGTATTACAATAAATTACACCGTTCCAAAGTTATAGTTTTTTCGTAGAGATCGCAAAGAAGTTATCAATGCCGACCCGAAAGCGTCGACAGTTTCATATCGATGATATTAGCTCGAACTTCAGGATTTATTGATCGAACTACGCAATTCTGTATTCTGCTACTTTAGTGATGCGCTTCAAAATATTCGAGTAAAGATATTATTACACCACTTGAAAGTTCGAAAAACGTGAGTGAGTGTTTTTGTTATATTTTTAATGAGATTTAGGGCACATATTTCAATAGTAAGATAAGCCGTATCTATTTAATTTGAAATTAGAATAGCTTATCCAATTTATCAAGTGACTGAAAAAACGGACCTTAATTAAGTGAAGTGTCACTATTAAAATGTCAAAGTACTTTAATTCTTACGCACTTATGAATAAAAGGTCTAATTCACACTTTATGAGTATGTTTTAAGTAAGAACCATTGGTGTCGTATGATAATAGGTAATTCAATACTTATCACTATGTGATCTACCGACTCGAGTACAAAGTACCTAGTGTAGCAGAAATTGAAATTGAAAAGTCTGGAATTTCTCTTGTAAATTGTAATCTAATATCCCAGCACTATGCTAACCTTCTTTTGGGTGTTGATGAAACTCAATCGTGGCTTGGAACCCAAAAAACTTAAAATTTACCTCCTTTCATCTTTGATATTATCTGAAGTAAGCAAAAAGTTGGGCTCAAATGAGACCCTAAATTTAATTATGATCTTACTATAATTAAATTTAGGTGAAGAAGATTCGATATCAGCTTCTGGAAAAACTCGTGTCATTTGTGTTTACTTGTTTGGAGCGATCCCTGAAGCTGGAAACATTTCCAAGGTGTAAATGCATGCATTCATTTAAAAAACATAATTATGTCGCACCCTCATTCAAAAAACGAAATAATTCAAAATTTAATATTTTTGGGAAATCGCATTTGAAGTTTGGCTTCTTTACATAGACAACTTGTAATTATCATAAAAAAATAAAAAAATGGTTTTAGTCAAATCCAAAAGTATAGACTGGTACGGCAATTAATAAGCTATTAGATCGTCGTATAAAATAATATGTTTTCTAAAAGAAAAATAAACTAATTAGTATTTAAAAAAAATGTTTGTACTTATTTCACTTTATAAAGAAATATGTAATCAAATAATTTTGATACAAACGGATTAATTTTAAATGATGCAGTTTTCTAAGATAATCAACGTGCATATTGGTGAAATATTTAGATTT
The DNA here is from genome assembly GCA_951394255.1 of Polyploca ridens. Lineage (NCBI taxonomy): Eukaryota > Metazoa > Arthropoda > Insecta > Lepidoptera > Drepanidae > Polyploca > Polyploca ridens. Next base: position 13,826,128 of record OX596251.1, read on the forward strand.
TGCGCAATTTTAGATTAAGAAGCGTTAATTTTCCTAGAATTATTTCTTATTGTTTCTATGTTAATATAAAGTCACAAATAAATAAATGATTTTTTTTAATAAAAAAATGTTTTTCTTCGTTAAATGTAGAACTATTATAAAAACAACAGAAAATTATTTGGTGTACTTCCCAAGATAATCACAATAATTATTATCACATTAGACTTCAAGAGTCGTTAATAAACAAATTAAACAAAAATTAAAATCTTTCTAAAATCTCCGCAAAGCTTAATTAATAATTAAACATTAACAATTTTTTTTTAATAAAGCTTTGTAGTACTTGACACTTACCATAATTTTATTAAGCTCAATAATTATATTTGCAAACAAAAAAATTAATAAAAAATGAGATCTTAATTTTTTTAAATTTAGTTCACAAAGTCAAAGTATAGAATTATAAAACCCTGAATAAAATGAAGGAATCAATGCTTTTGAAATAAGGTCTCTCAAATCTTTCTTCTTGTTTGCACTTATATCCTGTTTCATGGAATAGGCTGCTTGAAGTGTTATTTCAGACGTTGGTGTCATTTTTTTCCTTTTGTTTCTCACATTAACTTCGTTAAAGTTTTCATCCTTATATGATGTTTTATAGAAAAACGTGGTAGGGTTTTCTTTCGTCATTTTTAATACTTTTATTGCATTCCAATTAACGTTCTGTCCATCTGCATTGGTCGTATAATTATATCCCCATTCTTCTTGTAATATTTTTAAATCATAAAATGAATTATAATTCATTTCGTGCACAATTAACGGGGGTTTAGACTTCTTGGCATTTTTAATCAACGCTATATATTGGTCAGGTGTATATATTGGACCAGATTTTAAGTTTTTCTTAACTTCTTTCTCAATGAGGCTGTGTATACTATCAGCCTCATTCTGCGTATGGCCCCTTACTAAAAATTTATGTGTAATGCTCTTTATATTCAAAGTTTGTACAGCATATAAATATAGAGATGTTATGTATTTATTTTTATTTTGTCCACAGCAATTGTCGGAGTAAAATATCACTTCCTTATGATCATCGTCTTGATCGCTTAAAGCTTTCAAATACGCCCAAACACAGGAACCAATCTCTATAGCACCACGTTTAGCATCGCACTCTGACCAAAAATAACAATTAACATTTTTGTAGGCTACTTTACATTCCTTCGGTGTTAATTCAGTTATGGTTAAGTTATAGCAATTCAATTTAGACTTATAGTAAAAGGAGGACGTGTCACCTTTTGGGCACTGCAACACCGCTTCTAAGTCATACACAGCTACTCGGACATTTTTATTCACCTTCTTGCGATCGTCGATCTTCTCAATCCTACTAAAATTCTTCTCTTCTATATGTCTTTGGTATTTTTCTTCTAGATCTTTTTTTTGATCAGCATTAGAATTATAGTAGGCGTTGCAAAGATCACACTGGTCCTTTTTGGGTTTAAAAAATGAGAGATTAAATTCCGTTGTAAATATATTGTAGTATGATTTATATGTACCTGCATCTTTATTATCTTGTTGTTGTATAACTTTAAAATCGTTGAATAAATCTGCAATGGTTTTGCTGCCCTCTATATATTCCTTCGTTGTAGAAGCTCGTAAGTAGTGTGATTCAATCTTAGGTATAGAATTGATGTGCTTCATGATCGCAGATCGTAATTCGGGATCTATTTTTCTATGATTTTGATGTCTACCTCTCAAATCATTTAGTGAAAAATCATTTTTGTTTACTTTAGTTTGTACTGTGAATATCATACGATCAGAGATATCCAACGTCGCTTTATAAAAAGTTTTACAAACTCTGATTAAAGTGTCGTTGACAATAAAATGAAATGCTCTGTTATTGTGCCTGGGTCTCTCAGAATTCGTATATTTGTATTTAGGCTGCACATCAATCATACTTGCACTTATGTACGCTCTTTGCTTTTCCAGATCTCCCAAATCCCAAAAATTCCGGAATAGTTCGTATCTGCTATCTGTATTAATCTTCTTAGTACATTTAAGCCTGCATTTTTCCGTGCAAGGTTCTTTAAGACACCGGGCTGGAACACTCTTGTTAGTTTTAGACATGGATACATATGATTTTCCCTTATTACGCATACGTTTAATTTTATTCTGCTTCCATTGGGAAGGATTTTTGGTACGTTTGCGTCCCTTTTTCGGAGCCGATCTTCTAGGCCTTCCTGAATTTGACGAACTGGATGAAGAAGAGCTTGATCGGTCAAAAAAATAGTTCCTCCTTCTTGATGCATTGTTTATAAATGTAGGATCTGTATCGCTTAGGTCAATATCACTTTCGTCAGTGTATATAGGAGACGTATAATACATTTGAGGCTTCGTTAACACTCTGAGATGACGATTTAATTCCTGAAAGATGAAAATTAAGTAGCATTAAATAAAATAAAATAAACTAAAGAAAGGATAGCAAAATATTTGTCTTTTTACCATGCGTTCAGTACCGGTTTTTTTATAATTACTTACATTTCTTCTATTCTCAAGATACTGTTGCTGTGGAGGGGTATTTTCAATAACATCATCGTCGTCTGTTTTATCAACAATCATGTGGCTAGTAATTGACTGAGGATTTGCTTGTTGTGCTGTTTGCGAACTATCCGAGTCCGAACTTGATGACGATGAGCTCGAAGATGAACTTGATGATGATGAACTACTTGACGAAGATTGGCGGACACTATATTCTTCATTTTTGTCTTCTGTATCTGTGATTACGTTGTGTCGTGTAGTATTATTATCATTGTCGGACAAGGTACTATCACTATCATTATAAGGGACCAGACTTTTATAGGATTGAGTGTTTTCACACTGAGATTTCTGTAATGAATAAAAATAAAATTTATATATATGAATACTTGTAATTCAGGAGCTAATAAATTCAAATTTATTATGTATGCTTGTATGTATTCTTCTTTATAATTAATTTGTGCTTACTGGTACTTCTTCATTAATTGTTTTATCGAAGGAGTCCATAGACGCCGGCATAATTTTATCTCCCATTTCAACCTCCTTATCCATTTGAACAGGGACACTATTTTCATTTTGTTGCTAAAAGAATAATAATACTAATTTAAATATTATCAGACAAGGTAATGTCACTATCATTATAAGGGACTTGGATAAGTGTTTTCACACTGAGATTTCTGAAATGAATAAACAATTCTAATTAATAAACTAGGTAGATATGAATACTTGTAATTCAGGAGCTAATAAAGTCAAATATATTAAGTATGCTTGTATGTATTTTTCTTTATAATTACTTACTGCTACTTCTTCATTAATTGTTTTATCGAAGGAGTCTATAGATGCCGTCATCATTTTATCTTCCATTTCAACCTCCTTGTCCATTTGAACAGGGACACTATTTTACTAAAAGAATAATAATTGTAATTTATTTCAAAATAATGTGCGATAAAAATGTGGCATAATAGTATAGTGTACAAAATATTAACACAAATAGTCAGACGCAGGCCGCGCAATAGGCACGGGTGTAATACCTACCACCAACTTTCTAATAATTTAAAGAGTTTCTTGTTATAAAAGCCTTACAATGCTTTTTGCCCCGGCTAAATTAAACTCTGGACCTTACAGATCCGCAGTCATATAAATAAGCCACTAGACCAACGAGTCAGTCAATGTTAAAATAAAAGAATAACATGAAAAATTGCAAAAAGAATACTCACTTTGTTGAAATCTTTATTGGGAATTAAACCCAATATTTTTCGTGCTCTCGAAGACATACTAAAATCAGGAAAATTATTGTTAAATAACTATTTTATTTCAATTTCAAATCTGATATTATACTCGTAATGTTACTAAATAAGTAAAACAACTCTAACTAAAACAAGAATTAGATCAACAAATTCCATAGTAAACAGCAAGAAACCAAAATAAAAACTCATTTCTGATAAATTATAGTACAATAGTAAAATAATACTTATTCACTCAAGTTTTTCTAAAACTTTTGACTATAAAACTGCACTAACTTGAAATGATATCGCAATACGATAGATAAATTCAAAACAAAAATGAATTAACCCTCAATTGTATTAAAAAAATATACTCCTACTTCCTAATAAAACGAAATAAGTCTGAAGAAATGCAGTTTTTGAATAAATTAAAATATCAAAAAAAATTACCTGGTCGTAAAAAAAGGAATTATTTCGTTTTAATTCGCTTTCGTAATATTCTTCCGGGATCTGACCTTGAACAAAGCCGGCGCACTATTGAATGATTCACTTTACCGGAACCGACTTGATCACGCGAGTGCATCAAAAAGAGAACGACGGTCACTCATCTCTTTTCCTCTCATCGTATTGAATTGGCTGTTGGACTCGACGCATTCTTCTGGCAATGTTATTTCGCTTTATAGGGAAATCTCGAAAAATGCAAATTTTGAGTTATTTCTGTTTTTGAATGAACGAGCGATGTAACGTTTACATAAAAATAAAATCTAGAATGAAAATAAAATTTTGGTGAAACAAAATTGTATAGGTAAAGTGGTGACAGAAAACATTGAAATGTTCAAACCGCTACCCCGCAAAAACAATGAAAACAACTGTAAAGAAGCAAATTATTGTAAACCTTATGATCACAAGACACGCGTTCAAGCAATAAACGAGAGAGAAAAGATTCGGCCATTTACCATGCAATAAGCAAATTAACGACTACGCCATAATAGCCCTTAGGGTAGCGCTGTATCTGATTAATGCGTAGGTTTGCCATCTAAACAGGCATTTGCCGGAATTTGCAGGCATCCGAGGCATTGTCAGCCATGTTTTTTGGCACGCCGCGGAATCCACTCCCGATGTCATTAATCTTTATCAATTGAATGGAGATAACTTTATGGGCCGTTTCAATATGTTAACTATGTATGACCTTGAATATAAAACTGAAGTGTACCTAATTACTCTTTTACAGCTCAAAGTCAAAGCCATTTATTCAATTTAGGCCCCTGAAGAGCACTTATGAAGGTCACATTTACTGAAGTTACCTCCAAATCCTTTGGTATCGTCGAATGTATCGTCCATCATCAAAGTAAAAGCCAATTTAGAATAAATTATCTGACTATCATCTTAAGCACTATTCCAGTATCCCCCTTATTACATGAGATGGATTAAAACAAGTCTTGTAAAACCCGTATATATAAGTACTAGCTGTCCCCCGCGGTTTTACCCGCGTTACCGGGATAAAAAGTAGCATATGTCTTTCTCCATACAATAGGCTATCTGCATGCCAAATTTCATGATGATCCGTTGATTAGTTGAGGCGTGAAGGCGTAACAAACAAACTCACTTTCACATGGATTCATGGGAGTATACGTTCACGTTTGAATCGCTCGTAAATTAGCTTTATTAGTAATTCTTTATCTTTTGGCAAAGCAATCACGGGTGAGGACGATATCTGGATGGGTGACCGCCTAGTGGTATTACAACTCTAGCGTTTTCTGTGCTTCGAAAGGCACGTAAAACTTGATTTCTGATAGTCTTTAAGCTAGTTGGAGGCCTACTAGGCGGCTTGGAAACTCAAACAGTAGGTTGACCAAGTCTACCTCCACCAATCCGCAGTGGGCATGCTTGGTAGTATCTGCCCGTTCTCTCGTGCTTAGTACTGGTACATTTTGGGCTGAAGATAATCATGATATTCATAGTTAAATATCTCACTTATCTATGCTGACAACAGATATAGACTGTAAATACATTTTCCACTTAGTTCAACAGTCCTAACCGAAGTTTTTGGTCCAGTAACTCAATAGCAACTTAAAAGTAACTTGGTAGTAATTGGGAAAAGGGTAAGGAAGGGTGACGACGTGGTGACCCTTGTACCCGCCCGCCCCCCGTTGTCCAGTCCCCTCGTACATTCTGCTAATTTACTAGATTATTATCCAACTAAATAATGCCTCCTATGGGCCTCATTATCAAAACTGAAGTGTGTAAGCTTGTATTTTGATGGCCATTTAAAAGTTGGACAGTTTTATTTGGTTATAATGGTATACTTATTTCATTTTTAATTTAGGTTTGGTACCAAATAGATTTAATAGGAATTTTGAGCCTCGAAAGCCTTTAAAGTATTATCAAGAACATTACCTGGGCCTTGTTCGAATAAACAATGTTTTGATAATTTTAAAAGTTATAGGACTTTTAATCCCGTCTAAAACATTTTCATGTAAAATGTTGCCAAGACCATTTGGCTCGCACTGTTAAAAGTTATCAGATCTCATGTAGAGCCAAGCTTATAACTCTACACGCCTTAACTCTACGAGCCCTAACTTCACAAACTCCACACACCGTAGTCAAAAAATGGTCACACATGGGCGTAAGGTGAAAAATTTATTTACTGTAAATATTTTTTTCTGTAATACAATAGTTCTTGTAGTAGCGAAACGGCCAACCCACATATTTTGATTACAGTGTATATACATTTTTTTTCGGACGGTTCCAAAAATTTTCATAAAAAAGGACAATAGAACCGCCTAAATAACACGATTTAACTTCTTAAAAACATATTAAATGTAGTTGATATAAATAACCACGATTACTTAAGGATAAAATGAAACAGACACTTCCCTCTTCCTAAATAATTTCCGTGAAATTCGATGGTACTTCTTAAGGTTTCATTTACGCAGTATATATTAAGTGTAGGATTACTGTTTCATAACGGTGATCATGTACTGCGGTTAAAATATATTTAATAGCTTTATAATAACATACATAATTATATTATGTATGTTATTATGTAGGATTGAGGCATGGGTAAAAAATATCTAATAAATCCGTCAGTTAGATTATCAAAAAATATTAGAAACGTATTTTTTGCTTTATCATATCAATAAAAAATTACAATGATAAAGACCGTCAAAGTTCGGGAGTAGCATGAAAGAGTACCATGGCGTGACGTCACGCGGAACTTCAACACACAATATCATCGTATTTTTTGGTTTGATTGACAAAAGAAAATAATACGTGTCTTTTGATATTGTTAGTGACGGACTCTAAAGATTTTTTTAGGACACTAGCCTATTCGATTGGTTGAGATAGGGGGTTCTTATATTTTAGTTAAGACGCAAAATTATATTGTTTGGTAAAAAAAACTATTTATTGTAATAATGTAAATATACTCGAATTAGATTTTCCTTTTACAGTATCAGTTTAGATAAGTAATGCTATATATTATGTATGTTGTAATGTGACGTGATCGAGTAGATAAAAAGTAAAATTATATTTATTAAAAGTTTTATATTTATGTATATTTCGTAAAAGATAAAAGCGTAAAATTGCTCCTTACATTTCATATGACGCAACTCGTTAACATAAGCTTTATGGCATATTCAAAGAATATATTTAAATACTGGATGCTCTCTTTATAGAATGCAGTTCACATTTTTTTATAGTAGTAAAACGATATAAACGACGCAAAGCAAGGACGCAGTGAAATGCACATGACGCCAAAGTGAACTGCTCTCGGGGAAATGAAATTCTAAATCGTGCTATAATAACATTCCAGGGTTGTAATAAAGGATTTATTGAAATGTAAAATATTCAGCTAAGTGGGTGACCTGTTTTTTGTTGCTATTCGGATTATGATGGATTGATTTTATAAATTGCGCAGAATTATTTCAATCATGCGGTTTGGTTTATCTGAAAATGTAATATTGGTTTTCATTTAATAACGAGTATTATATTTTATTTATTCAACAGTAGCTTTCACCACATGGTTAATCATGCATTTCAGGGATGTTTTGGGATTAAATATCGATGGTTATCGGGATAATATCTCGGAACATTCTTCAAACAGTCACCTGGTCCCTTGGCACCTTGTTGAAACTATACATATAACTGACTAGCAGACCCCCGCGGTTTCACCCGCGATCGTTTTGAATTTTTTTGCGCGGAACTCTAATTATTTTTCAAAAATAAAAGTAGCTAAGTTACTCCTTATAACATTAACTATGTTCCGGAACAGACATACAAAAATGTTTAAAAACTCAATCCGATTTTATTTAAAAAGAGTTTGTTTTGAAAAAATACCGATGAAAGGTTATGTTTGGTTAATTTCGTTCACTACAGCTTTTACAGCCAATTACACAACAATTCACCATCACTACACACCAAATAATATCTTTGAGAATATATACAAAGCAGCGTCGCCATATTTTTTTTCGGTCAAATCGGTATTTTGTAACTGCTTGAGTAAAAAAAAGCGGGATTCTATCGCCGAAAGCGGGACATACTAAAAAACCCCGGCCAATTGCGAGTCGGACTCACGCACCGAGGGTTCCATAGAAACTTGTAGGTTAATAGTTCAATAATCACGGGAATCGATTCTCGGAGATTTTTCCCCTTTTTTCGATTATGTTGTTGGCTGCTGTTAAGGCGATGATGATAGCTCAGTGGTAGTGACGTCGGATACCGAGACGAAGGTCCCGGGTTCGAATCCTACAATGAGCTTGAGCTTTCGGTGAAGGAAAACATCGTGAGGAAACCATAGCTAGGTGGTAGGGTACTATGTACCCGCCTGGCTGGCTACCACCCTCAAGATGAAAATCTGTCGCCAAGCACCTTTCGGTGTGTTCCGATAGCTGCACTTGAGAGCCAGTTCCTTCTAGGCTTTGTGTGCTTACCACCTGCGGCCGCATTATCGCTTACCATGGTGAGATTGCAGTCAAACACAGGCCTATAAAAAACTGCAAAACGCTTTTCGGATTTCTTCCTTTACTTGTGCTACATGGAATTGCTTCTTGCCAAATTGTATGATCCTAGATCAACGGGAAGTAGCCTATAGGTTTTGATTCCCTTGCGAGCGTCAATATATGCGGCGTATACGGCCGTATCTTTTGATTACGTTGACTTAGAAGTTTGTTTTTTGTATATCACAGTGACATTTAGCGCACATTGGCGCGGTTCTCTTTAAACACCACCGTGGTGTTTAAGACGCGTCACGGGAAAGCTTGTGCAATTTCTGTGCAGTGGTGTCTTTATAATTTCCCACTTCTACGTCCAACGATGATTTCACCGTCGAGTAATCCTCGAAAAGCGGGACTGAACCTGTCATTTCAGGGGACATTCAATTTTGGGCTAAAAATTGGGACGTCTGGCAGCGCTGATACAGTCACAAATGACTTTATAAGTTGCAAGTCCGGCCTCATATACGGAGTACTGTTATCATCTGTGGGCGGGGGCCCCTGGATAGCTTGGGCCTTTAGACTCGGTTCAGCGACGTGCCGCTAGAATTGTCCCTCAGTCTGATGAGAGACTGGCTCCTTATGTGTGTTCTACTGCTTGTACAACGGGGAGTGTTCCAAAGAATTGTTAGACTTAATGCCCATGGCTACCTCCAACCATTGCAACTCTCGCCATCGACGTGGAGTCCATTCTCACACATTGAAACCAGAATTGTTTCAAACTGTGCGGGCTCAAAGGAGTTTTCTTCCGCGGACGCTAAGACTGTGGAATGAGCTCCCCGCCGTGGTTTTCCCAATGGAGTACAGCATGGAGTTCTTCAAGAAGGGTGTGAAGAGGTTTTTTCAGGGTCGGCAATGTGCGAGTGATACCCCTGGTGTTGCAAGCGTACATAGGCCACGGTAACCGCTTACCATCAGGCGGGCTGTATGCTTGTTTGCCAACTTAGAGGTATAAAACGAAATCAAAAAAAACCTTACAATTAGGCTTTCACAGTTTCAACAAATATCATATATACACAAACTTTTTTGGCCTCAACGACACTGAGGTCAAACAATAAAAACCTATACGCGAGATAGGGACAAAAAATACGCTTATGCCGCTCACACATACACGTTTTGACATATGCATACGTATCTTGGCCTGTCTACCTATAATTCTCCGTCTACGGTGCAATTCATTTAAAATTGGAATGTCAAATATCAAAGAATATTTAAATCAAAAGCACTAAGGAGTATTGATATCAACTTCGATGCACATCACCCCTAAAATAACTTTCTACCCCTTTTTAAACCCGTTAGGCGAGGAGTTTCAATAAAATATGAAACACGTCTTCCATCAATTCTGTTAAAAAATGTTTATGCAAAATTTGAAGTAGATCGGACCAAAGAATAAAGCTGTCCCATACAAACTTTGCCCCCGTTTTTCACCCCCTTAGGGGTAAAATTTCGGAAAATCCTTTCTTATCGGATGCCTACGTCACACAAAGAACACACTCTCCAAGTTTCAGGTCTCTACGATCAGCGGTTTAGGCTGTGCGTTGATTGTCAGTCAGTCATTCAGGACAAAGCATTTTATATGTATAGAAGATAAACGAACCCAGTCAATCGGTTTCTCGCATTTCAAAATACAGTACACAAAAAACACATATTCATGCCTAAAATGCATAAAATGTCTCTGGTTATTCTCCTGGGTAGGAATCAAAGTCACAACCTTTGGTTTGGTATTATGGGTATCTAGCCTCAACGCGAACCAGGCTTTCTTTTTTAATAATATGTTTTTGTTGCAATCGCGTCAGCCATATTTTCATAGTGACTAATCACGTACCTAGATTTTAAAGCTTCGTATATAATAGAAACAGAAAAAAAAAGAATAATAGCAGTATATACCTACTAACAGTTATATCAACTACCCGCCTGATAATTATTGATAAATTATTGTAGTATGAAGTAATTACTGTATTCAAAATAAAAAAAATACAAAACAACTCACGACTTAAATTATCATGTGTATTGAAGCTTAAGAATGAATTGGAATTTAATTTATTATTTCATCAACGAGTTGTGGGGGCTTTGTCCCGTTACCGGTTTTTAATTAACGCTTCTGAATTGTGACATAATAGACACGTTAATTAAATATTTCTGTTCGTACAGTCTTCAATGGTGGTGAAAAATATTGCCATTTATATATTTAAATAAAAAGTTTTGAAGTCGAAAGCTTCAAGAGATAAAAGAGATAACATTTCGGTCAATGATTATCTTATTTTATTGGTAGTACGGTGAATAATTAGTTAAATAAATAGTTATAACAAGTGATAGATGGATTGATATGTTTTTGATGTCAAAAAGCTGGGTACGATCGATGGTACGTGGCCAACATCGCCAAAGACCATCGTTAAACTTGTTTCCCCTTATTACAAAACATGGTTTAAAGTAAAACCAGGTTTTAAAATAGCCTCGTCTGTTTTTATTATATGACGTTAGAAAGTGACCGAATGACAGTATCACCTGGTTTTGCTTTAAACCATGTTTTGTAATAAGGGGGGTTATGTTTTCGACCCATCAAATATTATCATATTATGTAAGTAAATAATCTACCCATTATAGTTAACTACCATTGTTCGAGACAAACTTTTAAACTATGCAAATCTCCTTATCATCTCTTAATCCCTATTATTTGTGTTAGTATTAGAAAACCAGCTCTTGTTAACTGTACAAGCTTATTTAAAAAGATAAAGAGACGCAATTTTCAGTTTTAGAAAACCCTCTTACTTTCTTTGCAAACTTTAAACGCAGATTCGTATTCCCCAAAGAATAATCCTAATGTGAATTCAGAACACCTGTTAAATTTCAAAATCCAAAACTACAGCAACTCCTATATTAAGCTAAACTATTCCGTTTAAGTACACCATTAAGAAGCGCAAGCTTGTCTCTGGTCGATTAATCGAAAACATTATGCAAAACTTTGTTGGGGGAGCCAAAACCGGGATGTGATTACATCGATCGATGGAGAATACAGATAATGCAGGAAACTTGGATAATATGATAAAAGACTTATTTGTGTTGAAGATAACGACAATTATTCAGTATGCCTATGTTCTCATTGCAAAAAGTTCAAGAACAGATTTTAGAATTGATTGATTGAATTGAAAAGTTGCGACACTTTGACACTGTCCTTTGCTGCGGTGTGCGTGGCGAATGGATGTCAATAGATTATATCGTTGAAATCTGTGGAGCTTACAGTATTGCGCGGCATCGTACATCAGTCCGCGGCATATCCCATACTAAATAATATAGTTATTCATACGGTCGAGTAGGTACTAACTTCCAATTTTCCAAGCCAACAAGTTTTAATAATCAATGATTACTTGCCTGAAAAAGCAATGAATATTGGAAAGAAACTCAATATTTTATTTTCACCCGAAAAATATAAAGTTATTTGCCAAACATTACATAGGATTCATATCATATAAATGGAAAAATATTGTGCTGGATTTTAAACAATGGCTCGTTGCGAACAAAGAATGGGATAATCATCGCCAAACAAATGAAGATCACGCGGACCTTGCCGCTGCGAAACTTCGCGTTATATTGCGATTATTGACTTGCGACTTACATACAAATAATAAAAGCTTAAAAAATTTCAGGCACTCAGTTAACAGTTTATTATGTACTGATTAGTTAACTGTGTGAGTCTCTTAAAAGGGATAAAAGTATAAAAACAAGTCAAGCCCAACAAATTAGGAGAACAAATGATTGAAGTGGAATAATTAAAGTCTGCTGTATAATTAAAGCAAGTTTGAAAGTGTTCTTTTGCAGAAGGCGGTGAATGTTTAATTTAATTTTACGCTGACTGTACTTCTTTAATAAAATTATAGAATTTTTGTACTCAAAATGAAATGATGAATGACAATAATTTTGATGATGATGTGTACAATAATTTTATTTCATATATTTTTTAATGGTATTTAAGTCATTTCAAAATACGATTGTAAAAATAACATACATCCACCACAATATAAAATTGTTAATAAACAAGCGAAAGCATCCACTAGATTTGATTTTTCCATACTGCACGATCGTGTGAACATATTATTAATAAAAATATTCTGACTTATTTTTTAAAATTAAATGGTAGTCTTTATTTAAATGGGATAAAAAAAGGTTAAGCTGGCATCCAAAAAGCTCGGAGTGCTCAACAAAGTGAAGCAGTACTTCACATCGGGTCAAAGGCTGCGACTTTATAAGTCGCTAGTCAGGCCTCATAATTATGGAGTACTGCTGTCATCTGTGTGCGGGGGCACCTGGATACAAGCTTGGGCCTTTAGACTCGGTTCAGCGAACGTACCGCTAGAATTGTCGACGATCCCGAGCTCACAAAAGGTTTAGAGCCTCTCAGTCTGAGGAGAGACTTTGCTTCCGTATGTGTGTTCTACCGCTTGTACAACGGACAGTGTTCTGTAGAATTGTTTAAGATGATGCTCACGGTTACTTTCTACCATCGCACACACATCCATCCTCACACATTGAAACCAGAATGGTTTCGTACTGTGCGGTCTTAAAGAAGCTTCCTTCCGCGGACGCTCAGACTGTAGAATGAGCTCCCTGCCGTGGTTTTCCCAATGGAGTACAGCATGGGGTTCTTCAAAAAAGAGTTTGAAGAGATTTCTGAAAATGTACATAGGTCAAAATAAAAAGAGAACAAAAATAAAATTAATGAAAAGAAATAATAATAAATTTATAGATAACTTTATTTATTAGTAATATAGGTATTAATTATCTTCACGATATTTTGCGACTTATTAGTCGCAATTTCTGCAAGTCTATAGAGTGTCCGCTAAATAATAACCCAGTATCCAGTGTATGTGAAGAGAAATGCGCATTTTGATTAATAAGTTCCTGTTGGAATAAGACAGATGCACTGCAAATGGGTCACATTGTGTGGGAGTACTGAAATAAATATAGATTTTATCTGTATACCTACTTAGCAATAACAGATCATAATATTAGTGTAGTGGCTGAAGCTCTGAAATAAATATTATCTAATTTAATAATACAGGTCGTTGTTTTGGTCAGCGACGAGCGACTCAGGGTCGATAATACAAATGACACTGGTGCTAAAAAAAATATAAAAAAAAATACTTTATTTTTTTTTAATAAAAAAAATAAAAAAAATAAAAATTTTGAAAATCATGTAATAAGCTAAAGTGTAGACATAATACTCAACGGGAGTACGAGGGAGTAAAGGGGTGGGGCGATGGTGGCTTGTGCCTAGCTCTAGTCTGTGCACGTGCCTAGTAACCATACTTTGCGGTAATTTTATTTCAAATTGAATAAGGTATTTCTCAACATATTTACAGTATTTAATGGAACTAAGTCCATTTTTGGGGAATATATATTTTGTACTACCGCTCTTGGGTCGCTTGTCGCCGACCAAAACAACACCCTGCATAGTTAGGCGGAAGCCACATAGGCTCTGGCGCGGGCGCAGATATGGCACTGCGACTTTATTTCCATGCGTTTTGTACGAAATTTGAATCAGTCAAAGTCAAAGCCATTTATTCAATTTATGCCTTAATAGGGCACATATAAAGGTCAAAGCTACTGAAGTTACCACCAGTTCATAAGTCGGCCTTCAACTGCGCTTTAGATAATAGACTCAGCAAAATCAACCTTCCGAACCGTGCATTAGTGCATTAGAGTATTAGAGTTTGACTATTCATAAGTGCCTGTGAAAGCCTATTTGAATGAATAAATTATTTCATTTCATTTCATTTCAGACTCATTAGGTACAACTTTATATCTCAGCTTGTAAAGCCCTATTTGATTTATTACTTACTACAAGCAAATTGTTCATCAATAAATCTTTAGTATAATACTAATCTTTCCAATATAATGAATATATTATAAGTTTTATAACTGATTAAACTTTTAAGTTTGATTTATGGGACTGCTGCTGCATGTCACCCAAGTTCTAATTTGATAAAATTGTTTTAACAATTTATTAAAACTTTATTTTGTGAATGTCTTTTGTGCAATTATGATCATAATAATATAATCTTATATTATGCGATAGCTTTAATTAGCTGATGCTGCATACAAGTATGTAACATTAATTACCATTTATAACTATTCATCTGCAAAATGAAATCATGATGATCATCTGTTAAAAATATATCATCGTAATAACAACTCTAATTTTTTTATATTACGACTATTACTTGCATTTACTTTTCTCAAAGACTAAGGCCTGTATTATACAACGATACCAATCAAATCAGATCAAGTCTGAATCGTGCTAATCGAAAATATACCTAATGTCATTAGTGCAGGTTCCAAATAATCCAAAACTTGACATGAACATTGGTTGCTCGTAGAATACGGAACTAATAGTTAGTATGATGATGTTACCGTAGCACATAGTATGATCGAGAAATGCGTAGCATGTACCTCGTAGCTCCTAGCAAGCTGTAGCCCGTAGCAACTACCGTAGCATATTATTGGATTACACAATATTGTAGAACGTAACAAGTTGCCCAGCACACTGTCTATAAGTGTAACACAATAATATTCTGCAGCAATGCAGCTGCAAGTCCCAATATGCGTAGTCAGCACTTTCTAACTCGTAGCAGAGACAAATAAAATTCACCTTACTTTTTTCATTATTTTCGCCTTTGAAAATACAGCCACTCTTGTTTGTACTTGACTCAACTTTGCCAATATATTACGACTAAAGCCCTCTACACTTTAACTCTCAGTTCGTGCTTTGACGTAGTGATTTTCAGCATTATTTATTTTCAATTTTATAAAATAATTTTACACACCATTTGAGCACCACACTCAATCCCACTCTACCACATACATACCAGCCTCCACTGGGGTGTCGACTTTATTACTAGCATAACGTTTTCCATTAAAAATTTAAATATAAATAAAATTTCAATCTTGGAAACCTCTCTGCGTATCGTTTCGGGGAAAAAAATTCTATAACAACCCTTTATCTATTATGGGTATGTTTCATAAACTTGTATATGACAAATAGTAGTGTTTGTTTTTATTGCTTACTTATTTTACTTTTAACACTGAAATAAACTTTGCAGTTATTTTTATAATGGTATTTCCCAGTTGATTTCTTGAGTTATAAAATTGCTATCAATAATTCAATCACTAAGCAGACAGGAAAATAATACAATTTTCGGTCATGAACTTTTCGTTTCCCAACCCCATGGGAGCACAACTTAATTATGTATAAGACAAATAAAATTGGCTCGGGACCTAAGTGCCTCAGTTTTAAAGATCCCAAGCTAATAAGCTTAAAAACAACCTGAGTTACGCAGCTTTATTTTCATATACCAAAGAGTAATCACAGTTTTGGCAAATGTTCAAACAGTATTTCCCGGAGGTGCCCAAACTAGCTGGCAGCTTCGTACATTCTAGCTCACCGTAGCTCATAGGCTAATGTAATTCTGATCATTTATAAAGTGGGTAGCTTCACAATGATCTACTTGCTTTAGATTTAGATTATTTGGTTCTATATTTTACAGATCTGATATAGGTACCATTTTTAAACTATGGTTGAAACCGGCCAATGCAAGTCGTACTCGCATACGGAGGGTTCCATACAATATTAACTCATGCCCGGTTTCAATAAACAAAATCGAATCGTTTTGCTTACCAATGATAGGTTTTTTTATTGCCAAAATAGGCATATAGATAATTTCGTAAGCTAATTTTACCTGTGATAGCTACTTCCATATGGGAGGGTCTGGTATGCAAAGCTTTGAGGTCTTTGCTTCATTATTAGTAAAGATATAAGAGTCTTAATTTTAATAAATCTTAACCGATACCGGTCCGTAAATTATTGAAACCGGGCCTCAATCAACCTAGATATGAAAAGAAAAACGTCAAAAAGACGTTTCTTGTGGACCCTTTTATTTTTAATTTTATTTCATTATTATTATTTGTTGTTATAGCGGCAATAGAAATACACATTATCTGAAAATGTCAGCTGTCTACCTATTAACGGTCATGAGATACAGCCCACTGACAGACGGACGGCCGGACAGCGGAGTCTTAGTAGTTAGTCAGTTTAGCACCCTTCGGGTACAGAACCCTAATAAAAAAGAAAATATTAACCACGAAAGCCATTTAAGAAAAATATATTTTTTCAATAAACCATTTAGAAAAATGCATCTACAAGATACACAGTTTTTAAAAAACTTTTGTTTATTTTTGGAATTCGCAAGTAACTGAAATTAAATGAAAATTTTACTTTTAACTAAACGAATTAACAATTTAATTATTGTGAGCCAAAATGTCTTCGAACAATATGTACCGAAGCGAAGTCTCGAGCCTCTTGCGATATTAACGCTGTTTACTTTCCATTATTCAAAATGTATACGCTTGATAGGCAGGTACCTTACGAATATTCGAGAGACTAATCAAACTAGTTTATACAATCTTAGAACGTTTACTTTGCGAATAACTTTGCCAATCCGTAGATAAACATGCTTTTTAGAAGATCTCTGTTTGAAAGCCGCTTCAAAATGCATTAAGATTTATTTTAATAATGTATTAATAATCTTCTTGAGTACTTCTATTATAGATTTCTACTTGTTTATATAAAAAGAGTTTGCATTTAGCCACAAACCCAGTCGCCAGATGGATATCTCCAGGTTTTAGGCCTCAGCAAACACAAATGACATGAACTCCTGATTTAAGCTTACTAGAGACTCTTTTTATAAACAGTGGTGAGGGCAAATACGAGGATTGGATGATCGTATTGGTAATTTTAATGTTTGACTCATAGCATAAAAAATTGCCTCCTTTCGTCAGTATATTTGTTTCTAAGTCTCACATATTCTGGTTTACTTACACTGTATTTTCGTTTCCGCCAAAATTCTATGAGAACTCTATTACTTCATCAACCATAAGTAGGCGATGGTATCTCAATGGTGGGTGACGTCATATGTCCTGACGAAAGTGGCAAACTCATACAATGAGTTTGAGCTTTTGGCGAAGAAAAATATCGGGGGTTCTTCAGGATGTTTTTCGGTGGCACGGTGATAGGTGATGGCTGGCTTCTTTCTTCAAGTTGGGTATCTATCACTAAGAATCTATCAGTTGGTTCCGGCAGCTGTACTTGAGACACAGTTCCTTTAAAGGCTTTGTATGCATTCCAGATTCGGCTATAGATCATGATGCTAGATCTGTATATGACATTATTTTACAATGCTGTCATTATAAAAAAAAGTTTTGAACACCATAATTTGGAAGATGAAATTCAATTTATAATATCTTGGTTTACTAATTATTTTGCTACTTCACATAACAACCCTGAAAAAAATATGTTTTTTTTATACCATTTAGGTAGCAAATAAGCATACGGCCAGCCTGTTGGTAAGCGGTTACCTATGAACGCTTGCAATACTAGGGGTATCACTCGCGCGTTGCCGACCTCGTAGAAATCTCTTCACACCCTTTTTAAAGAACCTCATGCTGAACTCCATTAGGAAAACCACGGCGGGGAGCTCATTCTTTAGAACACAATCGTTGTACAAGCGGTAGAACATACATAAGGAGGCAGTCTCTCCTCAGACTGAGGGGCTCTAAACCGCTTGTGAGCTCGGGATCGTCGACAATTCTAAGGGCACTTCACTGAACCGAGTCTAAAGGCCCAAGCTGGTATCCAGGTCCCCCAATGTAAAGAAAATTTTAAGATATTTCTGCAAACAACGCGCAGGTGCTATAAAGTTTGCTTTTTTTAATACATATCAGCACGTCGAACAGTGTTTGTCTTTACAATTTTCTCTCTGTACCAACGAAATGTGACGTGTGAGGTATCGGATATAAAGAGATGTGAACGGGCAATGAACGTACCTCTCAGTTAAGTATAAAATTATACATGAAGATTACGGTTTCTGAAAACGTTAAAAATAAGAATTTGATATAAATATTTATGTATTATTGTCAATATTTAATGAGTACTTTTAAACAAATATTGAAAGTTACTTAAAAATAATAACGAGATGTTTCAAAGAAAATTTCAAGTTCCACCGAGATATTCGAACCCGTTACTCTTTTTACCCGACTGACCCAGAAGGAGGGTTATTGAAAAATGTAGGTACCTAATTTCTACAATCGCATCACTTCTTTTCAGTGCTTACTATTTTGAAGTCAGATTTGGTATATATTTTGCTTATTGACTTTGATTGAATTCTAATACAGGATGTTGTTTTGGTCGGCGACAAGCGACCCAGGAGCGGTAGTACAAAATATATATTCCCCAAAAATGGACTTAATTCCATTAAATACTGTAAATATGTTGAGAAATACCTTATTCAATTTGAAATAAAATTACCGCAAAGTATGGTTACTAGGCACGTGCACAGACTAGAGCTAGGCACAAGCCGCCATCGCCCCACCTGTTTAGGCCAAAATACCTATAATAATATTTATAGTAGAAACCTACTCATATTGAGTATCAATGACGAGCCTCTGCTTCCCGATTCCTCTCCTTTTCCCACATCATATGTGTGAGCGAGAAAAGAACTTCGGGAATCTTCTACATACTTCGGTGACGCGTCGCTAAACGCGTGTGTGTGAGTAAACGTAACGCGCGCGTCTCGCAATCCCGCAAGATTCAGTACGAAATACGCTACAGATAGAAACGCATGTGAACTTTGTGATTTGTGATAGTGCGCATAATCATTGGATTGCCATAGGAGTTCCTGGTAAGTCCTTACCTTTATCCTGGGAGGCTCCTCGTTTTCCATATTGATATTTTAACGCAAAAACCCACCATTTTTACTGGTACGCCTTCGAGCGGATTCATTTTGAGTCAGCCATTACAGCAATTTAATTTCATATCAAATCACGTATAATTTCCCGCTTTCTATAGGTTTTATGCCTCTAAATAGGTATATACCTCATAATACGCAAGTCTTATACCTCATAAATAGGTTTTAGACTATATAAATACGATATTTCGTACTCCCGCCATTTTTACCACGCCAATCGTGATAAAAAGTAGTTAGGTATTCAATACCGCCGCCGCTCCTCCATATTTTTAGGACTTAGATTTTATAGGTACCGATTCGTATCTTATTATACGAAATCATATGGTGTACTAATAACCGCAATACGTACTTACTATTTGTACTATTACTACGCATATAATTGCATTCTATGAGCCTTGTCTGTCGACTTGAAATAAACTTTCATGCCTATAGGTAGGTGCCTAAACTGTTGGATATACCTACCTACTTACCTACGTCATTTTACTTTAATTAGGTAATTTTGCAATTTATTATTACGCAATCTTTCACAATGGAAGCTATTGAAACTAAAATTCAAATATTGGAAGCTAAAAATGAAGCTATTTTTGAACAATTATCGTTCTTATATGATTCTTCTAAGAATATTTCCACGTCCGCGAGTGTAGACCTTCGTTCCTCAGAGACATTCATGGCGGACACTGAAATTATTAGTACAATTCGTCATGAATTTAGTGCCAATTTAGATACAATTAACGCGTTAAATATGCAACTTGATCCAGAATATAAGATTGATTATAAAAAAATGATTTCATTTGATACAGTGTACACCCGAATAGAAAGGGTTCGTTCTCTTATCGTCAGTAAGACAAATATTACGTCGAATGTGTCCGCGCAGAATACTATTCCGTCCCAATATAAAGGTCGTATCAAACTACCACCAATTCAAATTCCGTCATTTGATGGAAAAATAGAAAATTGGCCCGTCTTCTTTGAATCTTTTAAATCTAATATACATTCAAATCCTGATCTTTCGAATTCTCAAAGAGTACAATATCTTGTAGGTAAATTAACAGGAAATGCTTTAAAAATCACGGCAGGTATTATACCGTCCGGTGATAATTATAATTCTATTTGGGACAGCTTAGTTCAAAAATATCAAGATAAAAGAGCATTAGGCTCACACTACATGTCTAATTTATTCAATATTAAACCCGCATTAAATAATTCCGCGTCTTTAAATACGTTCATTGAAACTTTCCACGCTTCTGTATCTGCTTTGGAACAGTTAGGTATTGAAGATATGAAAGATTTTATCTTACTTTCTTTAGCTTTAAAGAAGTTAGATCCCGCAACCGCTAATTCCTTTGAAATGTTTATGAGGAATAAAGAAATTCCTTCTTATAAGGATTTTGTTGATTTTATTAAATCGCAAGTAAAAATATTAGACCGCACTTCTACGCCAATTGCTGGCTCCGCGCGAACCGCCCCAGTCGGTAGCAACCTTAATAATCCGCCCGCTTCTCGGTCTCAACCGCGTAATTCACATACAGTCCACCATGCTTTCCTTGCACGCGATAATAATAATAAAAGCACTTGCTTATTTTGTAATAAATCTGATCACTATCAGATTTTTAATTGTTCATCTTTTAAAGCACTTAATACTAAAGATCGTTTAGATTTTGTTAAATCTAAAAAAGGCTGTGTAAACTGCCTCAGCCTTACGCATACTGCTTCTCAGTGTAAGTCGTCGTATAGTTGTAAAACTTGTAATAAACACCATCATTCTCTTTTGCATTTGGATAGTAATTCACAATCGCAACAAATAGTTTCCGACTCGCGTCCCTCTCACTCGACGCGTCTTGATAAGAGCGATAACCGCATCGCGCCGTCTCCACACGCGCAGGACGCGCAGCTTTGCGCGCAGACGTCCGCCGCCGCCCGCGCCGCGCCGCGACCGCTCCCGTGCGCAGCCTCGCCCGCGCATCCGACCGCGTCTCCTTCTAACGCTACGGACGCTCCGCAACCGGTGTCGCTATGCACCCGAGCGCGAGTTGATAAGAATAATGATAACGAACGCGATTCTTTTAATAAATTAAATCCTTCCCATACTACTGTACTTTTATCAACCGCTCAAGTTTATGCGTCTAATAAGGACAATAAATATATTTCAGTTAGATGTTTAATAGATAA
This sequence comes from Polyploca ridens, assembly GCA_951394255.1. Classification (NCBI taxonomy): domain Eukaryota; kingdom Metazoa; phylum Arthropoda; class Insecta; order Lepidoptera; family Drepanidae; genus Polyploca; species Polyploca ridens. The sequence goes on from OX596251.1 coordinate 13,847,806, forward strand.
CGCGTCTCAAAACAACATAATTACAACTGCCTGTTGTAAACAACTAAATTTAAATATAATACCGCTTAGCAATTCTTTTATAAAGGGTGTAGGATCCACTTCGCGTCCTATTCACGGCTACGTTCAACTTAAAATAACCGCGAAAAATAAAAAATATTTTTATAATATTACCGCTCTTGTCGTTGATTGCATTACTGACAGGTTACCGACTGAATATGTTGAGACTTCTATAGTGCAACATTTAGGTAACTTACCGCTCGCTGACCCTCTGTGGCACATTCCCGGAGAGGTCGAAATAGTTCTCGGGGCACAATTGTTCCCATTTTTATTATTAGGTCAAAAAATTATTGCACCTCCCGCTCCTTCTGCCCTTGAAACCGTGTTCGGTTATATTCTTATGGGCGACGTTCCCGCTAACTCTAATATTAATAAAAATGCATCCACTTATTTTAATACCGCGACTTTTTTCATTTCTGGTCCCAATGACCTTACTATTTCTTTAGATGATTCCCTACTTAAGTTTTGGGAGCTCGAAGAAATTCCCACGCAAAAATTTATGAGCTCGGCCGAAAAGGAGTGTGAACAGCTGTTCTCTCGTAACTTCTCACGGGACTCCGCAGGCAGATATTGCACCGCGTTACCTTTTCGTGAGGATCCTGATGTGTTAGGTGATTCCCGTTCCGTTGCTCACCGCCGTTTACTTGCTTTGGAGCGTACCAAGCTACGCGATCCACAGCTACGCGCTAGTTATAATGAGACTTATAGTGCTCGAACCGCTATTGATAATATATTCGCATTCTCCGATTCTAAAATTACTCTGTCATGGATACATTCATCTCCACATAGATGGAATGTTTTCGTTAGTAACCGCATTGCTAAATGTCAAGAAAATCTTGACCCAAAACATTTCTACCACGTTAGTGGTATAGAAAATCCTAGCGACTGTCTCTCTAGAGGTATTTTACCTGAGCAGCTAGTGTCACATCACTTATGGTGGCACGGCCCGAAATGGTTAAAAGATCCAGTTTCAGAATGGCCTATCACTCCATTTAGTCCAGAATGCTGTGAGGACCTACCTGAATTTAATAGTAAAACGCTTGTTACTTGTACCGCGTCCGCTTCTGTTGAGCCTAATTTAATTTACGAGCTTGCTCTGAAATACTCATCATGGAATAAAATATTACGTATAATAGTATACATACTTAGATTTTCTCGCATAATTTCTCGTGATCAAGGTCACAGCCGCATCACAGCTTCTGAGCTAAATAAAGCTGAAGTATATTTAATACGCTCTGTACAACAAGTTCATTTTCAAAATTTATTTAATAATATTCAAAAAGTTAAATTATCTTCCCCTCTTAAAAAACTTGACCTCTTTATAGATCAAGATAAAATTATTAGAATTGGAGGTAGACTTTCAAATGCAAATCTTCCGTATGAAGCTCAGCATCCCGCTCTTTTACCTAAACATGACCACGTTACTCATCTTATTATAGACTATTTTCACCGTGCTCATTGCCATACTGGTGCCAATCTTCTGAGCTCACTGTTGCGCCAGAAATATTGGATACTGTCCGCTAGAAGTGTCATTAGACACAGAGTACATTCATGTAACTTTTGTTTTAAAAATTCCCCTTCATTTCTCAGCCCAAAAATGGCTGATTTACCCTCTTGCCGCGTTCAGGAGACCAAAGCGTTTGTGCATACGGGTGTTGACTATGCTGGACCCATTAAAGTAACATTATGTAGACGCAGAGGTCAAAAGAGCCAAAAGGCATATATTTGTTTGTTTATATGCTTAGTAACCAAAGCTGTACACATCGAATTGGCAATTGATGTGTCATCAGATACTTTATTTCCGCTTTTAAGCGATTCATTTCCCGTCGAGGACCTGTTTCTTTTCTTTACTCCGATAACGGAACTAACTTTGTCGGAGCTAAAGCTCAATTACAAGAACTACTTACCGATCAGTACCGCATTGAATGGAAAATGATTCCACCCCGCGCCCCACATTTCGGAGGATTGTGGGAATCTAATATAAAATCGATTAAAACTCATTTATACCGTGTTATCGGTTCGCAGCTCCTCACATATGAAGAGCTCCTCACTGTTCTTACCCAAATTGAAACAGTCTTAAATTCTAGACCGCTTTGCATTTTATCTGAGGATCCCTACCCGGAGCCTCTTACTCCCACTCACTTTATAATGGCTTCACCATTGACTTCATTGCCGCTTCAGAATGTGTCCGAGGAAACCATATCTTTACGTTGTCGGAAACAATTATTAGATCAGATGGTGTGTAGCTATTGGAAAAGATGGCGTATAGAATATTTACATAATCTTCAAGTTAGACAGAAATGGCTCATTGATAAAGATAACATTAAGATTGGTACTGTGGTTCTTATACATCAAGATGATATTCCCCCTTTACGTTGGCCGTTGGGCATAATATCACAAGTTTATCCTGGCAAGGATGGAAATATCCGCGTCGCTTTAGTAAAAACTTCAAATGGATCATTCAAAAGACCCATTGTCAAGTTATGTCCATTACCCTCACAATAAAAATTAATCATACCGCATCTTATATTCAGTACTTTAGTAATTATTATAATCTGTAATTAATTCTTATAATTAATTATTTTTTCTTTCTTTTGAGAACACTACGTATTCTCAAGGCGGCGGAGGATGTTTAGGCCAAAATACCTATAATAATATTTATAGTAGAAACCTACTCATATTGAGTATCAATGACGAGCCTCTGCTTCCCGATTCCTCTCCTTTTCCCACATCATATGTGTGAGCGAGAAAAGAACTTCGGGAATCTTCTACATACTTCGGTGACGCGTCGCTAAACGCGTATGTGTGAGTAAACGTAACGCGCGCGTCTCGCAATCCCGCAAGATTCAGTACGAAATACGCTACAGATAGAAACGCATGTGAACTTTGTGATTTGTGATAGTGCGCATAATCATTGGATTGCCATAGGAGTTCCTGGTAAGTCCTTACCTTTATCCTGGGAGGCTCCTCGTTTTCCATATTGATATTTTAACGCAAAAACCCACCACCACCCCTTTACTCCCTCGTACTCCCGTTGAGTATTATGTCGACACTTTAGCTTATTACTCGTACATGATTTTCAAAATTTCAATTTTTTTATTTTTATTATTAAAAAAAAATAACGTATTTTTTTAATATTTTTTTTAGCACCAGTATCATTTGTATTGTCGACCCTGAGTCGCTCGTCGCTGACCAAAACAACGACCTGTATATTCTAAACACTTCAAAGTCACATCTAGCAAACTTAAATCTCCGCTATCTTCCACTGTAGTCGAGTCACGTATTTCAAGATATTTGAACAACTACCAAGTAGGCATCTATAGCTTACAATGTTCACGAGCCATCTAAAGGGGTTTATTTTAGCTTACTGGGGACAAGGTGTGTACTGCCAATGGTTGTTTATTTCTTGGAGACTTGTGAACTCCTGTTTTCAATTTGGTACATCTTATTAAGTTGTTTGTGATCACAGACTAAGGAGTCCTGCACGCATATAGACGAAAACAATTATAATACTCTTTCCCCGTGAATCATGAAATTCAAAATCGCATAACCGAGTGCGAGTAATATCGACTCCCCACCAAAGCATTATGTGTCAACAGTACTAAATGATAAGATATATCTTTGATAAAATATAATTTCATTTGTTGGTAAAACGGTGCCGCAAATTACTGACACACTTGAATATTATGGAATCTGTTGAGCAAGGCGTCTCTAGGTCTCTAATTTTTTCCAATTCTCTGTTTGTGACAGTATTATAATAAGATAGATAGATAGATAACTCTTTATTGTACAAAAGTATTTAAACAATTTAAGAGACTGGTTAGGAATCATACGGATTAATTACCGGCCTTTTAGTGAAAGAAGAAATCAAAAGAAGACTTGTTATGTTATATTTTACTTCCTTAAAATAACGTGAATGAACTATAGCACGGTGGTGGTACTTCGTCCGCTTGCATGACTACCCAAAAGTTGAAAATCTATCGCCAAGTACCTACCGGTGGGTTCTGACAAATGTACTTGAGAACCAATTCCATTCTCTATAGGTATATCTTTTGTGTGCTTACCACTTTCACCTCCCCCGGTTGAGATATTGCTCGTCGATTTGCCCGCGTAAGCCCCTTTGCACATTACAAGAAAATGTCTCGTGTCAAAAATTACATGTCTTAAGACATTCAGTCGCACTGGTTGTTATATGAGACCATACACATTACAAGATTTTTTTTCTTATGTCTGATCAGACACGCGGTCGCGCATCCTAGTCATTTTGTCGGCTGCATGTTCGACGTCGCGCCTACACAAGACGTCTTGTTTAGACACGACATCTACTCAACTATTGAAACTAGTTAGCGCGTGCGTACACATTCGTCGTGGCTGCGTTAGCGAAAACACGTGTAGTCCACGCTTTCACTTTGTGTTTAGAATTTTTATTTATTTATTTTATTTAAATTAGCTCAATTTTAATTATAATTCAATAACTTTCATTATTATTATTATGGTTTTTTATGTACCTAGTTATGTAATTTTTGTAGAAGTAAGAAGTGGATCAATGTTGTCTGAATAAAATGAATGGTATTTTTTTATTTAAATAAACTTTTATCAAACAAGTCATGTTACATGAGTGCCATTAAATAATATATTGAACATTTAATAGCTATAGAGTCTCATTGATTCTTGACATATTTAATGGATATATCCAACGACGCCCGCAACTACGGCGTTTTCTTCTATGGTACATAGGTACATGTATGCAACGTCTGACCATACACTTGTACACACGGCTACACATCAAGCTATATAGTTCCATACAATGAGAGGTCAGCTTATACTGGAAAGGTATAGCATGATGCGTAGGCGTGTGTACAAGTGTAAGGCCCGCCTGATGGAAAGCTGCTACCGAAGCCTGGACTATGGACTATGGACGCCTGAAACACACGGGGCATCATTCACGCGTTACCGACCTTTCTTCGTTTCCCAATGAGCTCTGGCGACCTTACTCACACGCAGGAACACAACGTAAAGTTATTTCGCTGCGGTATTCTGTAAGGTGGAAGGTCTTCCCCAGTCGAGCTGCTCTTTAAGCAAAATAAAACTATGCGATACCTGTCTTAAAAAAATGTCAATCTTAATTTTATCAAAAACTAGCTATACTCTGCAGTTTTACCCGCGTTACCGGGATAAAAAGGCTCCTTCTCCATACCATAGGCTATCTGCATGCCAAATTTCATGATGATCCGTTAAGTAGTTGAGGTTGGGACGTGAAGGCTAACTAATAAACAAACTCACTTTCGCATTTATAATATAAGTTAGGATAATATAGTTTTAATAGAGAAGATTTTTCAAGACATGATAAAATATACCTGAATAATAGAGGTACAAAAGAGAACATTATGAGTACGTACATCAGCTACGTCACCAAAGTTCAAGTGATAAGTAATGGGGCTTACAATCGACTAAAGCTTTAATATCTCGTTGAATGAAAAAAGTAAAAATGAAACGCTTTTCATAATCTTCTTGCCTATTCTAGCGTGAAGTATTGAAATAAGAGATGCCTTACATTAAAGTTCATTGGAATATTTATCTTTTCATAATTATTCCTTGAAAATCGTTTGACATTATTGGTTTTTTGGAAGTAAATTCATATTATACCTATACATCGGGATAATATTTTGGCTCGGCAACGCGTGAGTGATACCCCTGGTGTTGCAAGCGTCCATAGGCTAAGGTAACCGCTTACCATCAGGCGGGCCGTATGCTTGTTTCCTACCTTACTACTGCCTATTTATGGATCGCATAATGTTGAATACTGTATGAATACACTTTAAAATTATCTGTGTTTTATTCATATAACCTAGAAAACAATATTTTAAACATTTTATGCAAATATTTAATGTACCAAAATAAGGCTATCAGCGTTGCATTTACAACATCAATTTTAAAATTACTTAATACTGATTAAATTATGCGGTAATTTAAATCGTAAGCTTAATATACAGTTAGGCCCACAAAATATTTAAAAAAAAATTAAACAATCCCTTCCACCCCGCACTGAAGATCTAAAAATCCAAACTTGCACATTTAAAATATTAAGTGAGATGAAAATGAAATAGTCTTATGGTATAATAGGTTATTAAACAAGACGAGCTTCACCTTACTGCCGGACTATTGCGTATCTTTGGTGATAATCGTAACGAACACCATTTATTGATTTCATCCAATGACTTGGCACGACGATGACCATTCGTGGGCCCTGATTGGATAGAATTCATAAATGGTGTTCATTACGATTACCACCAAAGATACGCAGTGGAGCCCCTGGATCAGTAGGTTACAGACAGTCTTCAGTCCTACAGTCTTTTAACTGAGTATTCGCAAGTAATTTTAGAAATGTATAATAGTCGTGACGCAACAAAAGTAGTTGAACATTTAATGTGGCAATTACCCTTCAATGTAGGATATATAGAACAATTTTGTTTGACCAAACAATAGCAATTAAGTCGCTCACACACCGGAACCGCGTTATCGTAAATGCAGCGTAGCTCTAATCTGCGAGCGGTTTTAGAATTTACATTCTGTTATCGTTATTTATTAAACCATTTCACAGGAATTAGAGGGATTTTACCTTCAGTCTGCTAAAATTAATTGGCTTCTGTGTTTAAGTAGTGTAGAGTCAATATTACATCAGCAATTTTAATTTTTTTTTTCCAATCAGGATTCCTTGTTTTATTTTATTTCTATTTTTAAAATCTTAAAAAGATAAGTTCTTCGATTTCAAACCTTAAAACACTACGTAATGTGTCGATGTATTGATTCTCAATCTTTAGAGCGGAAGCGACGATGGGTCCGCCGCATTGCTATCGCGGCTTCGTCCTAACTCATCCCCAGTTGGAACTCGCCCGCTTTTTTATATGCCTATCAGCCGCAAGGGTACAGTTTGTCGGAAAAGTGTGACGATGTAGAAAATAAATATTTATCAAGTACTTATTAATTTTAGTATGGCAGTCTTGATAGTTTTCTGTATATTGTTTTAACAAAATGACCTACTTAGATTCCGGCAAATAAGTAATTATTAATGATTAAATAATTAATTCCCAGAAATTTTACAATAAACAAAGCCTGCTCCTTACAAAAGTCGGTGAATACTTTGACAAGCCTTTTGATTTTATTTCATTTTAATATTTAACCAACTTTATAATTATTGTACTTACTTACATAAACGAATGACTATTTTAAACGAGCGTATTGTACCTATGTTGTTTATTAATCTTGAGTATATTATATGGACCTAGACATACCTACTATTTATATAATACCCCGTATAATGAAAAAGTAAACAAAAATCATTGTAGCACTTTTCTTACCATCAGTACTTTTGCGCCATATAGCTATACCTGTAGGTAGATATATACGGATCGGGCGAGTTCGAACTGGGCATGAGTTAGGATGAAGCCAAAAATTGTGTCTGTGCTCATACTCTTATCTAACAAATTTCATCTCATTAATTACACAAATGGATCCAATTTAGTTCCGAGATTCAATAAGCGAGGGAATTTTAAGTGGGAATAACTCGAGTTCTAGTCATTATTAGCCAAACAAGAAAGTAAATAAACTAACAATCTAGTCAGTTCAGCTTAACAGGTTTCGTCCCAGATCACAATGTGCTCAATTTAAATTTAAATTTAGTTTATTTACACAACAAATAGCTCGTTATTATGTTTCTCTTAAACTTCAGAATTTGATCAAAAAGTAATTTCTTGAGTCTGCAATGAATATTCGTTAATCGAAAATTACAGTTTTTTCATTTCATTATTTGGAGCTTGCCCTTAAGAGGTGTCCTTGGATGTATTTACTAGTATCGCTCGTGAAATAAGTGGCGCTGAGCCACAGGTGGTAATAACTCTCATTCATATTTAATGAATTGTTGTGAATTTGTTTTTCCTAGGGTTCTTTTTATGCTCACAGAATGATGCAATATAAAAAAAAACAGTTGTAAATTAAAACCATGGTAGGGCAGGAGCCCCGGTTTTGGCCAGTACCCCGGTTGTGGCCACTTGCAATTTTGAAAGTGAATAAATAAGGCGTTGAAGCACAGATTACTAAATAGTTACTACGTAAGTTGAAGCTCGACTCGTTTATTGTCTATAGCTCAGAGTATATAAATACTACGTACAATCTATAGTAAATAAAATCTTTGATGATTATCGCTTTTGACGAGAAATTGTAGTGGCGCCGTAAGTATATAGAAACATTTTTGTGACACTATAAAAGCAAAAATTATAACTAATTTCCGTTAATTCTTAACAGACACGATTAGCGACACTTGGTAATTAATCGATAAATATCTTGCTAAAAGTTTTATTTGTTGTGTGGATTCTTATTGAAGCATACTAAATGAATGTCTAGGCACTTGGTTTTGATGTTATCTTGACAGTCAATGAATTCCTCTACCTGGAAACCTAGGTGGAAATAGGTGGCCACAACTGGATCAATAGTGATTTTACACCTTTCATCTTTAAACATTTATAATAAATAAAATATTTGTCTCTCAATACACACTTCTACAAAACCTGAAAGCTAAATATATGACCTACTTTATCAACACAATCTAATCAATGAAGCGCTCGTGGTGTAGCATGATTAGCCGTGCTTAATCGATCGGCAAAGTTAAGCTACGCCTGTCGTGGTCGGTACCTGGATGGGTGGCCGCCTAGTGGTATTTCAAATCGAGCGTTTCCGTGCTTCGGAAGGCACGTAAAGCCGTTGGTCCCGGTTATCACTTAATTGTGATAGTCGTTAAGCTAGTTTGAGGTTCCTCCAACAACAGGTTCACCAATAGCCTACCTCCACCGATCCGCAGTGGGCACGCGTGGTGGAGTATTGCCCATTCCCTTTCACCTTCATTTGTGAAAGGAGGCCTGTGCTCAGCAGTGGGACATTATAGGCTGATGATGATGAATCAAAGCTGCTGAAGGAAACTTCTGTCAGTCGTCCTTGCCACCACTCCGTAAGCCGGACGGACACTTGGCCCATAGTGCAAAGGAGAAAGCTGATCTTTTGGGCTCTCTCTTTGCCTCCAACTCGACTTTGGATGACGGGGGCGCCACACCGCCTACCATCCCGCGGTGTGACATCTCTATGCCGGAGATAGATAGATAGATAGATAGATAACTCTTTATTGCACTCCAAAAAAAAAAAAACAAAAACAATAAAAAGAGAACAAAAGTACTTAAAATTAATTACTGTACAATGGGCGGTCTTATCGCTAAGAAGCGATCTCTTCCAGACAACCTTTGGATGGAGAGGAATCAATATACTATAAAAGACGGTGGTGTCATTAAATGATAAAGAAAATAAAAAAAGATGAATCAATAAATAAAATAAGTACTTATATAGTTAAAATATATATTAAATACATAAGCATTACCCAACGGGAGGTCCGGCGGGAATTGCTTTCTCTGGACGTCCATAAGTCGAGTGGGCCAGACGGCATACCGGCAGTGGTTCTGAAGCGGTGTGCTCCTGAATTGTGTCCTGTACTGACGCGTCTTTTTGCGCTTTCCTTCACCAAAATGAAAGTCCCGTCTTCGTGGAAGACTGCCCACGTGCACCCAGTGCCCAAGAAGGGTGATAGATCAGACCCATCGAATTACAGGCCTATCGCCATCACCTCCCTTCTCTCCAGTCATGGAGCGAGTGATCAATACGCAACTCTTGAGATACCTAGAGGATCACGATTTGTTGAGCGACCGACAATATGGCTTCCGCCACAGTCGCTCGGCTGGCGACCTTCTAGTGTATTTCACAAACCGTTGGTCACTCGCCATCGAGAGTCAAGGTGAGGTCTTCTAGCGAAGTTAGAGAAGCTAGATTTTAGTATTTCATCAGTGCACACCAGTTCAGTGTGTACAGTCGGGGACTGAAAATGTTTATCACTTTTCAAACTCCATTCCATCTCATACCGCGCGCAATAAGGTCTAATATGTCATATCAACAAACATAATTATAACATTTTAAAATTGTGAAATGTTTTTAAGTATCGAACTTAGCAAAAAGGCTGTCAATGCCTTTTTGATTATGTAAACTCATTTAATAAAATGTTTTTTTTTTTTATTTTATGTTGACATTTATCATGCGTTTGTAAGCAAATAAAAATCTCAATAAAAATACAAAGGTAATAAAAGTATAAAGGTAATGGCATGTTTAGTCCTGCAGCAAAGGGCAGATTTTTATTTGTAAACTCTATATTTAGTGCTATATCAAGAGAACTCAATTCATACTAGGTATAACACCTCTTTGAATTCTTTTTCATGTCAAATACAATCCACGCCTATCAAAAGTAATTTTATTTCCGGTCAACCTTATGAAACAGAAATGTGCAAGCGATTATAGACCGTAAGGTGGTAAACATTTTTAGACCGCGACTGTACCTACTAGTTTATTGAGCTGTTTAACCCACGAATGCGCTGTTCTAAGTGACAATATTATTGATAGTATAATAGTTTTATAGATGTTATACGTAACACATGGAGTAATTTTATTTTGATACTTGACGTATACAGGGGAAATACCTACATAAATCCATCTGTGGGTCAAGGGTGGAAGATCAACAAAAGCAAAATAAAATTACAAATATCACGTACTGAAACGTATGACTTACAAAATGCCCTCGTCCCAAAAAAAGCCCCGTTGAAAAAAGCAGGGGTGACCAACCTTTTTAAAATATGTCCCTCGTTTGTGTAAGTCTTCTGCTCACACTGCTGAGGTAGGGGTAATACGTGAGAATTTTGCATAATACTGTCCCACATTATCTTGCCTTTGGGAATTTGGTTTGGAATTCTGCCATCTGCTTTCTGTGGTAGTTGGAAAAATTTGAACGAACTTCAACAATTTATTACTTAAATTGTAATATTTTTTATCAGCTCACCCTTTATGCTAACTTAGACGTCTAAGTTAGTAGAAGTTGCTAAGAAAAAATTGTTTCAATGTGATTTTTATTACGTTTTTTACTACCAGTTCACAACATCTGTCGAACTGATCTGTTATTTACTTTGGATTAATTTACCGATTCAAATTTAAATTTTATATTAATTATAACATCCGTAGCTTTAGGAATTTATTATATTCACAAATAATTTAGTTTTGTAATACATGAAATGGTGAATTCCGTGGTCACAATCCTAATACTAAATTCATTGATGTATACTTTTTTCAAGTATATATATTATAATAATATACAGGGTGTTGTTTTGGTCGGCAACAAGCGACCCAGGAGCGGTAGTACAAAATATATATTCCCCAAAAATGGACTTAATTCCATTAAATACTGTAAATATGTTGAGAAATACCTTATTCAATTTGAAATAAAATTACCGCAAAGTATGGTTACTCGGCACGTGCACATTCTAGAGCTAGGCGCAAGCCACCATCGCCCCACCCCTTTACTCCCTCGTACTCCCGTTGAGTATTATGTCTACATTTCAGCTTATTACATGATTTTCAAAAAAAAAAATTTTTTATTTTTATTATTAAAAAAAAATAAAGTATTTTCTTTATATTTTTTTTAGCACCAGTATCATTTGTATTATCGACCCTGAGTCGCTCGTCGCTGACCAAAACAACGACCTGTATATACTTGGAAATTCAAAATGGCCCGCTTCAGTACCTACGTAGGTATACATTCATAGCTGCAGGGTGAACAAGATAGCTGTATTTCAATCAACGCGTTTTTGAGTGAAATAGTTAGAAAATCTAAAATTTACAAAATGTATTTTTTACATTTCTTATACCATTAATAAAAAGGGTAATAATTATAACAGTAAATTTTGTTGCCCATTCCATCAATTAACATCAAAAATGTATCTTAAAGGAAACCTAATCAATACATATATCATATATGTCGTTCTTGAATAATAATGTTTTAACGCTGAGTCACTTTAAGAGAAAGCGCAGAGATATAACTGCTTATTTTCGACTTTAACGCCCTTACAATAAAGACGATGTTGTAGAAGGAACTCCATTCATCTCTGTATCCCATTGTAAGTAATGTTTAATGTGCTTCTAATATTTCCGTGACTTGCAAGTCCAGCCTTCAGGGTCGTTAGGGGGCCTACACAGTGGCGCAATATACAATATGCTACAATATGGTATGGGAGATGTGTTTTTCATGCAATTTATTTAGATCATCATCATCATATAAACCTATGGATGTCCACTGCTGTACATAGGCCTCCCCCATTGACTTCCACTTCGAACGGTTTTGGGCCGCTTGCATCCAGCGATGCCCAGTGACTCTGACCAAGTCGTCGGTCGACCTGGTGGTCGGGCGTACCGCTCGGCGCTTTCCAATACGTGGTCGCCACTCGAGAACCTTTTCCCCCAGCGGTTATCGGCTCTTCGAGCGATGTGGCCCGCCCATTATTTAGATCATTTATATAAAAATATATGTAGTGTAGCGACATCTATCAGCCATCCATCAGTTCACTGAGATAGTTCACACATAGAAAGAAAGATGGCGCCACAACATCCTGCATCGCGCTTTGAAGTTTTCTCGACGATCTGCATATATACAACTGTCCAACATGTACAGGACCGCGGTTCCCAGGCGGAAGATCTTTCCTTTTAAATGGAGTTGTCATCCAACTTGTCCTCCTCTAAATGTAATCTAATGTATATGTAGCGAAGGTCCGGACAAACATGGTTGAAAAAATATGTGCGTGCCAAAAACTCTACCCATTGGAAGTTTCGTCTAACGTTGGTGGAGAATTAATTAACAATTCCGATGTTAGGGTTGACAATACAAATGGTAGGGATGACATTACCGATGGTAGGGAAAATAATACTGATAGATTGGATGTAGTGACAGACATACCACGAACAACACAGTCAGGACGCGAGGTACGTCTGCCACCACGGTGTCGTAGACCTGCCGGTCCACTTAGCCCCGGGAGTGTCGCAAATACTCTATGATTTGAAATGAATGACAAGTAATGCCAAAAGAAAAAAAAAATTGAAAAATATTAATGAAAAATTGTAAATTCTCGTATTTGTCCCAAAATGTTATGGCACCGATCCCACAGCGAGCGGTCTAAAGTTCTACGTGCATTCTCCTTGACCGCCCGCAGTGCCGTAGTCGCTGTGTGCAATGATCACACAATGAGACCACTCACTCACTCACACTCACTGACGATTGGCGCCTTAGTATTAGAATTGAAATAAGCATTGCTATTATAGATGGATAAATCATAATCTTGTCACCAAACTACTGACGTGTTTCATTTTATTTTGACTTTGACTTTTGTGAGTTTACACTGTGAGCGCTTCTTTATACTCGCCTCTTTTGTGTAGTGACATAGTGTTTTTGTTGCGGTATTTTCAGTAGATTATGTTGTTAAAAATTATTTACTGTTTATATTGCGACAAATTCAAAGCGCAGGGCTCCGATTCTCGCGTCTTTGATATTAATGTCGCATAGATATTTACCAAAAACCCTTGGTGGATATCTTAAAAATTCTACGCATTTTGACAGAAGATCGCCAAATATCTATTCAACATCGATTTCACAAACGAGAGAATTGGGGGCCTGGCTGTTACTAGACCAATAATCTCCAATGAAATTCCGTCATAAAATCATAGTTTGTATGAAAGGTACTTCAATAATTATTATTTGATTGATTTTTAAATTTAATCTTTATTTTTATTAATAGGTACTCGAAGAAAACTATATGTCCCCCTTATAAGCAAATAGCGCGCGCGAATTATGGTTAAAGTATATAATTATGGAAAAGAAGCAAGTTTTTTTTTTCAAACTTGAAACCTTTGTTGATTTCAGAGACTTTTGAATACTCTTTGGACCAGTAGTAAAATAAAGTGCATAAAACGTAAATTGAATTTTTCTTTCATTCTTTCTTTCTTTCTCTATCTTTTTGGTAATAGATATATTTTAGATTTTAGTTTTTTTATAAGTTTATGTTTTATTTATTTGCTGTGCCCTAACAGGGTTTCAGGCTGAACATTACATATATTTGTCATCTTCTATCCACAAGAATGCAATAAAATTTTGAATTTGAATTTGATTTGATATGATGATGAATCAAAATAAGTTTTTTGTTAAAATTTTCATTTTTTATACAAGCTTTTGTTTTGTGACTGTACTTGAATTGTCATCCAATATACTAATGTATACCAATTATCAAGTCAATCCGACCACTGGAAGTGGGTGAAATTCGACCTGCAAGATTACACCCGAACAAACATACATACATTGCAACTATTGCAAGTTAAATAAAAGCATGTAAATTAAAACATCCTGGCAAATAAATTATAATTTCATTTTGCAATAAACATACTACTGCGTTACGTAAATATTAATGCGGATCATCGTTACATTTTCAGGAGATGAATTCCCAAATTCTATTAATAAATGAATCACAATGGTGTATAAACTTATTAGACCGGGAGATACTGGCACAAATTTCCTGGTCATTTGTACCAGTATGGCGATCCTTCAGGGGTCCTAATTACGTAATATCGAAAAGGAAAATGATGGTCATAGCGCTGGTACCGGCAGCCCAATCGCGTGAACGTTAATCGAACGTGTTTAATTAAAATTAAAATCTCTCTAAATAGTTCATTAAAATTAATTGGATTTCAAAAGAGTAGATAAACAACTTACTAATAATCACTCATACTAACGATAACATACACGTTTATTTGTTTTAGTGAAAACCCTAACTAGATTATAGTTAATAACAGCGCTTATCAGCTTGTCCAGTTCCATACTAACAATTTGTTTCGTCCTATTTGAATAAAATTATGGTTTTGTTTCGCAAATTATAATAGGGTCACGCATAAAGCTATAATAACTCAAAGGATTCAAGGACTTTATACTGCCTTGACCTGGCTTTTAAAATAATATTACTTACTTTGAAATTGAGACAGGAAATACCTTATATGAAATTTGAATGTAACTCTCCTTTAATATTTACGATGGCTTATTTTAGTATCTCTTAATGTTTTTACCATCGCAGATATTTACCGTATACAGGTTGTTGTTTTGGTCAGCGACGAGCGACTCAGTGTCGAGAATACAAATGATACTGGTGTTAAAAAAATATAAAAAAAATATATTTTTTTTAATAATAAAAATAAAAAAAATATTATTTGGAAAATCATGTAATAAGCTAAAGTGTAGACGCAATACTCAAAGGGAGTGCGAGGGAGTAAAGGGGTGGGGCGATGGCGGCTTGCGCCTAGCTCTAGTCTGTGCACGTGCCGAGTGACCATACTTTGCGGTAATTTTATTTCAAATTGAATAAGGTATTTCTCAACGCATTTACAGTATTTAATGGAATTAAGTCCATTTTTGGGAAAGATATTGTTTGTACTACCACTCCTGGGTCGCTTGTTGCCGACCAAAACAACAGCCTGTATAGTTTTCCTGCAATACTAATGCTTACCTTAGAATTAAAAAAGAATTTGTTCAATTTGTGTTTGAAAAGAAAAATTTGTAAGAAAGTGTTCAGATAACGCGACAAAGTTGGGTACTTACAAAACTCGACGACATCCATGGAAATGTCAGTAAGTGTGAACTCCATTAAATATTTCCTCAATAAAGTTTTCCTTTCATCCAACCACGAGTACTTCGTAAAACTTTCATAGTTCTAATAGTCACTGAAGAATCGTATGACAGTTTCGGAATTAATATAAAGTTGGTAACATTGAGTGTATCAGTTTTCGAACCACTTTATCTTTGCATATCAAAGAATACTTGGTGCGAATGCTTTGTAGTGAAGTCACATACTTGGTTGAGTACAAGGATAATTTACTTTTCAATTCTTCACTTCTGTGGGAATTTCTATTCGTTGTAGGATTTATGTCTAGATTTTTTAAGAATATGAATAATTAAGACGCCGGGTGAATTTACACCCATACGTTGTCGACATCTCGCGTACCCACCCGGACACAACGTTTCGCTTCATCGTTTCTTATACGAACAGCAAAGGAGTGGAACTCTCTTCCGGGGTCTGTGTTTCCCGACACCTATAACCTAGATTTATTCAAGGCCAGAGTGAATAGGCTTTTTCTGGGTAAGCGTGCTACATCCTCGGCCTCGTTATAGCTCCTCATGGGGTCAGTCGAAGGAAAAAAAATATATTTAGGAAATGGTAGCAAACTCAGCATAAATGCACTATCTTACACAACAGTGCTAATTTTCAGTTTGCCCTAATTTAATGTCAAAGACAATGTAATGTATTCAATTCAGGCACCAGAGGGGCACTTATGAATGTCAAATTCACTGAAGTAAACACCGGTATATGTACTTACAAATAATATCAATAAAATATATTTTTTTTTTCCACAGAGCGCGGCGGTTTACAATTAATTTGTGGATGGCAAGAAAAACGAATAATATTTTGTCGAGTAAAGAGCATTGCTCAACAAGTCCTGTAAATATTAAAGTATAAATAATATACATGAATTTATAATTTTGCCCATACGCTAAACCTGTTAATTATCATTATAACTCGCATTTCACCTTAAATTGCTATTGCGCCACATAATACGCGATTCTTTCCCCAAAATGGGCAATAGGCATGAACTAACTCAGGCTGGTTTAAGCCAACATTTATGACTGCGATAAAAGTACAGAATTTTCAAATAGCCCGAATAACAATGTATAATATTGCTATATAAAGATATGTAAATATTGTAGCTTTTGCACCTTAAACATGTCTCGTAAAGTGTGATGATATTCTTGTTTTTCTCTTACATCTCCGTTATTTTCAGTGTTTTATTAATTTGATATTTAGTTTTTTTTCATGGCTGGTTAGTTGCTCTTTTTACGTAATATAGTGACTCTTAAACAACTATTATATGCTAATTTATGCTAGATGCAAACTATTTTATGCTAGATAACTTCACGAAATGAAATTAAAGACATATACATAAAATTCTGGGGCCTAAGTCTGCTATTACAATTGTTTCAGTGGTGTAAATTTTTACAGTTTTGGTAGTCCACTAACTAAATAGCGTCAAAAATCATTATGACTTTAGCAGACAACATTGGCTCAATGGCAATGGAATTGAAATGGGATCGTATCAGAATTACGTTTTTGAACTATTTTAAGAGAGTTAGAGCATAGTGTTTATTCGCCCAAAGAGCAGCTCGACTGGGCAAGTACCTCTATTTACTTTATTGTTTCATTTTTTTTCCGGCAACTGTGCTTAATGGATATCAAAACTACAAAATTATCTAAAAATATTATCACTGTTGTATTTTATCTAACAATATGTTGTATTTGATGAATCTCTCGCTATATTTTTTCTCACACTTCATAGGACAAAGAATAAATGCATGCTCATACAATTTTCATCTCACACCTGTGTCGAAGAGTGGAAGCGTGACTTCACATTAACTACAAAGCCTTAAGCCTTCCTAGGAACAACGACTAAGCATGTATGGAACGCTTTTGGCTCAGAACCAAAGTGCAGCAAGCATGTAATTAAATGGTACATTTCGACCACCATTCACTGCGACTCGCACGTTTTAAACGTGTGTGAAGTGTGAGCGGATTTGTGAATGCAATGTTCCGCATAGCTTTGGTTGAAAGTTATAACTACAATCTGTGGCTTTTAGTTCCGTGGTTTGAGTATTAATTTGATAGTTGAGAAGGACGATATCGTTACTGGGAATGTTAGATTAAATAATTTAATTTGTTTTTTTTTTACCTCATAGTGCCAGTTAATTTGAAGATATTTATGTTAAATTCAAATTAGCTCAGTATTTATATAACCTGATTAATCACAAATAAATATGTTTTATTATTTCTTTACTCTTTAGCATGATTAGCCGTTCTTAATCGATCGGTAAAATTAAGCTACCACCGTCATGGTCGGTACCTGGATGGGTGACCGCCTAGTGGTATTTCAAATCGAGCTTTTCCGTGCTTCGGAAGGCACGTAAAGCCATTTGTCCCGGTTATCACTTAATTGTGATAGTCGTTAAGCCTCCGAGGTGGCTTGAAAACTCCAACAGTAGGTTGACCACTAGCTCCACCGATCTGCAGTGGGCATGCGTGGTGGAGTATCTGCCCATTCCCTTTTACCCTAATTTGTGAAAGGAGGCCTGTGCTCAGGAGTGGGCATTATATAGGCTGATGATGATGATGATGATGATTATGATAATGATGATGATCTTGATGATGATGATGATGATGATGATGATGCTGATTTCTTTACTATAAAAGAGTGGTCATAAAACTTATTTTGCCTCTTGAAAGATGTATGTTTGACTGATTACTCATATATCTTTGTATGATTAGTGATGTGATTAACATACCTAATTAATTCCCTGTTACGGAACCCAAAAACATTTTCCATCCAGATTTATTATCACAAACTTTGAAAATATCAAGGGGAAACTTTTCAGTCGCTACTCTTGGTAATTTAAAGGGGGAATTCAGCGGAAATATTATTGTTTCACAAAAAAAGAGGATCGTGAGATCCGTCTGTCGCATTGTTGCTGAAGTTACTCCAGGGCGTTTATTTTTAAAACGTTTTATTGCAACACGTACAAAACGACTTTTATTAGTTGCTGCCTTTTTGTCCAGGCTCCTTTGAGAATTCTGTTTAATATTAATATTGTATGCCGTGAAATTTCAAAGGCCCCGTTTGAGTTTCTATCGAAGTGTAAATGTATTTTTAATGCTTGAAATTTAATTATTTTATTCTACATTACTGTCCATAGGCTACGGTAACCGCTTACCATCAGGCGGGCCGTATGCTTATTTGCCACCTTAGTGGTATAAAAAAATCATTCTAACTTTGCGGTTTTCTTTATTTATATTTCACATAGCTCACGGAATATACGAGTAAGTTACTTAAAATAACTACTTCAATTTTCTTGTACTAAGTAACATATTTTCACGTAAATTTAAATTCATGTAAGTACCTACATACTGCTGAAACATTATGTAAAAATGCACATATTCAGTGAATAAACCAGTCGCCAAGCTCTAAAGCTGTCTAAATCTTCTGAGAACAACGCGCTAATAGCTTTTATCAGCATCGAGCCATGGTTTCAGATGAAAAATTAGATTTTAATGTGGTAGGTACATAATGCCTTGCAGAAGTTGCTGATGCGATTCTTTGCAGTGCCAGTTTTGTGAAAATACATTATGACAATGGGTTATGAATGTGAGACTTATGTAGAGATAGTTTGAGCTCATTTTTATCAATTATTAGGTTTGTGTTTGACTAATATTTAAGTAGTGCAAAGCTACTTACCGTATGTCCGGAGATTGTCAGTTTCCCAAAGGATTTTGTCGATTTCTTAATTTTAAGTTTCACACGCATGTTCTTCCATAAATGTGAATGTGCACAGCACCATAGTAATTTGTAGACAAATATATATTTTTTTCAATACATCGAACTTCGTCGCGTGATAGAAGAGAAGAGACGAGAATAACGTTTCAGTATCTTGGAGGGCGCGGTTTGACTTCAGCGCCTCTCACGGCGTCCGCATCTTCGTCAGTTCGGATGCAGTCTTCAGTCTCTATCTAAGAATGTTTCTAGAGCTTAGATAAATAATAGGTAATATGTACCGGACACAACTTTATCCTTAAAACGACGCAGCGACGCCACAATTTAAATAAAAACAAATGACAATCACTCAAGCTAAAACGGAACCTTCTCCCAGAAAGTTCTATTTTCGAACATGGCAATTGCTTTCTTTTTATTATTATATGTGGCCAGTTCCATAAACATTCAGTAGAGGTTCTGAGAGAGCTAGCGCGTAGCGCTTATTCGTTCAAAGAGCAGCTCGACTGGGGAAGTACAAATAACTTTATGTTGTGTTAAGTTGTGTTCCTGCGCGTAAGTAGGTTCGCCAGAGCTCATAGGGGACGGGGAAAAGGTCGGTAACGCGTGAACGATGCTTCGTGTGTTGCAAGCGTCCATATGACAACAAAACCATCAGGCAGGCTGTATGCTTATTTACCGACATATTCGTATAAAAAAAGGTAAGTTGTTTTTTTTTACTTTCAGTTGTCATCCCTTGTATAAGCTCTGCTTAATTTGAGATAACTGTGTGAACAATGTCCTAGGATATTTATTTAGGCTGAAAGGATTATTTCTTCAAAATAGAGCTACCAGAAATATTTGTGCTAAATCTCATTGCCTAATCAAAAAAACCTCTTATTTGACCATCACCCTACATATTGTGTCTTGAAAACCCTCTTCTTATATTTAACAACAATCAAATTTCGTTTCATGCAACATAAATCACAACCTTTCGTTTGGTTTGTATGTATACAACAGAGCCAATTTCGTAAACTGCAATCCTTTGATAGTCTCCAGTCATATGTATACAGCCTGAATTTTTCATTAAATTGTCTATTCCTAGCACCTAAAACTTACTTGATATCTTGCTTTCATTTCAATGCTTAATATGAATTTAAGTGTGTGTAGGTTTATAATGAGTTAAAATATAATCGTTTAGAACAACTATAGGCTTTTATTATGCTTTTTTTTTACTTAAAACTACCTAGGTGTTTTTTTTTCATCAAAATCAAAAGTATTATATTTATCGTCGAAAGTAATTTTTGGGTTCTGTAACCAGGTTCCGTATGTAGCATCCCTGACTGTCTACTGTACGATTAACTGTCTGCAGCTTCTAAGCCAAGCAATATAGAGTCTTTGTCTCTAAAAAAAATACGCATTATATTATATTTGGGCTCACCAAAGACGAATAAACCTAATAGTTAATTATATGTAGTTAAAAAAAACTAAAGGAACTCCGTTTTTAAAGGCATGCACAAAAAATTGATAAAAAATAATTAACCTATACCTAGTGGCCCTGATTCTGTTGTTTACACTTAACTAATTTTAGACTCACTATGTCTCTTTCTAACAAAGAACGTAAGAAAAGGATGTAAGAAATTTAGTCCTGTCAAATTAGTCCAATTTTTGTTTTCAATATAAATGTCGCCATCTATCGCGGTTAGGTACGTCTAGATATGCGGGTATTTGAATATAATGAAGACGGCAAAGACTAATTTGACAGCTTTAAATATGTTATATCCTTTTTCAATAATGTTCGCAAGAAAGTATGTGATGTGACTAAAATTAGTTTAGTGCGATTTACAACAGAATGGCACAATTGTCTAACACATAAGGGCCATAGTGTAAAAAAAAAATTTCAGCAGATTTTTTGAGATTTTTTGTAAAAGCGTGGGTTATTATTATCTATCGAATCGTTTACAAGCAAAAATTAAGAGAAACACATAGTATCACATTATTATGACTAAATGATGTGTTAAATATAGTTTAATATTTTTCAACGAAGCTTCACATAACTTGCGACCAGTGGCGTAACTATAGGGTGGCAGGGCTGGCAAAATGCCACGGGCCCCCGACCCAAGAGGGCCCCGGCCCAAGAGGCCGCGAGCTCAAAAATTTTTTTTTTACATTGTACCTGAATTACAGACCTCACGATGTTGTTCCTTCGAAAAGCTAGCAAATAGATGATGATCTATATATCCATAGAACATAATATCTCAATGCATTCATCGCATACGCATTGGGCTAGCGTGGGGACTACAGACCATTCCCTCTCGCCTAAGAGAGGAGGCGTATGGCCATTAGTGGGACATATACAACGTGTAATTGAGTACGCTGAAAATCTCGAATTTTATTAAAATTAAACTGAGTACAACGTGACGATTTTTACTGATAGGGCCCCATCAAAATAATTTTCCACGGGCCCCAGATGGTATAGTTACGCCACTGCTTGCGACCATATAATAATGTTCCCTAAAGTATTATCTTTTCCAAGACACGATGAATAATGTAGCGGAAAAATAATGAGCCTGCGTTACCTACACCATGTAGACAGCTGTCTCTGCTTGTAATATCGGAAGCTTAATGGAAGAAACGGGTATTCGCTTATGGTGTGTTGGGTCTTAATTAAACCGCTTATTGCTTGGTGCTTGCCTTAAATATATCCTCATATCAAGGCTATGTTTAGTGAGGGATAGTAGCTATGTTGTGATTATTATTTATTTTTTGATGGTTAATATTTATGTAGAGGATACAATTAAGAGTGTATTCAATCAGAAGTAATAATGGTGCAGATTCTTTTGTAAATCGCACTAAACTAATTTTAGTCACATCACATCTCTTTCTTACAAACATGATTGAAAAAGGATAGAACATATTTAAAGCTGTTAATTCGACAGCTTTAAATAGTCTTTGCCGTCTTCATTTGCGGGTATTTAGACGTAACCCGATAGATGGCGACTTTTATATTGAAAACAAGCATTGGACTAATTTGACAGGATACATTTCTTACATCATTTTCTAATGTTCTTTGTTAGAAAGACATATAGTGAGACTAAATTAGTTTAGCAACATAATTAGCACCAATGTATATTATTTATGTTATGTTTGGGAATAATAATACTCAGAACGAGATAAAGTAACGTATATCACCACCATCTTACAGATAATCCAAAGAAGCTCAATAAAGTTCATTTTGTTTCAAATCTTTTCCGCCAATTCCCCACAATCACATGTCTGTTATCTGTATATGCTGTTTTTTTATACTACCAAGCCGATAAACAAGCATACGGCCCGCCTGATGGTAATCGGTTACCGTAGCTATATGGACGCTTGCAACACACGGAGCATCACTGAGTTACCGAACCTTCCCCCCACCTCAATGAGCTCTGGCAACCTCACTCACTATTCATGGATTGGCTAATTCAAGGATACAATAAAGACGATGAAGATGCCTTGATTTTACTGTTAAAAATCAAAGCAAAAGCTGACTAATTGCGGGATTGGATTTGCTCTGCAGGGATTTTTTCTCGATGCTCACCACATTAGTAAATAAAATAAATAAATGAACGTTTATTTGTAAAAATAACATAGTAAAACAACAAAAGAAAAAAGTAATAAATTAGCAGAGACAAAAATGTCTATTGCTCAGCCATGACTGTGGATAGGCATATCCACAACCGCTGATATTCTGCACTTGCCTGACATTAAATGATGAGTCTGCATTAAATTATACAATTATATTATTAGTCGTTCAACTTCGCGTGAAGCTCAGTCGCACTGCGCTCTAACATGGATGACATTTGATGACTAGAAAAAACAGACAAAAACCGACACCAAACGGAAGTGGCCCGTGGCGAGGCGAGGATGCACGAACTACTCTACACTACTCGACTTCAGCAAACGCTATGTAACTTTGCGAGTAGTGTAGTGGTAGCTTTAGTATTACCACAGAATAAATAATAGTACTAGTATTACCATTGTGCTTGAATTAAAGCAGTCTACGTATTTATTTAGGAAGAATATATCTGAAACGACTTTATTTATTTTTAACACGCTTTTATTAGCTTATATTAGGTAATGTATGTAATGGAATCTACTAACGTTATTTTCATTGACTTCAAAACGTTAGATTAAACAGAAACTTTGCAGACTATCAAGGACTGATGTATTTTAATGCACTAGTCTAAGGAACAATTATTCCGATTTGCAAAAAAAATGCGTTTATTGAGGAGATTATAGGCTTTACAGGCTGAATTTTTGTAATTTTTTTTTTCTGAAAAAAAAACGAAAAAACATTTTTTATCATTTTTTTTATGACATATTTATTTTCTTCAAAATTCAACTCAGCGTTCTCTAAGACCTGTAGTTCTAAAAAACAGCCTGTATATTATTATGCATATATAATTAAAATAATACAAGAGAGCCCGTGTAGCACTACTAATTAAATTAATAATTCGTTGTCATCAAAAATTATTTCAACCAAAATAATCCTTTAAAGGAGTGAAACACTTTGAATGAATATTGAATTTATAAATACCGGGAAGGAAGCTACAAAACAAAAGATACTGATTTAATTTTGTTTTACTTTGAGGTCAATAGCTTTTGTTATTCCAGTTGACAAAATTCATTTTCTTATTTTATAGTATTCCTTTTGATAATACCCATACAACATTGTCTTAATTTATAAGCATACTGGAAATATGTGATATCATGGTGGCAAGTACCTCGAGTATTTAAAGAAAACATAATAAATTATTATTAATAATTAATTGAAAATCTCTTGGGTTTTATGTTAAATATCAGCTGGAATGTATTAAGGAACTCATGTGCTATAAATATAAACAATAAAACATTGATATATTTAGAAATAAACAACTTTATTAAAAAAAATTGAAGACTATGAAAAATTAACCTGCATGAAATTGGCCTTCAGTACCGGCCAGCAAAAATATGAGCCGTTATACCAGGCAATTACTACAAATATATTGGTTAGACAGCTCTTATATGTTGACACAAGCCTCATGGACCCAAATCATGCAGTGTCCACATTGAATCCAATCATCTTCATGAAATTCATGGCTCAAATGACAAATCGTCTCTTCCTGGATTAGTTTGTGGGGTGGACTCTTCTGATATTGGTAGGATACCAAGCACCTTTCTATTTCTGCTTCTCACCATCATTTTCATTGCCTGGCATCTTTTAGTACCATATAAGAAGAAAAAACACTCAAAAGAGAAATTGAACAGTGGACGGTTCTGGAGGACAATTTTATGGCCGGTACTGTAGGAAGCGGAAAAAATATAATATTCGATCCTAGGAAATAATTTACGTATAAATTCTGAATTAAAATATATTTTATCATAGGTATATAAATGATCTATACATATCAGGTTTAACTTATTTCGAATTCATTCTATAAACTTCTGGAATCAACCACAGAACTTTACTTGTGTATTGTGCATCATCACGTACAACACAAATCTGCACACTGTTAATAACCGCGTCGCGCTAGGTCGCCACCCTGCGGGGCTTACACTTATGAGAACGGAACCATATCAGCGCTATATGTTATAGATTTTTGGAAACTCCAACTGGCCGGTACCGAGAGGTTGGTGAAGGTGGAAGGGGGGTATGGCCGGTACGGCCGGAGGATAGTGTTGCTCGCGTCCGTACGTTCTGCTTTAAACTCCGTACACGTGTCCTCCGGGTGGTGCAAAATGAGCAACGCCCACGTCTGTACGACCCGAACAGATGGGGTTTGCAGTTGGAACTACGGGTCCGGCTGTTTGGATAAGGGTACGCGGGGTCAGGTTGGCCCTCCACCATTGCAAGCGCAAAGGTGGAACCTGACATTGGGATTGGACTCGCGGTGGTCTATGTGGTGGTTGCAGAGGAGTGGCATGTTGTCTGCTCGACTATGTGTTGGTCGTGCGTCATTCCTCGTGCGCAAAAAGTGTCTGAAGTTACCGGCCTAAGGCAAAGGGCCACCTGGTGGTCAGACGCGGGGTTCGTGAGTAACCCTCAAGCAAGTGAGCTCCTGTGAGCGAACTGCATATCCGGCACTTTCCTGGATAGAAAGTAGAGGACTACCCGTTGGATTAGTTTTCCGGCAACCCAGCTGCAGGCATTGGGTAGATGCGTGGATTCGTATTCGGGAGGTGAGCGTGCATGACAGCTCCGGGACCATTCTGGAGAAATGGGAGCCAGCTTATCTGGCGTCCCTAGCGGGGATTGAATCCGCTAGCACCAACAAGGTGCGCTGGTGCCGGTGCTTGCGCTGCGCGTTCTGCGTTAGTGCTCGTGCTAGTGCTGGCGTGCTGCGTGTTGTGAGCGGCTTTACAGCTCCGGTACCATTCTGGACAAATGGTAGTGAGTGATCACGGTGCGACTCACATTTTCTCTTGAGTACCAGGGGCGAGTACTCCGGCGGCGTGACCTACCGCAGATGGTCCTAGACGCCTCGTAAGGGGTTGCCTGGTATAGTGTGCCGTCTTTTTATACCGAAAGGTGGGTAGAGGTGGCCACTATACAAATCTAAGTAGTTTGAAGAGGGTCTGGCCGGTACTGCATGCCGGCCGGTACTGTAGGAATTTCCCCTATATTAAATGTATTAGTTACCATTATATTTTTCTCCGTCGCGTGCTTCATAACTAAATTATTATTTAATTTCTTCGACGAACATTGTTTTTATCGGTGATTAAATCTTACATTCAAGTAATGAATTGTTAAACGGAAAGAAGTAGGTACACATTATTACTTCATTCATCAATCATTCATCGTATTTTTATGCCTCTTTTCGTTGCTTTTTTAATAAACACGATTAATTAACTTATCAACTTTAATTATACTACAGTTAAACTTAAAATAGTTTTAATGATATTAAAGCAAAACTTTCTAACAATTTAAATATTAATAGACAGAAAGACAGTTTAATTCTAAGAAATCGTTAAAACTATCTTCTATCCGTGATCTATGCTTCTATAGGATCAGATGTCCCAAAATATTTATTTCCTTTGTTTACAGGTAAGAAATACGATATAACAGTTCAATACTTTTTGTGTTCTATTAATAACAAAGTAATTACTGGAATTTGATGCAGTAAAGTAATATGTCTAGATATAAACTGACAAAGGGTCATTATTAAAAGATAGCCGTCGTCAATTTGAGATGAAATATTCACTCAAAATCTATTCTAAGAAATCGTTAAAACTATCTTCTATCCGTGATCTATGCTTCTATAGGATCAGATGTCCCAAAATATTTATTTCCTTTGTTTACAGGTAAGAAATACGATATAACAGTTCAATACTTTTTGTGTTCTATTAATAACAAAGTAATTACTGGAATTTGATGCAGTAAAGTAATATGTCTAGATATAAACTGACAAAGGGTCATTATTAAAAGATAGCCGTCGTCAATTTGAGATGAAATATTCACTCAAAATCACCTTTGTAAGTGACAGATGTAATATCCTTTTCTTTGAAACAAAAGACATCCCCTAAAGCAAAATACGATGAAGAATGCTGTCCTAAAGAAGACTTTGAATCTGTGATTGCTGTGGAAGCGGAAGCGGGGCAGCGAAGGCGGCGGCGGCACACTCTTATATTCTTTACTTATACTGCTTCTTCTTTCGTATAATCATTACATATAAGTGCAACGACCCTATATTTTGTAACTTTAGAACATAACTTGAAACGTGTATTATCCCTCGATGATTTTAGGTTGTAATAAACCTAAAACAATAATGTTAAGCGGATTATCAATAAATCGTTTCATTGAATAGTTTTGACTATATGCCAATATAGTCAAAATTATTCAATGAAACTCGAGGATATTTGTTTAATTGAATAGTTTTGACTATATGCCAATATAGTCAAAACTATTAAATGAGACAAATATCCTCGAAAAAGAAATTTCTAGATTACCATATTGGTCGTATTTAGTTTCCCGTACCTCAAAAACCGTACCGTAAAAGTACCGAAAACCGTAAGTTGTATGCACAATACACAAGTTACATCGCAAAAAAAAACAATCGGAAAAATCTTCGAGACTCGATCCCGTGATGAACGAACTACAGTTTTGTACGGAAACCTCGGTGCGCAAGTCCGACTCGCACTTGGCCAGTTTTTAATTTAGTATGAAGTAAAATTTTCTATATATAGATTGTAACTTTTGTTGTAAATCATGTATGTAGTTGACGTAATACAACTTCATACTTGATTGCATAGGTATAAGTCAATAGCATGACGAGGTCTATAAGCCAACTTATGCCATTGCGAACAGACTCTAAGAAACCACAAGCAATGGTGTAGAGCCACCACTTTACTCCGAGAATTCGGCACCTATCTCCCGAAAAATCCTTTGTGGTGGTATAAAACATGCAAACGAATACAAGCGTTGATAACGTCTAAATCTTATTGCTGGTCGGGAACAGATTTCGTCGCACAGAAAAAAAATTACTCCCGTGTCGGAGACCCTAGGGAGGGACGTCGACGACAGTTTGTTACTAACACATTGCTAGGTCTAAATGTGACAGAATAATATATGATTTATATTCTTTCTTTGCTTTTCGAGTTCGTTTTGTCGGAAATTTTAGCGTAACTAACTTATTGTTATATCATTCAAGAGAGAGTGATCAACCCTCATTCTATTCAGGAACTCACAATTGGGAAATTAAGATTCGTCGGGAATAGTATTTTATAATTGGAGTTGGACATCAATAACTTTATATTTTATTAGTAAAAAGTAAACCATTAAGTATTCGAATGGGGTACAACATCATTAAAATGATGAAAACTATTTTGTACCTATTTTTATTAACACCTAACTGTACCTGATCTTTCTCTCTCCGTCAGAACGGATTCCAACAAAGATGAATAAAAGATCTACGCGAAAGGTTAAGAATACGTTACGAACCAACCTTAAGAATAATGAAGCAGTATGACAACATTTAATGTTTAGAAATGTACATTTCCAAAGCAAATTACCAGTGTGGGATGTCTCCCCACTAGGTAGAGCAATACCTGCGGAATATGATATAAAGCAGGTGGACGAGGAAAGGCTTACCACCGTGGTTTCCTCCAAAAGCAGCAGCTATAGTAGAATTTGAAATATAAAAATATCTAATAAATTATTATTAGGACCAGCGGGAAGGGAGCTTTTTCCGCCAACAAATCCGCCGTCAATCGGAAGCAGCGGCAGACTTGAGGATATTTTCTGCATATAGATTTTAATTTGTACATATTTGTTGTAAATACAATTCTGTTAATTATAAGGTTACCTAGTAATTATGTCATCACTTTGGTATTTCACCAGTTTAATTTCAAGTATTTCAACTAAAAAAGAAAAAGAAAATCAGTAATATACAAGCGTAAACTTCTTCTCCACAATATTAGCTTCATTTTGTGTCGAGACTCTTACAAACTATCTGCATCGCATAAATTCTTTCTTTCTACTTCGCACTAGTTTTCAGCTCACAGTTGCGTAGTTTACAAAATAATTTCCTTTCTCGCCTTTTAAAATACGAGCTCATCACGGAAACTTGTTAGAACAAGTTGCCAGAGAACCTCGGAGCGTAATTGTAACTTCCGACCGTATAACATATTAAGTATTACCAGTACACAAGAAGGGAAAAAAGCATGAAAGGAGTCGCGTCGCATACGTTTCGCGTCGATTTTCCCAAGCACACTTCAGTAAATGGCCTCAGGCCGGGACAAGTGGACCCGAGTGTTCTCTAGGGAGCCAGAGTTCACTGAGG
Source organism: Polyploca ridens (assembly GCA_951394255.1). NCBI lineage: Eukaryota > Metazoa > Arthropoda > Insecta > Lepidoptera > Drepanidae > Polyploca > Polyploca ridens. The sequence continues at coordinate 13,876,956 of OX596251.1, forward strand.
CGACTTGACTTGGCGGATAAATACTGCTAACATCGAATCGAGGAATTCTCAGCTTTACAAGCCACGCTCTAAAACATTTCTTTACCCGCCGTTTGACATTCAAGGGCCGGCCTTGGCTTATCCGATCAAAGTTGGTCGACCTTCATAGTTTATTTGACGTCGCGTAAAGCAGCTGTTATTAAAATTGGTTTTCTAGGTTTTTGTATATTCCAGATTCTTTGAAGCTAAGCTTTTAAAAGATCCTGTTTATTTATGAGTTTGTTCATGGGACGTGAGAATAATAATGATGCTGAAAAATCCAAAAACCTATATGATACGTATCAGGAGACATTCTTAACAGAGAACTGATATACCTATGTCCTACTTTTTAACTATAATTATATCCATAAGACATCCAGACCTGGGACTTACGGACATGTTCATGCAAACAAATCTTTGTTCTGCTAAGAATCGATACTAATACCTGTGACGCGGGGGTAAAGTACCTTACCAACCACTCCGATGGAGTCCCACGCACCTACAGCTAATAGAGATGAAAACACGCTACTACTAATACTGCTTATAGGCTACGGTAACTGGTTACCATCAGGTGGGCCGTATGCTTGTATGCCACATTAGTGGTATAAACAAAAAAAAAAAAACAATAAAAACTCGTGCCTCGTCAATTGATAAAATCGCAATAATCAAGTGCAAGCTGCCGTCAATCTAATATCGACTACCACATCATTGTGTCAATAGCACTAAATGATAAGTGATGGGTTTTTGCGTAAAAATATTAATATGGAAAACGAGGAGCCTCCTAGGATAAAGGTAAGGACTTACCAGGAACTCCAGGAACTCCTATTGTAATCCAGCACAGTGATAAGCACTATTATTTCATATCAGTTCACAAATCACAAAGTTCAATGTGTCTCGGTCTGTAGCGTATTTCGTACTAAATGTTGCGGGGTTGCGGGCGCGCGCGTTTCGTTTCACTCGCACACACGCGTTTGGCGATGCGTCGCCGAAGTATCTCGAAGATTCCCGAAGCTCTTTTCTCGCTTTCACATATGATGTGGGAAAAGGAGAGGAATCGGGAAGTAGAGGCTCGTCATTGAAACTCAATATGAGTAGGTTTCTACTATAAATATTATTATAGGTATTTTGGCCTAAACAATAAGATAATACATATTTCATCTGTTGGTAAAACGGTATCGCCGAATATTCAAGTCACTTGAATATTATGGAATCTGTTGCGAGAGGGGTGTCTATAGGAGGGGGTACGTTTTTTTTTCAATGCTGTGAGCATAAAAAGAGCAAGAATATTTAGCAAGTTGAAATAATATTAAAATTGCAAAGCATCTCATTCTAAAACACAGCTTTTTTAAAACCAGACTCATAAATAAGCAAGAAGCGGACTTTATGCGCCACAGTTTATCGATAAATCTACTCTTGTGAATGAAGTCTGCACGAATGGTAAGCTTTGTATTCATAAACTTGTGGTTGTATATATTTATCGACAGTGGCAGTATCGATATTACAGGTGGGCGATGAATCATAATTGGCGTTAATAAATAGCTTATAGGTTATTTTCGAAGAAGTGTAGAGCGAGTCATAAAAAGACGTAATTAAATTGGTGTATCAAAGTCCTTATTATCTTATCCTCGGACTATTTGATGATCCGCGCGGGCGAGGAAAACAACAAAAAGCAATTGTTGTTGTTTTTAACCGCAAGACAAGGCAAAAATACCATAAAGGGCCAAAATATGTTTCAATAATATAGGTAAACTATACATGAAAATGTCCCTTTAAGTTGCCTGAAATTTTATTCTACTGGAGAAAAATTTGTATTCTATGAAATCTGTGATCCTCTGTGCCGTAGGTAATTTACCACTTTACCACTTGCCTAGAACTAGGTAATTTACTTTTTATACAGCCAAGTAAATCTTTGTGAGAGAATCTTGTCGAACTTTCTAGTTTGCTTCTTGTCAAGCTGTCACCTCCTGTAATAAATGTATGTAACCAACTGGCGCGAAATTTATGATATCAGCGTCCGTAACGCTATCATTATTGACTGAGATTCAAGTTAATCTGAATTTAGACAATATTAATTGCCCATGGTTGTTTATGGATGTATTGTCATTTATGTGTGTATAATTGTAAATTATTGTCTTGGTAAATTAGGTATATAATGATAATGTGTTCTGACAACTTTTGGACTGGTGATTTATGGGATTTGGGAATTATTATGTATTTTCGATAGATTTATAGATAGTTAGATGAAAAGATATATACCTATGACCTGAAAAAGTTTGCTTTTGTATTCAGGAGAATAGTTGATCAATAAAGTTTTCGTATTTTTCGCGGCGCTTACGCGTTTCGTTCATCGTTCTACAACAACAAGTGTGGCCGGATAGCCTCACTTGAACGGAACATAGTTATGATGTGTAGCGTCTGCTCTATACGTAGTTATTATAGCTCAATCCAGTTAAAACCTATACTAAGTTTTCTATGTAGCTGGGGCTTAGAATCACAGCTAAAATGTTCCCCTGCCTGTCGTAAAAGGCGAAAAAACGGTGACCTTCGGGTCGTGGGCAATCGAGCGGGGGCCGCGAACGCCAAGAAGTGGCTCCGAGGAGGACGATGGGTCATTGTGGTCACGACTCATCGTGTGATAGCACTGCGAGGGTGCTGGGTTGAGGTATCACACTTCCCCCGGGACGGAGGTACGCGATCTGGACGAGAATCCGCGCCCTTCTGTAGCGCAGGTGGCGCAACGACCGTGGGGTTTTAGCTGGTACAACGTGGCCGCTCCCGCCAGGGCAGTCGGGTATCCTTTGAGGATTACCACACACTAATAAAAAACTGGTAGGTGCTACTACTAATTTATAATTATTTCTATACAGAGTGCGCCTTCATTACAATGATATTTGTTAGTCCATTGTCAAGTCTCTACACGTCACATAGTTGACTGATTTCAAATCAGTATCAAAAACGTCTATTCAGCAACAAAATTAGAAAGAAATCGAATGAAGAGCCGACCTCAAAATGCTCACGTTGATATCATTAAAATTAATGAATAAGTAGATAGTCCGCCAAGTTTTAGGTCTCTTTGAGTTGCAGAACTTGTGACTAATGATGGACCCGGCTTGCTTTAAAAAAAGTTGGAACATATTCGTTGAAAAGAGACACGAGATATTGTGCTTTAGAATGAACGTAAAACTGGGACACATATTTTTCCTTAGAACAAACTTTATGTTAGTTAGGTTCAAAAAAATATCCTAGTCCACCAGTTTATTATATCATCATACATCATACTCTTATCCTACTATTTCGTTTATCGTAACATTGGTGCCGATTCTGTTGTAAATCGCACTAAACTAATTTTAGTCACATCTCATCTCTTTCGTACAAACATGATTGAAAAAGGATAGAACATATTTTAAGTTGTCAAATTAATCTTTGTCGTCTTATTTTGCGTGTATTTAGGCGTGACCGCGATAGATGGCGACTAAATTTATATTGAAAACAAGCATTGGACTAATTTGACAGGACTAAATTTCTTACATCCTTTTCTTATGTTCTTTGTTAGAAAGAGACATAGTGACATTAAAATTAGTTTAGTTGTGAACAACAGAATCAGGGCCATTGACGGGCCAGTTGGCGAGGTTGGTTAAGATTTCACTTATCGTGCCGCAGGTAATGGGTTCGATTCCCATACAGTACATGCATTTGTGTGCATGAACAGTGAAGTCTGTATGTCCTGAGTTTGGGTGTTATTATGCATGCAAAAAGTAGAGTATTATGTAGTATATCAGTTATTTGGTTTCTATAGTACAAGCTCTGCTTAGTTTGGGATCAGATAGCCGTGTGTGAGAAATGTCTCAAGATATTTATTTTATTTTTATTTATTGCTAAAATATTGTTGCCCATTTATTTAGTTTTATTCTTAAACCTATTTCATTATTCTAAAAATACCGTAAATTTTTGTTTCAAGGGGTACAACTGTGATCAAATAATGGTATTTTAATGAAATATTTCATGGCATATCGGGTAAACCATCTTACGTTAACCGTAATTTAGGGAAAAAAGGAAATTAAAGGTGATAAATGATCGCTTTTGTCGGCTAATTTCGCGTTTTAAGGTGCCTTAAGCGATATTTCTCAGTGCACGGTCAATCTAGAGCTGTAGCCACGAAGAAAGCGATTGACGACCTCGCTTCCATCGCATATTTTGTATTGAAATTATTGTCGTTACGAAATAGACTGTACTAGCGAACAAGTGTTGTCTCTTTTACTCCGATATAAACCTGATAATATTGTTCTCCTTTGAATGGTGTGAGCTTAACTTTAATTGTTGATTTTGAGAGCGGTTAGAGTACTATCAGAGTTTGTAACGATTCATTCATCCTAGGAAAGACGTCATTCAAATGGTATCTACGCATGGACCTACCAGGTTTTCTTACGGCATTAGAAACTCATTCTAGGCAATCAGTAACATGCAGTCCACTCGACGTCGGATATTATAAACACACAAGGTGTGTTACAAAAAAGAAGTCTAGTTAAAAAGTCTTTCTTAAATTTAATCTACTATCCACTATTTCAACCGCTCATTTGACGGCTCCGTCCTAAGTGGTGGATTCGCGAGAGCGTCGAGTGGTTTTCTAAGTGAAAACAAATGCTCGCTTGCCACCCCCTGGAGAAAAGCGAGCAATTTATTCAAATAAAACAAAATAAGTACCACCTACTTGCCGACTGTGGGAACTTTTAGAGATGGGAGTATTTTGCTCGCAATTTTGACGTGGTTACTTCGCGAATAACGTGTATACATTTACATTTGTTTTTTTATGTAGTCTCCTGAATGTAGTTATACTCATCATAGTATGCAAGTAAATTATTATGGAACAAGTCTTTTACCATATAGGTTTACGAAATCTACATATATATAAATGAATCCCTATTTCTCCTGGTCACGCTAAAGGATTCGAGATTGGTTATTATTTATACGTTCGGAAACATGCGTAATGTTTTGCTTAGTATATTTTTTACGATTATTTTTAATATTATTGTATAATCGGCATTCTGTAAGGTAAGCCAACGAGATGAGATAAAGAATGTAAACAAACATAAATTTTTTATTTAAAGAAATTATATTGACGGGTGCTTTACCGATTTCCTGTACCACGAATCACACAACGATAGCTGTCGCCGACCAACTGACGTCATTATTGCATGCGAGAGATATGATCACTCGCTATCGTAATGTAACTCAATAGAGGTCGGTTATTTACATATTTTATTTCCTCTCGTTGGCTTACCTATACCTCTCTGTAATAACTATGCAGTCTAATATAATATAAAACACATATAATGCATTTGAGAGTTTTAATTAAATGTACTGCCAGTTTTTTTTTATACCGCTAAGCTGGCAAACAAGCATACGGCCCGCCTGATGGTAAGCAATTACCTTTAGTTAGTTCGTAGCCTATGGACGCTTGTAACACCAGGGGTGTCACTCGCGCGTTGCCGTACCCTAAAACCTTTCAGTTTCTGAAAGACAAATCAAAATCAAAACTGTTGCCGTCTTTATCATTTCAGACGCGACGTGACGACAATGACAGTTGTACTTTCAACAAGCGATTAACTTTGATTTACCTTTCAGAAGCTAGCAGTTAGGCACTAACACTAGTAATATAGTCAACATAAGAAGCATTGCTTAGTTTGAGATTAGAAGTGTAGAATTTAAATCAGTATATTATTCATCTTATTGAAATTTTAAGCGTGTGTAGTTTTATAAAAATGAGGACAACTACTGTGCAATAAGCTCTAATCGGTTCAATGCAGTAGAATCAGCGATAAAAGAGCTGTCGTAAGTAACGGACGTAATTTGCATCTCTGCGCGGTAGCGCTTCGAACTCTTTGGTACAATAAGCTGGTATAATCGACCGGCTCATGTGTAGTTTCCATATTCATCGAGATTGCAATGAAGTTCTTGAACATTTTTAAAGAAATTACCCAGGATATTTTTATTTATTTATCTATTTGAAAAAAGCACTTTAAACTGTAAAAATAAAGCCAAATGCGAGTCGAACTTGCGCACTGAGAATTCCGTAGTACATATTAACAACTCAAATTGTGATATAACACAAAAAATCTTCAAAAAGACATTTCTTATAAATTTTTATAGAAATACACATATTGTGAAAATTTCAACTGTTTACTTATTACGGTTCATAAGATACAACCCACTGGTAGACAGACAGATGGACGGACGGACAGCGGAGGCTTAGAAATATATAATAAAACTTCAGCTTTCAAACATAAAAGCTGTTTTTACTAAATCGATTATTATCTAGATAAAATCATTGAAGAAAAAAAATGTTTCACAAACAGAACCAGTGTTTAAAATAGTTTAACCTAATTTTAAAGAACCGTCATATGAAATAGGTAAAGCTAACAGCACAATTGAAACGGTACTAGTAAGGAATTCAATTACTAAGAGAACTTCAATTGAATAAGATACATCGCTTACTATAGACAATGTTGGATTTAAGACTTCGAGGCTGACTTGCGTAAAACCGAGTGGAAATGTTCAGTATCAGACCAGAAATAAAAATCTCATTGAGAAAACTAATAAAGATGAATGTATCCATCTACGAATCCGGGCCATAAAATACAAATCCATCTGTTTGGGAAATGGATGGATACGCTCCTCTGGCTTTATGCTTTAAAGATCTTGCATTACTATTTTATCAACTGGAATTAATTACATACCATTAAATTTTAAAACTAGTGAATCAAATTGCATGATTTTAAATTTACACTGTTTTTTATTTTTAACAAATGTCTGGCGTGTTTTGCCTTTTTCTGACATTAGGGAAGACGAAGGAATTGGGAGTCACAAAAGGAAAACTCATTGTTTTAGTCACACATTCGTGCTGATTCTGTTGTTTTGTACAATTAAACTAATTAAAAGGACGTAAGAAATGTAGTCCTGTCAAATTAGTCCATTACTTGTTTACTACATGAATTTAGTCGCCATAAAATTCGTCGCAAATGAAAATGGCAAAGATTAATTTGACAGCTTTAAATATGTTCTATCCTTTTTAAATAATGTTTTTAAGAACGAGATGTTATATCATTAAAATTAGTTTAGTGCGATTTACAACAGAATCGTAATCTAATTTTCTAATCTTCCCCGATAACAACAACGACTCACCAATTTTGTTTTGTTTTATAGATGTAAAGAGTTTAAACCTCAGAGGTATCAACAGCCATCTGATCATCATTCTCATCCTCAATTTTAGATGATATACTTTCGCCTCTGAGCCAAAAGGTACTGTAATAACGTTATCATGCATTTTGAATACTTAAGATACCTGATATACATTTTAATAGGAACCCGTTATCATATCGCGCTGACTCAATTTCGATGTATGTAAGATAAATAGAGGCCAGGTATGCTAATGTGAACATCAATCATTATTACACCCGCGTTACCTTTGAAGCTTGGCCTTGTGCATTTGGTTTATAGCATGAGCGACAAGCGATTACTGTTACCAACTGACCTATTTCGATATATTTACTTTTCCGTTATTCTGATATTCTCTTGTTTTTCGTATGAATTTGATTTATCTCGGTCAAATTACATCTTCTATCTTATTCCATTTCTCCATCGAACCACAAGACGCCGAGAGAACTTCCACCAATACTTTCATGACATCCGAACCGATTATGCGAACAGAAAAGTCGAACTCTCTTCCGGGTCTGTGTTCCCCGACACCTATAACCTAGATGTATTCAAGGCCAGAGTGAATAGGCCTTTTTTGGGTAAGCGTGCTACATCATCGGCCTAACTCATAACTCCTCATGGTGTTAGTCGAAGGCCAAATGCAAGCCCATCATCATCATCATATCTGCCTATTGATGTCCACTTCTAACGGTTTTGGGCCGCTTGCATCAAACGCAAGCCTATTCAACATAAAAAAAAAAACTATTTCAATACTTTTTGCAAGTAGCCAGACCAATCTTAGCAGCCAAGCATGCCCTAAACACAAGGAGTATTTGCGCAAGGGCATTATTATAATGCAAATAAGATAATTGGCATTTTCATCCAGAAAATAATGGATGGACGTCTCTGGATTCCTGGTCGCAGATTTTGAAGATATTTTGAAGATGATAGATAGGTAGCCAGATTGATAGGTACTGCAGGGTACCGTTTATTTTTTGGGTGTTTAGTTTATTCGATCCGGTCCTCGTTCGGTCCGCGGGCCGAATCTACCCTATATTATTTTGGTAGCAAACGTACATACGGCCCGTGTTACCGTAGCAGACGCTGTCAACACCTCCTGGTATATTATTGCCGACCTCTTCACGCATTTTTTTATAAGACTAAGTCAGTAAACAAGCATATACGGCCCTCCTGATGGTAAGCAATTACCGTAGCTGTAGCGAACCACTCCATAATGATGTTCACACGCCGAGAGATAGATGGCGTGGCGCCATATTATCCTGCATCGCGCATACAAGCCCACCACATCCTGCATCGGGCTTGCGAAGATTTCTCGGCGATCTGGATATATACAAGTGTCCGACATGTACAGTTGGACCGCGGTCCCCAGGCACGATGGCCCAGCCTGGCGGAAGATCTTCCCTTTTAAATGGAGGTGTCATCCACCTTACATCTCCATAGTAGCCATATAACATACAAAGTATCGCTTACCTTACTCATGCCAAGAAGACAACAAAGCTATTTAGCTACGGTATTATGTAAAGTACTTCCCCAATCGAGCTGCTCTTTGAGCGAATTAACGCTATGCTCTCTCTTAAACCCTTACTTTACCTCTCTCCTCTCTTCTACCTGTCTTGGAGTTACTCCATTATTGCGGTACCATCTCAATATTGCGTTCTTCGTTCCTTTAACTTACTCCATCACTAATACGCATAACATATTACGTATAAGGAATCATAAATAATTGAGAATATGTGTTTACATGGAACAGATTCAAGTTAAGTGCTGCATAGATAACATAAAGTGCTACGTGATCGGTTCTTACTTCTTTACTTTATGATCTCGGTTTGAGTATACGTGGGTGGATGGTGGGTGTATTGTCTAAGGTAATAAATAAATTAATGAAAGGTTTGTATAAAAGTATAGTGGAAATTGTTGGTGGCTAGATTTTTCAGCGACTATAAGTTCATGAACTAGAAGACTTGTTAGTTGTGATAGTAGTTTTTGTAACTTAAATTTTCTATTTTTTTCAATGTACAAGTTTGGGATAATTGCTGTATATTTTGTAATAAATGTTGAAAGATATCTGATAATGTTTTTTTAAAGATCGATTTAACGGATGATTCGTAAATGAATTACCTACTTATTGTACCTACTACCGCAGCCAGTTCGTAATAACTTAGAAAACTCCGCTAGTGAATATATTCTCAAAAAGGAACTATTTTGATAATGTATTATTACTTTTATTACAGTATCTTCTCATCCAAATTGTTCTTACCGCGTTTAGCTTTACTTAGTGCAAAGTAACTAAACTAAATTATAAGTGGAATATATTAACATGGTTGTTAGTCGAGTAACATTGATTGCTAATTACGTCAATGTTCTTGGATGCTGTTGTAATTTTACACATCTAATATGGAAATTGTAAAGGGTTTAATTTTAATTTTAATTGCAAATCTACACGGTGAGAAATAATTGAAGCTTTAGAGCTAATCTTTGATGCTGAGAATGAACTTGATTGAGTAGTAAAATCGATATGAATTAGCTGTAGACTTACGATGGTTTTACTAGTACTCCAATCTACGTACTCCGTCGGTGATATCTATAAAAATCTGTTTGGTGGAAATATACAGCGTGTAAGGGACATCGCCGCACAAACGGATACCATGGGTCCAGGACATGATTCTGGACCCCCCATGTTGGAATTTTTCGTTGGTTTTTCACAGTTTTTTTTTTTGTTTTTTTTTTTACTTTAGACTGTTCATAATCGTTATTCTTACCTAACCCAAAGAGATTTAAAATAAATAAGTTATTAATTCATTACTTTCACTAAAAGTAGCAATGTAAATAAAACTAGAAACGGTGTCTTATGGCGATATTCGCCTGCAGTCAGCGACATACTACGTAGGCACAACGTTATCGCGCGTTTAAATCGCGGTGTTCACAATACATTGCGCGCTCGAAAATGACAATTTCTATAACCGATCATTAGCGAGGTAAATGACTTTCACAATTGGATTAGTGGCATTAGGTGTAGCCTTTTCGCGAAGTTTGCGTTACCATGCGAAATACACCCTGTATACATTAAAGGGAATATGTGTAGAGAAGGTAGAGCGAAGCGTTTTATCGGTCACAGAGCACCTAGGCTAACCTTACAGAATTATCATCATCATCAGCCTATAATGTCCCACTGCTGAGCACAGGCCTCCTTTCACAAATTAGGGTGAAAGGGAATAGGCAGATACTCCACCACGCGTGCCCACTGCGGATCGATGGAGGTAGGCTATTGGTGAACCTGTTGTTGGAGGAACCTCAAACTAGCTTAACGACTATCACAATTAAGTGATAACCGGGACCAACGGCTTTACGTGCCTTCCGGAGTATGGAAACGCTTGATTTGAAATACCACTAGGCGGTAACCCATCCAGGTACCGGCTATGATGCTTAACTTTGCCGATCGATTTAGAACGGCTAAACATGCTAAACCACGAGCGCTTCTCCTTACAGAATACCACAGCCAAATAACTTAATGTTGTGTTTGCGTGAATAAGGCCTCCAGTGCTCATCGAGGAGGGTCAGTAATGCGTGAGTGATGCCACTGATTCCCCAAGTACCCCGTCAAGCGTCTAGCAGTAACAGCTTTCCTTCAGGCGGGGCGTACACGCTGCTTTGCCGTCTTTGTCGTATAAAAATAAAGGAAAAAAGTATGTAGTGACTATTGAGAATAAAGCTTTATATCTGTTGCCAAGCACCTATATATAATAGATATATTATATTATGTTCTGAAAGCCAGTTCTCTTTTTGACTTTCCGTGCTTATCACTTTCGGCCACTTATCAAGGTGATTTTATGATAAAACACAAGTCTATTTAGGAAAAAATGCATTGTGTAGTGATAGGTACATAGTTCAATCTAGAAAAAGTGGGACCAAAATTATTTTTCATACATAAACCGCAGCAGCGAGGTATAAAAGGAACGCTTTGTCAATGTAAAGCTTCCCTTTTGCAACTACGTGTTGGATTTATATAGGTGCTTTGAATCCGTTGTTTTGCCTTGCAACATTCTGTAAGCTGGCTATAGACTTCTAAATAAAACATGAAAATGAGGGTTGACATTGCACATTGATACCGTTGATTGAAAATGCAAAGTAATACATTAGTTTGTTGGTTACTTGATGGCAGTTTTGCCATGTAAATGTTGACAGTATCATTTTAGTAATGACAGGCAACTTTATCATTCTTAGCTGCGATTGTGGCTTTGATCCTGGTTCAGTTTTTTTATACTATGAAGCCGGTAAACACGCATACGGCCTGCCTGATGGTAAGCGGTTACCGTAGTTTTTTTTTTTTTTTTAATTAAATGGGCTTGCGTTTGTCCACTGACCCGCCTATAAGGGGCGATGACGAAGCCTAAGATGAAACACACTTACCCAGAAGAAACCTATTCACTCTGGCCTTGAAAGTACCTAGATTGTAAGCGTCAGGAAACACAGACGGAAGCAAGTTCCACTCCCTTGCTGTCCGCATTATAAATGAGGATGCAAAACGCTGTGTCCGTATATTCGGTATGTCAACAACGTACGGGTGAAAATTTTCCCGGCGTCTTGTGGTTCGGTGTAAAAATGGGGATGGTGGAATAAGGTTGAACAATTGAAGGTTGAACTCAATGGTTGTAGTCATATGGACGCTTGGAACACGAGGCATCACTCACGCGTTACGGACCATTCCTCCCTCCCCAATGAGCTCTAGCGACTTTACTCATGCGCAGGTACACAACATAAAGTTATTTAGATGCGAATGTGGTAAAATTGACCCCGGATCAAAATCGCTGGGAATCACTGGATGCAAGTTGCTTAAGACTGTTAGTTGGGAAACCAATGGAAGAGGCTAATGTATAACTTCTAGGCTGATAATTATGCTGGTGATAAAAAAATACTTCGTATATTAAGAGGATAGGATGGCTGCAAGAAAGTTGGAAAATAGGTTTTTGACATGTCTATTGCTTTCTCGCTGTACCCGAGCTATCCCGCCCGAGGGCGATAGAGACAACTACAGCTTGTACTGATTATACCTATTTAAATTAGACGAAATCGCAATTTCGTAATCCCCGGTTTTCTCCACCGAAACTGGATCGATTTAAAAACAAGTATCATAATAAGAAGGGCTTTGGCTATGTCTATTGGTTTTCCTTTGTTTTTATATATTCGTCAAATTTGTTCGCTGGAAGTTTGTTAAGAGCGTTAAAAATGGTAATTTTTAGTGATTTTAGATGGCTCCTAATTCTTTAAATAATTAATTTATGGAGAAAAACACAATCGAGGAACATACAGTATTGCATGGTAAAATAATCATTGCTCTAGTGTCATTATCCAGAGAGGAAACTGAGGATTACGTTTGTATGGAACAAACGCTACCAGCATATCCTCTTAAATATTAAGATTTCTATGTGTAAACTAACAAAAAAAACAGTGGTGCTACACGTAAAGTACCAACGTTCCAACAATCGAGTAAATTCCTGTCGTGGCACAGGTGTGCTTTTTCTGCAGCGAATAAGAGTTTCTTGTCTTTGGTCAGTTTGTGCAGTGAAACTATTTGCGAAAGCTACATTTATATTTTCTAAACTATTTCATTAACGGAATCAGTTGTAATTGTAAGCTCTTTGATGCTTTTGTAAGATTTTATCATAGTTTTTTTATCGATAGACTTATATACTCCCTTATTATAAAACAGCAAACCCAGGTTTTTAAATAGCCTCGTCTCTTTTTGTTGTATGATGTTAGTGACCGAGTCACTGGTTTTTACTAAACTTGCTTTAAGCCTTTTTTAATAAGAGGATCAAGTTAGTAGTTTTAAAATTATAAACCGTTCGTAATTGGTCGGTCTTAGCGGTAGTTCGTTCTGCGTGTTGAAAATAGCTAAAAGTTATAATAGAGTTACAAAAACATAAAAACCCGACAGTGTAAAACAAAAAATAACTGAAAAGAGAAAAACAAGCTATTTAATCTATAGAATTTTGAATATAACTTGAATTTTATAAGGTATTGCCCTCCTTCCGGGTCAGTCGGGTACAAAAACATATAGGCTACCGTGTAAAAAAGAAAATCGTCTAAAAAGAAATGAAAGTAACACAAAGTTTACGTATTGACGAACCTATTTCTTCCCATCAAATACTCGATTCACCGTACTGGGTAGCAAATCAAATACTGTTACCAAATACGCAGGTGTGAAATATTGCCTCCAACCATATACGTTTTCGCTGTACATTTTTATATAATACAGACTGATCTAATTCATAAAAATAATATTCAAGCTAAAAGTTAGTTTGAGACTAAATGTGGGTACTAAAAAGAATTATATCTTTTATTCACGCTTAAAATCACTTTTATATACCCCGTATTTATTAATGAAGCAGTATCCCGTGGCTTTGCCCGTATTTTCAGGATAAAAATCTTGTATCCATTATAAAGTTACATGATGCACATTTTCATCAATTTGTTTTTTTATGAAAATAGTCCATTTTCGCTAAAGATAATAATTAAGAAATAACTACCTATTTTGTTCCCTAGAATACCCAAGTAGCATCTTCAATGTAGTGAGAAAAACTAGTATCAAAGTTGTAAGCCAATATATTAGTTGCCTGGGCTGCAAAATTGCTTGGGGCTAGTCCAACTGTTTATGTTGGAAACTTGAGAAGGAAGCTTGAAATGCTCCAAGCTAGTGGTGCATTTGCAACTATATCTTGTATCATGGGTATATGGCATATTTTATCATGTTTGTGATTTTCTTCCGTGTAAATTATATTGTTTTATTATTAGTGCTATCAACTACTCGCTACATTATAGTATACTTGATTACGTTTCTGAAAAAAGTATATGTTTGGTTGTTAAACATTTTTCCACGCTGGACTACGATAATGTCGTTATTACTAAAAAAGTTACATGCAACATTTTTTGATACATCTTTGTTATTCAAACAGTTTTCAGGATATTATACGGGTGGATACGAGGAGTACTTTACGCGGTTTCATTTAATGTCGTATTGCCCATCGTATTGTCGTAGCCACCCTGTATATAAAGCTCTTTTCGTTCATTACGCACCATGTCGTTGTTGAATAATTAATGCTATTTCACACTTATGAATCATCTTCGTAATTAATTAAACCTTCAGAATTTCTTAAATATTTGTTTATTTACCCTGAACAGTCTTAAAAACGCGATTTGCTACAAAATATGAAGGAACATGACGATATTAACGAATATCTTTTGGATTTTTACTATTTATCATATTAGTTAAAAATATGTTTACAAGTACCTATAGTTATATTTTTTAAATGTATACCTACCTACTTACTATGATTGATGTTTATGAAATTTTAGGATAAACCAAAATCAATTACCATAAGGAGAATATAATCAACATTAGTGGAAGTTTCGTTTGAGTTGGGTATGTTTTGTTGAATTAATTTCGAAGCTAAATCAAGTTCGAAATTAATCTTAGAGTAGTCTGCAAGGCACTAAATATCCTTTCAAAATATCTTCAACAATATATTAACCACGAGCTTTCAGTCCGTTGTTTTACTCTTAGTACAGATTTGACGTTATAAATTTATGATCATGTATGGTATTGTTACGTCCTAGATATGGTATTGTTATAAGAATCTAGAGTTTAGAGAACAAAAGCAACCTGGCCCATTGTTTCCATTTATCTTTTATTACTGCGCCAGAGTTTTATGCCTCTGTTTACATCAGATGTTTTATGGACGAACATTCTAGAGTCGAGGAGGCTCGAACATACTAGTTGAACTCCGCTTGGCTGGCCGAGTCTTGTCAGAGTAAGAGTGTACAATTTATATGAATTTATATGATCGAGGCATTCTCTTTGAGAGTCTTTAGGGCTTAGCAAACTTGTCCAAAAATTAGTATGGCCGAGTCTCTTAGTTGGCCATACACTTTTAACTCTTACGTGTAAAATACATCTGTGGCTGGCCGAGTTTTGTCAGAGTAAGGGTGTACAATTTATACGAGGAAATGTATCTTCTAGTTCAAGAAAATACTAATCGAGGCATTCTCTTTGAGAGTCTTTAGGGCTTAGCAAACTTGTCCAAAAAAGAGTATGCCCGAGTCTCTTAGTTGGCCATACTCTTTTAACTCTTACGTGTAAAATACATCTGCGGCTAACATTTTCTAATTAACTCAGTCTTACCGCTCTATATATACTACCACAGAGTAAATAATATAATACTACTGAGTGAACTTCAGAGAGATTTTGAAGTGCGACTCTCGGTAAGTGATAGTTAGTGTTAGTAAAGAGCTATTGTGATGTTTATCAAGTGCGATAGAGACTAATGAAGTGTTATAGAGACGTTAATTAGTACGACAGTGGCATTATAGTAGTGATTAAGTGGACATTGTGACTGAATCAGGACATGAAACGTGAACTGGTATAGTTAGGAACTGGGATAGATACAGTCAGTGTCAAAATTTCCCTTTCATAATAATCTATCGTCATTCTCTTGACAGTTTGTATGAAAACTGTAAATTTCTTTATGTGACACGGTTCTAAAGTAAGATCAATTAGTTTTGAAGCTGACTGTTCCAGTGTACGTTATTAGCCATAAATAACTTCAAATAATAAAAGTATACACCTTTATGATGGATTTCCACAGTACGGGATTTCGTGATACCGTATTGCTATCACTATGGTTAGGTATACATTGGTGCCGATTCTGTTGTAAATCGCACTAAACTAATTTTAGTTACATCACATCTCTTTCTTACAAACATTATTGAAAAAGAATAGAACATATTCAAAGCTGTCAAATTAGTCATTGCCGTCTTGATTTGCGGGTATTTAGACGTAACCGAGATAGATGGCGACTAAATTTATATTGAAAACAAGCATTGGTCTAATTTGACAGGACTACATTTCTTACAACCTTTTCTTATGTTCTTTGTTAGAAAGAGACATAGTAAGACTAAAATTAGTTTAGTTGTAAACAACAGAATCAGAGCCATTGTTTTACTTATGAAATGGGTGTAAGTAACTGAAATCACGCACCGTGAGAACCCATTCTTTTGTGTACACATAAAGACTCTACGTCCCATATATAACATTTTCCCACTATACGTAAGCAGTACACCTAGAATCTACAAAGCAATATTGATGCAATATATTCGTCAAAGGGTTGATCAAATCCCGTAGCTAGAACGAATCGCTTTAACCGGGGATTGAGTAAATACGACTTGTTTGCCAAAATCCTCGTGAAATGGGATTATTCAGGAAGCCTGCCTTAAGGTGTCACACTTGGTGTCTGTCGTGACACAATTCTTTAAACCAGTTTTTTGTATTCTTGAAATATTTGTTGCTTGTTGCTAAGCTTATACTACCTTGTACTACTTTGATAAATTATTAGTAAGGCCATTTGTAGAAGGTTGTAAACGTAGATTGCAGAGTTAGTAGGGGATATAACGAATACTTTATGTTGTAATTAAAAAAAGAACTACACAATGTTTCTGTAGTAAAGAACTACTGCCTAATTTGCCACTTCTAATTTTCTAAGCTTTTATTTCATTTTTGAATTTCTCGCCACATTCACGGCAATTACTATTATAGGTGATAACGAATGTATAAAAGGATAATTGAAAAAATAGTTATGTAGCAATGTGTGTGTATTTATTAGATTGTCTTCTGTTCGGTTGTGCGTGATGTCACTAATGACAGCGACTGAAAACCAGTGCTGTTACCCGGTTTCGGGATAACAGTGTTATACGGAGTCGCTGACCAATTTTGATAGCACACAACACAACTCTTTGTTTTCTTGTTTATGTGCTATTTGTTTCATATTAATATTATTTTTGTAGTATTGAGTGTATTTTTCAAAATAAATTATTTTCTTTCAGATAATAATAAAATGTAATATTAAAAAAGGTAACGAGTTTTTAAATAAATATATGTAGTAATCAACATTCGTATAGTTAACAATAATACAAGCCTAAGCCACAGTTGAATAAACCAAATATATGTCTGTATGTCTGCATCAGTGGCATAAACTATATGGTGCCAACAGGCTAGCTCGCAATCGCTGTAATGTGTTGCAATAAAAGCATCATGATCGCTGTTTATTTGGCCATTTACCTCTTATCTCTAGTGCAGTTAAGACTACGTCAACGCTGAAATATCACTAAATCCTGCTATCGGAGAGTGCACTTAATTAACTATCCTATCAATGAATGCTGTGAAAATTCATTTGAAGTTATTTACGGTGGATATTTGGCTAGTATTATTTAGATTTGAGCAGTTTTTATTAGATTCAATAATAATAATCAGGTATTTTTTTTTTGTAATTGATTAATTAATCTAAATGCCATGAGAAAAAAAACAACGGGTTGCACTCCGGGAGTGCCGGCAGAAGTGAAACGTTGTGCATTTTTGAAACTAGACATTTTCAGTGTTTTTATACAAGGGAAAGCTAGTTCAAGATACATGTATCCCACCAAAAACATTTTTATGTAAAATGTTGCCGCCAAGACATATGGCTCGTACTGTCAAAAAGTTATCAGATCTCATGTAGAGCCAAGCTCATAACTCTACATGCACTTACTCTATAAGCCCTAACTTCACAAACTCTACACACCGTAGTCAAAATATGTGGCTTGGCCGTTTCGCTACCATCACATGGGAGTAAGGTGAAAATTGTATTCACTGTTCATAACTTTTTTGTTATTCAATAGTGAAACGGCCAAGCCACATATTTTGACTACGGTGTGTAGAGTTTGTGAAGTTAGGGCTTATAGAGTAAGTGCATGTAGAGTTATAAGCTTGGCTCTACATGAGATCTGATAACTTTTTGACAGTACGAGCCATATGTCTTGGCGGCAACATTTTACATAAAAATGTTTTTGGTGGGATTTCACTTCTTTTTGTAAGTTGCTTATGTTTTTTTTTGTTTGAAATTTCCAAGTTTTATAATTTTTTTGTTGTTTTTGTACTAATACAAGCTTACATACCAAATTTCAGCTTTCTAGGACTTCAGGAAGTACCCTATGAGTTTTGATGATCATCAGTGAGTCAGTGACGAAATCGGGGTTTTTTAGATATCAATAAAATCTAAAGTATAAGAGCTATGTAGAGAATATTATAAGAATTTGAACATAACCCCAGTATAAATACAGTCTAATTTGCAACAACTCTCCCTCCGTCTTACGAATTTTCGATCAGGATCAAGTTTTCTCTTCAATAATTTATTATTATTATTAATTACAATAACAATGCAGCATTATTCATTTTACAACTCTGCTTACAATACAGCTGAATGTTATCGCATAAGCTGCTACATTACTTTAAAGATGTATTTTAATAAAGCTTTCACAGATACAAAAAAAAAAACAGTAAACCAGAAATTGGTAAAAGAACAATTTGCGCACAAAAATTGCAACCGATTGTTCACCTGTCGATAGAGCCACTCAAAAACAAAAAGCTAAACCGTGACTAAGTGAGAACGTACGATGTGAACGAGGTTCATTAGTGCACAGCCGTCCATGAGCGAGTATGGAAGTTAATCCAGTTAGTACAATTAGGTAGTCACACGTACGAGTCCACCTGCTTTGACCACAAACAAATTGGGCAGGCCTACGCGGTCCACGCTAACATTCCAGCCTCGTGGACCATTTCTAACGTGTAAATCCAGTAATAAATGAGAGATTAGCCGTATTTAAATGCGGATAGGTTTTGGAATTTCCGAACACACATCGCTTAAGATAGTATTGCGACTTAAACCTCTTCGTGCGAGTAGTTATGACATTTTTGTGACTGTTATACAAATCATCAGGGAGTGCTGATCGGATGGTTGCACTCTGGAGGACGATTGTGTAATACCCTCCGTAAATAGAAGGAAATAATGGGCTAAGAGATAAATGGTTTAGGTTATCTCTTTTCCACACATGTGCAGAAAAAGAAAATAATCGTTAAAGAAAATGAAAAAAGAAGAGGAAAAGATATTTTATTAGATAGTGCATAATATTCGAAAGTTACAGACAACTAACATAAAAGCATGGCAAAAAACTAGTACTAATGACCTTGATACAGAATAAATTCATCCATAAATGGTAATTCATTCTGGATTAATATTTTTTGTATTACAATAAAATTGTACCATAGTCTATTTCTTATTCTGTGCCTTAGTGAAGGTATAATTATTTCAAAATTGAATGGTAGCAAAAGTATAGACAAACAGGTAATTTTCCTTTGTTCTAAGGACATTTTCTGAATATTGTTTATCAGATGATTATATGTTTGAGTACAACATAACGTAATATGAAAATGTTGACTTAATTATCTGAAACAGAGTAAATACAAATTATATCTACGTTATACAAATTGTTTATGTGCCTTTTATTATTACACAAGCTTTTTTACAAGCTTTTATTTAACTTGCAATGTATGTATGTCTGTTCGTTCGGGTGGAATCTTGCAAGTCGAATTTCACCCACTTCCAGTGGTCGGATTGACTTGATATTTGGTGTACATTAGTATATTCGAAGACAATGCAAGTACAGTCACCAAAAAAGCTTGTATTAAAAATGAATTATGTAACAAAAACTTATTTATATTTGAATTGCTCCGTTAGTACGACATTCTTTCCGTTCAGCTTCAAAATTTGTATAAATTAAAAATCGCATAGCGTCATTGCATACAACCATAGAGCTCACATCTTCCACTATTATAATCTTGACGTCACAAATTAATCGTTCCATACAAAATAATGTCTATTATTTATATACTAGCTGTCCCCCGCGGTTTCACTCGCATTCCTGAGGAATCATATATTTATCCGGGATAAAAAGTATCCTATATGTTATTATTCTAGAGTATATCTTACTATGTGCCTTTCACCCAAATACGATTAGTCGTTTTTGCATGAAAGAGTAACAAATATCTTCAAATATTATATTTACATAAATACTAAAGTAGAATATCTATAATAACTATTGCAGCTGACAGAACGTATTGCAGTTAGATCGATTTCCGAAAGGAAAGTGATTGCAACAATATAAAATCCCACCAAAAACATTTTCATGTAAAATGTTGCCGCCAAGACATATGGCTCGTACTGTCAAAAAGTTATCAGATCTCATGTAGAGCCAAGCTTATAACTACATGCACTTACTCTATAAGCCCTAAATTCACAACCTCTACACACCGTAGTCAAAATTTGTGGCATTTTACATGAAAATGTTTTTGGTGGGATTTCACTTTTTTTTTTTTTTGTTTGAAATTTCCAAGTTTTATAATTTTTTTGTTGTTTGTGTACTAATACAAGCTTACATACCAAATTTCAGCTTTCTAGGACTTCAGGAAGTACCCTATGAGTTTTGATGATCATCAGTGAGTCAGTGACGAAATAGGGGTTTTTTAGATATCAATAAAATCTAAAGTATGAGAGCTATGTTATTGAAACTTAATATACTTAATAAGTTCACTATTGACATCATGTTCCGAGAATTTTGTTTATCTGGTATAATCCAAACCCAAGTTATGAGGGTTTAAAAAAACGACGAAGCGCTTCGAGAAAAGGTAGGTAGTGCCCTTTCGCTTCGCTTGGCTGTCTTGGCGGGGGGCACTCCCGTGCCCCCAGATAATAGAACCACAGTTCTTCATCTCATCTCGTTGTTATGATCAATCATTCCTAATCACATCTCACTATGGTAAGTGACGATGTGGCCGAAGGTAGTAAGCATACAAAGCCTAGAAGGAACTGGCTCTCAAGTGCAGCTATTGGAATACACCGATAGGTTCTTAGCTACAGATTTTCAACTTGAGGGTATTAGCCAGCCAGATGGGTACTTCAAAGTACCCTACCACTGTGCACTATGTATACTTACTGCTAATGTTGGATCTACACCAGCTCTAAGACCTCCAGCCGCTTTGAATTCTAGAGTAGGTTCAACTCTAGCAAGAATCAACAACATTATCTTCTGGTTAGAGATGGACATGTTCTCCCATGGCATGTTGTACATCAGCTCTGGTATATCGTAAGTCTTGAATAAAAAAAGTTTTTACTTATTTTTTACTCTATGATTGTGATTTTAAGATCTAAAGACAAAACTAAAATGAAAAGAAGGATATTTTTATACAATAATATAATAAAAAATATGGACTTAATTAGAAAATAATTTTAAGTGCGATTGGATAGAATAAACTTTTAAATAATACACAGTAAGTAAAATAAGAATAAGTCTACGTTCGCACGAACGCTTTTAACGCGCGTTATTTTTAACGTTATGAATCGAACGTATACTATGACTTCTCCTATACGCTATTACTATCGCACGCTGACGCTATTTACGTCAAAAGTATTCATACTTCTTGTAACGAGCTCAACGCTTTTTTAAACTCTCGTGCGAACGTTGCCTAAGACAAAAAGACACCTGTCTCCGTATTTCCTCCAAAATAAAAGTCATTAAAATAAGTCCTCCCATAAAGATAAGCAACATCACGCCGTACATCAGTTTGTTACCCTTTTCCTGAAAAATAACAACGCTTTTAGTAGGTAAATATATAATTTTAACTGCTAACTTTATTTTGTGTAATTTTTGATAAAATTATTTACGAAGACTTACCCCGACCGTCAAATGATACAAAAGGAGACTATCAGCTATCAAATTGTAAAAATAATTCATAGAGACATTAAGACCAAATGCATTTTCTACTTCGGTGAAAACTCTGTAATTTTAAAATTTAACTTATAATTTTTATGTACACTGCCTATATTTTTGTTCATATATCAGGAAGTTGGATGGTTGGTCTGACTTGGTAGGGTTATTTTATTATCGTGGTAGAAGGACTAGATTGAAGTGGCAACACTAACCAATAGGGGCAGTCTATGGCAAGCCCTCGAGCTGTGCGCATCTCATTGCAGTTGCTATGTCACCCGTTCCTAAAGCCTTATTATTAATACTGTACATACGAGTAATTGAAGTGATAATTTGAAAGAAATTACAACAATAAACCTATCGGGCCCATGAGAAGTTTCTTGCGTCGCTTCTTCTCCTCATATGGGACTTTTCAGCAGCGATAGTATAATAATAATAATAATAAGCCTTTTTTATTTCCACATACATCAAGATATTTTACAGTTTAAATGTTTGTTAATTGTGTTAATATATGTAATTCTATAAACTAGTGTTAGTGTGTTATTTTTTCTAGGATGTGGATACATCTCTATTTTTAGCTAGGGCCATCCAGTCATGCCCTGCTTTTGCAACGATATCATCAGCCCACCGTCTAGATGGTCTGCCAACATTTCTTTTTCCTAGCGGTCCTCTCCAATGTGTCGTTTTTATAGTCCATCTGTTGTCTGTGAGCCTCGAGATATGACCGGTCCATTGCCATTTTAATTTTAAGGCTTGCGTTAAAGCATCAGTTAATTTCGTTCTTTCTCTAATAATTTCTGCCCTTATTTTGTGTATTTTTCTGATTTTTAATATGCTTCTCTCTATTGCTCTCTGCGTTGTCCTTATTTTAAGTTTTGCTTTCTGTGTGTAGGTCCACGTCTGACAACCATACAGTAAACAAGGTAGAAGACAGGTTTCAATAACGGTTTTTTTCATATTTAATGTATAATCTCCTTTTAATATTTCCTTTAGGGACCAGAATGTATTCCAAGTTGAATTACATCTCCTTTCTATTTCTTCCTCATTGCTTGATGTACTGAATGATACCTGTTTTCCTAAATAAATGTATTTATCCACATATTCTATGTAATTACCGTTTGTACAAATGAGATTTTTTGGCTATTGGTTCTTCGTTTTGGAAGCATTCATCTCTAGCCCTACTATCGTACTTTCTCGATTGAGTGAGTGTATCATTGCTTCTAATTCTTTAGATGTTTCTGCAAGTATAACTATATCATCCGCGAATCTCAGATGGCTCAAGCAACTGCCTTCTATTTTCAGTCCTTTGGTTTTCCAGTCTTGTTTTTGAAAGACAATTTCTAGGACAGCAATAAAAAGTTTTGGTGATAGAGGTCGCCCTGTCTCACTCCTCTTTCGATTCTTATTTCGTTTCCTCTGGTTTCGAGCTTTACTCTACTTGTCGTGTTGTTATATATGTATTTTAAGATGTTTATACCTTCTATTAATGTTCAGTAATGATAGTGCATTCCAGATAGAATCGTGGCTTATACTATCGAAAGCTTTACTATAGTCTATGAAGGCTATGTACAATGGTCTCTTGAACTCTTTGTACTTCTCCATTACCTGTCCCAGTGAATGTAAATGGTCTGTCGTGCTAAAGCCTGCTCGAAATCCTGCCTGTTCTATTGGTTGCGCTTCGTCAATCTCTGGTGTTATTCTTTTTAAGATTATTGATGCAAAAAGCTTATATAAACATGCCAACAGACTTATGGGCCTGTAATTGCCTATGTCAAGATGGTTACCTTTTTATATAATAGTATAATATCAGACGAGCACCACTGTTTAGGTACAGTCTCTGTCTCCAGGATCTTATTAAATAGTTGGGAGAAGTGGCTAAGTAGAATAGGTGCAGCGTGTTTGAGCATTTCATTACTTATCCCATCAGGACCTGGACTTTTCGCAGTTTTTAACAGTTTGATGTGTTCGTATATTTCGACTTTATTTATTGGGGGAATATTTTCTGTGTTAGGAGTGTAATTTATTATTTCGTCTATGTTGTTCTCGAGGTCTCTTTTTCTTGGAAGGGGAGATTTCCCCTATACAAAGTAAACGCAGTAAATCAGGTATATAATATAATAAATAATATTTTGTTAATACGTCATGCGGTACAATTAATATAGACAGATTCTTTCACATTTTGAATAAGGTATCTATCATTTGTACTCGTAATACTTTACATGGATAACTTGCCAGTAGTTCAATTGTATATGAAACCTTTAACACGCCCCCTCAATTAAACTACTGAAGCCCTAAACCACTAATAAACTTATTATGTTTACCCACAGGTAATGCTTTCGTTAAAACGTCAGCCAGCATCAAATCTGTCGGCACATGCTTTAACTCTATGACATTATCCCTGAGTACGTCCCTGATAAAATGGAACTTTATGTCTATATGTTTACTACGAGCATGATAAACGGGATCTTTAGCAAGATAGATCGCCCCCTGATTGTCAGCATAGACAGTAGTTTTAGATAATTGTAAACAACCTATCTCTTTTAACAAACTACTTAGGTAGGTACTTGGTTAGCTTCTTTCATTGCCTCACTAGTACTAATATATTCAGCTTCAGTAGAAGACGTAGCTACTGTTCGCTGCTTTTGAGATCTCCATGTAATAGCTGCTCCTCCTAATATAAAAACATAACCAGAATACGATCTTCTATCTAATAGACAATTCCCCCAATCCGCATCTGAATAGCCTATCAACGAATGACCATCCTTTTTAAAAGTCAGACGATAGTCAATTGTTTTCTTTAAATATCGAAGAACCCTTTTTGCCGAAATCCAATGAATGTGAGTAGGACAAGTCACAAATTGAGCTAATTTTGAAATTGTATTGCTTATGTCAGGTCTCGTACCTACGCTCAAATACATTAACGTACCTATCAATTCACGATACGGCCATCGTTCTCGATTTACACAAACATCATCTAGGTTTTCTTCCTTTGGTTTAGTAAACTTCAACCCAACTTCGAATGGAGTGGATACAGTCTTGCATTCTTCCATACCATACTTCTTTAGTGCATCTTTAATATACTTCTGCTGTGATAGACTTATAACTCCGTCCTTTTTCTCAATCTCGATACCTAAACAGTATTTAGCCGGTCCAAAATCTTTCAGTTCAAATTCTTTGGCTAAATCCTTCTTAAATATCTCTATCCACTTGATATCCTGGGACGCCACTAATATATCATCAACATATATAATAACAATCAAAATAGTTCCATCTCCCCTTCGCTGAAAATATAAACATGGTTCGTTTATAGTAGGCAATAAATTCATACTTCGTAATTTCTCATCCAATCTCAAATACCACTGCCGCCCTGCCTGTTTTAAACCATAAAGCGAACGCTTTAAAAGACAAGCATCTCCTCCAGCATTGATATCTAATATCATTTGCCTAGCACGCTTCACAACTATTGATTGTTCATCTTCTCTTTGAATAAGCATATTAAGACTATCTTTCAGTACCTTTGGTACCTGCATATAAACTTCTTCATCAAGTCGGCCATTTAAGTATGCTGTATTGATATCTAGCTGATGTATTTCTAGATTCAGCTCTACAGCAAGTGCCATTAACAATCTAACTGTTTCTAGTCTTGCTACTGGGGCATACGTTCGGTGATAATCAATCCCATACCGTTGACTAAAACCCTTTGCAACTAAACGAGCCTTTTTCTTGATTGTTTTATCAACATTAAACTTGGTCGTCAGTACATATCGACAGCCTACGATGTCTCTATTTTTAGGTCTTTTCACAATATCCCAAGTATCATTCTTAACTAAACTTCTTACTTCAGAAAAGATTGCCTCTCGCCATTCCTTGTGTTCATCGCTTGATAGCGCTTCTTCGAGGGATATTTCAGTCATTGCAGAAAAATATTCTTCATCTTCTTTAGGATTGTTTACTTCTTCAACCATCTTATACACCTTTCTAGGACGCCCACGATTCCCTTTGACAAGCTTGGGTCTTCCAGGAGCTCGTTTCAACATCACTTGTTGATCTTCTCGTTCTTGAGTTTGCTCGACATAATTTGGGTTGATATTACAACCTAAACCTTCCCCTCTACTAGAACGCTCGCCATTACCTGAATGCTCTCCTCCTCCCGAGTGTTCGCCTTCATCAGTATGGTCGACATCGCCTGTAGGTTGTCGCTGAATAATTTCATTATCCATCTCAAACTCGACTTCTTGAACATTTGGTCCGTCCTTTGATTGTGTATTCTCGACTCTTAGTTGAAAAATATTTTCTGGCTCTATTCGAATGTTCTTCTGATCCTTTAATGCATTTTTTTCTTTTTGGAATTTAACATCTCGAGCTTCTATTACTCTATGTTCATTAGGTATCCATATACGATATCCTTTGGTTGATCTAGGGTATCCTACGAATATTCCTTCTTTGGCACGTGCATCAAACTTATCCTTTCCTGGTGTCTTATCTAATACATATGACTTAGTTCCAAAGCTAACCATATTATTAAGGTCTACAATATTTCTAGTCCATTTCTCGAACGGAATATCACCTTTTAAGCTGCTAGTTGGACATCGGTTGCGCACATAGCATGCGGTCACAACAGCGTCCGCCCAAAAGCCTACAGATAGACCAGAGGATAATAACATGCATCTTGCCATTTCCTGCAAAGTTCTGTTCATACGTTCACTAACGCCATTCATTTGAGGTGTATGAGGAATAGTCAGTCTTCTTTGAATACCTTCACTCTTTAGGAATTCATCGAATTCATGGTTACAATATTCGCCACCGTTGTCACTCTGAAGAAATTTAATTTTCTTCCCAGTAAACTTTTCTGCGAAATTTTTATACGCCTTAAATGCGCTGAAAACTGCACTTTTCTTCCCTAATAAATAAACTTCACACCATCGAGAACTGTCGTCAATGAAAGTAACAAAATATTTCGCACCACCCATTGATGCTGTTTTCATCGGACCTACTACATCTGAATGTACAATTCTTAATATTTCATTACACGGACCGTTCGACCTTGAAAATGGTAATGAACTCATTTTCCCCCTAGAACATATATCGCAATTATCTAAAATACGTAAATCTATCTCTTTTATGTTATGACCACAATGGTTCAGTAATTTTGAGAGATCTCTACCATTTAAATGTCCCATACGTTCATGCCACGTACGGATATCAACTGAATTGACAGCTATGTTAACCTGTTCATTCAAGTCCCTAACATGATAAAGATTCCCAATACGTTCAGCTGTCATCACGGTTTTACCTACCTCATCATTTATATAGGCTTTATCTTTAGTAAAATTTACTTCATACCCATTATCAGTAATTTTGGCCACATATATCAAATTACTACGAAGATCTGGTACATACAAAGTATTTCCAAAAGTTATTCGCCTTTTGCCTGATGCTGACAACCTTACATCACCCTTGCCCTTCACATCAGTCGACAGATTTGACGCTAGATTCAGCTTATCCTGAAAAGCACAGAAATTATCAGTAAATTTATCTCTATCATTACATAAATGTGATGTTGAGCCACTATCGAGGATCCAGTTATTTGTCATAGACTCACAAATATTAGTAAAATTAGAATTACAATTAAAAAGAATATCAAAATTACTGTCCTCTTCATTCTTTATTTCTGTTGCACATCCGGATTCATAATTGTCACGCTTCGCTCTGCATTCTGAAGCTTTATGTCCTAGTTTATGACATTTGAAGCATTTGTAAATGCTCGGTCGTGTCTTTTGAACCTGAGTTGGTTGGTTCCTTTTTGGTCCTTGATGTTTCGCATACATTGCTCCATCTACTTTCGTAGTTTCATCTGATTTCAAAATATTACCTTTTTCTAATATTTTAATCTTGAGTATCTCTATATTCGGTAACTCATCTCTGCTTTCCATTGCGCATCTAAAATTCTCATAGTTTTCCGGAAGGCTATATAGTAGCAAAATTGACAGCATGTCCTCATGTATCGTTACACCCATATCGCTCAGGATATTTGCGTCTTGGAAGGGGAGATTTCCCCTATACAAAGTAAACGCAGTAAATCAGGTATATAATATAATAAATAATATTTTGTTAATACGTCATGCGGTACAATTAATATAGACAGATTCTTTCACATTTTGAATAAGGTATCTATCATTTGTACTCGTAATACTTTACATGGATAACTTGCCAGTAGTTCAATTGTATATGAAACCTTTAACACTTTTCTTGTATAGTTTCTTATAAAAATCTGTTGCCTGGTCTAATATATCTTTTCTAGATTTTGTTTCTTTCGACTTTGTTTCTAATTTTTGAATCCATTTTTTGTGTAAATTTAATTCTTTAAACGCTCTTTTTGTGCTCCTGAACTTAGTTAGGTTTTTTGTTATAATGTCTTGCCTATGTTTTTTGTAGTCTTTTTTATCTCTTTGTTGGTTTGTTTGAATAGTTGGTCTCTTTTTAAGCGATAGTATAACGTTATTTAATTGCCTGCATGATACCACTAAACTCTAATAATCTTAGACTATACGAGTATATTAGGTATATAAGGCTTATAATCTAAGCAGATCATGGTGTTCGTTTCGCTTGGCTATCGCTGACGGCGACATATACATACATTGTTTTGATTGGCTACGCAAGTCCTTGACTTTGATATGATATAACTGAAGATAGTAAACATAAAGCCCAGAAAGATATATGAGCTCAAGTGCAGCTATCAGAATTTATTCTAAGATGTATAAGAATACGTATAGATATGACATGTCTATCACAACGCCTCAAGTTGAAAATCTATCGCCAAGCTCTTAGCAGTATGTTTTGCTGTACTTATGTAGCAGGTCCCAGCTTTAGGTAGTTGCAATTCATCAAACTGCTTAAGTTGACCATAAATATATCAAATCATCATACATCAATCATATACAAATAAAATACCTTAACACAAACGAATGATATTCGATCACATCAACCAGCCTCCTCTTTACTCTATCATCATCCAAATCACCCATAAAATTAGTTTTAATTTTATACTTCAAAATTTGAATGTGCCCAATCAAGTGGAATACAATACAATAATTTATTGTATCAAATGTTGTTACTATGACAGCTCCAACTGCGATAATATACATGTTGATAATATGTACGATCACCCAATTTCTGAAGTTGTATTCGAAATTAAAAGGCATCCACATGTAAAAACTTGTTTGCAATTGCATCGTCTTGTTCCTTATTGAGTCCATATTCTTAGTGTTGTTCATGATTGGCACAACTATCCAGAGAGCCCATTCTAAGATAAATAATATGGCGTAGCAGGAAGACATTATACGTGTATAGCGTTCGACTTGGATTAGTTTCTGAAAAAAATACAAAAGCTCCTTTGAACTGATATAAGGATTGTGGTGCAGCATGGACTTCTTCGAGAAGAGTGAGCAAAATTTTTTGGAGGTTCGCTAACGAGCAGTTGATACCTCTGGTATAGCAAGCGCCTATAGGCTACAGAAATCGCTTACCATCAAGCGGGCCATATGCTAGCTTGCTTACTTACCTTAGAAGTATAAAAATAACCTGAGCAGTATTCAACGGTTCCTAGCAACCCTAAAAAAATACTGTAATATAATATTAATATAAATAATAACGATTGCTTATAATAATACAAACGTACATCATTCAGGATATTAAATTTTATATCCAAATGTTTTTAGGCTAATGAGGATTGAAAATACGTACTTCTATCTGCACAGTCCGGGATAATTGTTGCGGTTGCAAAATGTATAATAATAAATCATTCTATGAATTAAAATTGATAATTAGCTATCAAAAGGATGTTAACAAATCCACTGTAAATGCATATCAATGTAAAAATACCGCAATAAGAGGGATTTTAGCGAGAACACAACAATTACCACATCCACAATGCTACTAATTTGTAGATAATTATTGGTAAATATATAATATTCTACAATCATTATGATATTATTTATATACAACATGTAACGAAAAGGGTACCCGAATGGGGTGAATGTTACACCAGGTACCATACCATATGTAGACTCTCTATAAAAAGTAAGTCATATAAATTTCTCTAAGAAATCATATATTTATGATTCCATAAGTTTATTGAATCCAAATCACAACTACCGTGTCACCGCACTACGAGGTTCATTATCTTTTCATGTCACTTGATAAATATTATAAAATCTTTTTCGCGAATTGTGCTCCTATTATGTACGAGCCGCACTACGCGAAGTTATTATATAGAAATAAGGGTACTTCGAAAATGTTGCAAATAAAAAAACTGGCCAAGTGGGAGTCGGACTCGTAAGGTACCGTAAAGATATTTCTTCCTTTTTTATTTTTTGCTGTTATCGTGGCAATAGAAATACACATTCTGTAAAATTTCGACTGCCACCTACTACGGTCATGAGACACAGACGGCAGACAGACGGACGGACGGGAAATGGATGCCTAGTAATAGGGACCCCGGTTGGAACCCTTTGAAAATAAAAAGTTTGATGATATAAAGAGATAAAAAGTCACCTGTCTCATATAAACGTCTTGATCTTTATAGTTGTACAGGTGAATTTCTTTTCTGAAATTTTTCATAAGTTTCACGTAACTTTTCATTCTTCCCGACACAATTTTTACCTGGAAATAACGATAATTCAAAACTACATGTTATAAGTAACAATAAGTTATTTATAACATTTAATTAAACAATATGAGCATTGTTTTTAGTCTTTTCGTATGGCTTTTATTGAGTACTAGCTGTCCCCCGCGGTTTCACTCACGGTATTGGGATATAAATTAGCCTATAATACTCGGGAAAAGCTTCCTATTAGTGAACGATTTATTTTAATCCGACTGGTAGTTCCAAAGATTAGCCCTTTTAAACAAATAAAAAAAAACAAGAACTCTTCCGCTGTATTATAAAGATTTTCAATTGTTTTAAACAACCATTAAAATGAAAAAATAAAACATTGTAGATACTTACATTACCCATAATAGTGACAGGTATAATGGAGAACAGAATACCAAGAGTGCTAAATGAGAGTTGACTAAAATTTGCATACAAGTATAACAATTGCGAAGAAAGACAGATCAGGGAAAAATACTTTACTATCATGGCATGGATTATAATGAATTTTCCAGATTCTTTTAACCCCAACCAGGATTGGCTTCCCATTGCCATGGTACCCATGGCAAAACCAAGGATATGGTAAAAAGTTTGCTTTTCTGGTGGTTGACTGAAAAATATACCAAAATATTATTCATCATCATCATCATCATCATCATCATCATCATCAGCCTATAATGTCCCACTGCTGAGCACAGGCCTCCTTTCACAAATGAGGGTGAAAGGGAATGGGCAATACTCCACCACGCGTGCCCACTGCGGATCGGTGGAGGTAGGCTAGTGGTCAACCTACTGTTGGAATTTTTCAAGCCGCCTAGGAGGCATCCAACTAGCTTAACGATTATCACAATTAAGTGATAACCGGGACCAACGGCTTTACGTGCCTTCCGAAGCACGGAAATGCTCGATTTGAAATACCACTAGGCGGTTACCCATCCAGGTACCGACCACGACAGGCGTAGCTTAACTTTGCCGATCGATTAAGAACGGTTAATCATGCTACGCCACGAGCGCTTCCCTAAATATTATTATGATAATAAAAAAAAGCCTAAAAGAGTTTCTTGCCGGAGTCTTCTCAGTTTAAGTGTATTCCGAACCGGTGGTAAATTCAAATGTATGTACAACTTAACGTTCATAAGTCCCTTACCAGGGCCTAAACAGAATATATGACATTTTAACATTCTCCTAATCATAATTTAGGTATGGGTTCCAGTTCGCCAGTACGCAGCACATGCAATTTAGGGTTCGGTAATCGGTACCTAAAACTGAACAAAAGCAATTCTAGGGCCTACCAAAACTGTCAAATCTATCAAATTTTACACCACTTATATACAAGGTGTTGTTTTGGTCGGCGACAAGCGACCCAGGAGTGGTAGTACAAAAATACATTTCCCAAAAATGGACTTAATTCCATTAAATACTGTAAATGCGTTGAGAAATACCTTATTCAATTTGAAATAAAATTACTGCAAAGTATGGTCACTCAACACGTGCACAGACTAGAGCTAGGCGCAAACCGCCATCGCTCCACCCCTTTACTCCCTTGCACTCCCGTTGAGTATATCGTCTACACTTTAGCTTATTACATGATTTTCCAAATTTTTTATTTTTATTTTAATTATTAAAAAAAATTAAGTATTTTTTTTAGCACCAGTATCATTTGTATTATCGACCCTGAGTCGCTCGTCGCTGACCAAAACAACGACCTGTATAATAAGAACACAATTTTAAATCGCAGACTAATTTATGCTTTTTATTTTTTGATCATATGACATTTCGAAGAGTTAAAGAACAATATACCCTATCTTTACTCAAAAATACTTATTTCAAATGCAGTATGTAATATAGTATCGCTAAATTTTTAAAACTTCCGACATAACTCCAGATTAAATTCAGTAATCAATAACACATAAACTTTAATTACTGGAACAGATATACTTAGGGACAGATGGACATGACGACACTAAACTGTACCTACTTTGACTACGGAATCCTTTAAATGAAAATATCTAGTTTAAAATCTTTGTTTCACAGCATACAAATAAACTTTTCTAGAAGTCATAAATTTATGTTATCTAATCAAATTAATATAATAGTTACTCATTTAAAACTTAATTTAATATCTACTTACAGATAATATTCTTCACCCATTTTCAAAATACAAGACTCATTCCCAGTAGAATGAAAACCAGACTAAAGTTATATTATATCAAATTTCAGTAAGTAAACACATAGTTTGCCGCAAATTGTTTAATTCTATTCAAATTAATGTTGAGCAGTCATAAGGTATAGTTAAAAGACGGAAAGATATTACAAGACTTGAATGGATTCCCTTTCATTTGAATATAATTAGTCACTTTTGTACAGTCGTGTAGTTGAATATGACATTTAAAATGGTATTCATATTATTTTTATAATAAGGTTATACGGTTTATATTTCGATATTTTATTAAAAAAAGTCTCTATTTAAAAAGGAAATGCAGTTTTAAGAACTTTACATACCTGCCTTCCTATTTATTCTAAAACCAAAGACATGAAGACTAATGCTTCCTAATAGAAAATAACCATTAATGCGTACATCGATCTCATAGACTGTTTTTCTTGAAATATACAAAAGAAAATAATTAATCCAAACAACATAATATATTAGTGATTATATATTTAGATAATTAATGAAAAAAGTTACCAGTATCCGAGTGGGATCGGCCCACTCCCTATCCCGCTCAGCAGCCTCCCTCTGAACTATAACGGTCTCACAGAAAGAGGCTAATACCGTCCAAATAAACGTAATAACACGTAGTAACTTACTCAATAATAAATTAATGATACTCAAAAATTTTAACAAGCCGTTTCTTAACTTCATTCTGATCTTTAATATCCCTTGTTATTTCCGTAGCCATGTTATGCTTTAATATCTGAATGTGACCAATTAAATGGAAGACATAACTGAAGTTCCATGTATCGAATATGATGATCATCAATACCCCAACACAAGTTGTATAAACGTTGATGAGATGTATAATTAGCCAGTTGGTGTAATCGTACTTGTAGTCAAATGGCACCCACATGTACATGCATGTTTCCAAGCGCATCGTTTTATTCCGTATTGACGCTGCGTTTTCGATATTGTTTATTATTGGGATAATCATCCACATCGCCCAGTCCGTTGATAGGATTGCCATCAGACAGTATAGTGTCCATCGGGTGAAACGTTCTACTTGAATTACTTTCTAAAAAATATATTATGTTTAATGTGTTGTTTCAATGTTCCTCTAAGCTAAGAGAATATTCCAATAGTATTAAACGAGCAATGTTCTGAGATCTCAAAACGACTAACGATTTCGATGGAATTTGATTTGGAGAGCGAATAATTTATCTACTTTGGTTTCATCTCTGGAAAAACAAAAAAGCTCGATCACCCAGGTACGGGTAAGATCGGTATTGTTAATGCAGCTTGTACATAAGCGATAGCACAGTGGTTAAAGCATTAGAATTCCGTCTCTTAGGTCGTGGGTTTGTTTCCCGTTCCGGTCGAATCTGTTTGTATTTTTTGAGATTTTATATTTGCTTACACCAAGCAAAGCTCTGCTTGTCACCAGTTAGTATTGAGACAATAATGGTTTGACTTTACTTTGCAGGGAACTTTTACCTGTCTTACAAATTCCTGTTTATCATTACAATAGTAGTTGTATACGTGAAGTTTGTTCATAAAATTTGTGATAACTTTTTTATACGATTGTGTTTGTGCTGATAAAACTTTAACCTGAAAAAGTAGGTAGTAAGTAATATGTGTCTTTTACCATTATCAGCCTTTAATGTAAGTACAACTGCTGAGCACAAGAATCTTTTAGTCTGCCAAAACTTTGGAAATATGCTGATTCTGTTGTAAATCGCACTAAACTAATTTTAGTCACATCACATCTCTTTTTTGCGAACATTATTGAAAAAGGATAGAACATAATTATTTAAAGCTGTCAAATTAGTCTTTGCCGTCTTTATTTGCGGGTATTTAGACGTAACCACGATAGATGGCGACTAAATTTATATTGAATATTGCATTGGACTAATTTGACAGGACTCAATTTCTTACATCCTTTTCTTATGTTCTTTGTTAGAAAGTGACATAGTGAGACTAAAATTAGCCAATATATCTCTATTTTATTTTTCTCATTTTTATATTGTTTTGCAGTAAACAAAAATTAAGAGAAGAATATTTCATACATTATTAGGTATTTGAAAAGCAGTTCCTGGAATTTTATTTTCATTATGTTGTTACAGACATCCTATCGAGGCATTGAATTAAGTCCCGAGTAAGAATATTTTTTAACCTTAAGGAGTTACTGGAATATACAGTCACGAGCATTAATATATTAAAAAATTACATAGTAAAAGTATGGTGTGCATATTTGTTTTCGTTTTTGAATTAGTATACTGGGTGTTGTTTTGGTCAGCGACAAGCGACCTAGGAGCGGTAGTACAAAATATATATTCCCCAAAAATGGACTTAATTCTATTAAATACTGTAAATATGTTGAGAAATACCTTATTCAATTTGAAATAAAATTACCGCAAAGTATGATTACTAGGCACGTGCACAGACTAGAGCTAGGCACAAGCCGCCATCGCCCCACCCCTTTACTCCCTCGTATTCCCGTTGAGTATTATGTCTACACTTTAGCTTATTACATGATTTTCAAAATTTAAATTTTTTAATTTTTATTATTTAAAAAAAATAAAGTATTTTTTTTATATTTTTTTTAGCACCAGTATCATTTGTATTATCGACCCTGAGTCGCTTGTCGCTGACCAAAACAACAACCTGTATATCGGGAAGGTGGATGGTTGATCAAACTTGATTGGACCAGTATAATATCGTGGTAAAAGGATTGAGTGAAGTGGCAACACTGACCATAACGGCAATAGAAAAGTTAATATAAGTGTGCGTGTCGCATTTGGACGGGGGAGTCTATCGCAAGCTTTCTGTGCGCACCTCAGTGCAGTTGCTATATCATCCTTAATTGAAGTGTTATTGAAGCAATAATTTAATTATGAAATTACAACATTAAACCTATCGGACCCATGAGGAGTTTCTTGCGTCGCTTCTTCTCCTCATATGAGACTTACCGACGCGATAGTATAACGTTGTTTCATTGCCTGCATCCCTACGCCCATCGAATAATACCACTGAACCCTAATCATGGTGTTCGTATCGCGGATGTTGTTGACGCCTATTTATACATTAATTTGAAATCTTGAAAGGAACTGCTTTTATATTTGCACGGACGCTCAGATTGTGGAATGAGCGTCCCGCCATGGTTTTCCCAATAGAGTAATCATGGGGTTCTTCAAAAAGGGTGTGAAGAGATTTCTGCAGGGTCGGCAACGCGCGAGTAACACCCCTGGTGATGCAAGCGTCCATAGGCTGCGGTAACCGCTTACCATCAGGTCGTATGCTTGTTTGCTACCTAAGTAGTATATAAAGAAAAATATATTAATGCTCGTGACAGTCGTGACGCTACAATTACAAAGACAAAAAACCTACCAGTACTATAAACGATACAGGTATTATAGAGATCATGCTACCAAGTATTGTGAATGATAATTCACTGTAATACATACACATGAAAATTATTTGAGATACAAAACAAACTGGTGCTAAGACCACTAATAGGTGATAATGGAAGAAGAGGAAAATGCTGATGTTCTTCGGCACTTCAGAACCCCACCACTTATGAAAACCAAAACCCAAGTAGTTAAAGCTTATCGCTATGTTTTTGGAAAATGCTTGGTCCTTTGGCGATTTTCTGCAAAATATAAATAAAACTTAATTATACTACATACTTAGAATTATATTTCAATATTTGATTCATTCTTTTTAGGGTTCCGAAACCAAAAGGTAAAAAAGAAACCTTTACGGTGCTACTCCGTCTGTCTGTCTGTCCGTCTGTCACAGCAGTATATTTCAGCAACCACTAATGCAATTTATTTTAAATAGTTTTAAATATTGCTAACCCAAACATTGCAAATTTAAAATAATATTTTTATTTCATTGTAAATAGGGCTGGAATGGGGGACCAAAATTTGAAAGTTGAAATGGGCTAAAATATCTGAAATAATTCCGGTATATAGAAATTGATGTAAATATTGCAGGGTAAATAGAACGATGTTTATAACTACCATAGTGTTTACGGTATCATCAATATTCCTTCACAAAATCCTTATTTATTTTAACAATAAAAAAATTACAAATACAAACTTAATTTATCACTGAACATGAAAGTGTGAGCAATATTTAAAACAATCATAATCATCATATCAGTCCATGGATGTCCACTGCCAAACATAGGCCACCATTGATTTCCACTTCGAACGGTTCTGGGCCGCTTGCATCTAGCGGCGCCCAGCGACTCTAAGCAGACGGTCCACGTGGTCTTCCCATCTGGTTAATTTTTTTTTTATTTTAGACAGAAATATACGTACAAAATTATTTCTTCCTCCATATTTTCAGAACCAATCAAGGAAATCGAAGAAAACAACTGAATCTGTTTAATGACTATGTATGTACTGCTTGGGGACTATTTACCTAGTGAGATTAGAGTCACCGTAAAATTATGTTCACTTGTATAGCTTGTCTGCTCATATTATATCGCGTGATTATGTTCAGTATTTGTTCTTGACTAGCGACCCACCTCGGCTACGCCCGGGTAATATAATTTAATACTTATAAACCCTCCGGATTAATTATCTATATAATGGTAAAAACCTTTTGTGTCTTAAAGAAATTAGAACAGCCGAGAGAAATAGTGGCTTTGTTATCTATTTGGAGACTTGATAACATAATAAAAAAAAACAGTTTTTTAAGGAGAATGTATTATCAGCTTCAACTCTGACAGCATTCATCGACCTGCCACTATCCACTTGCTACATTTTTATTTTATTTATAAGTTCACCATGATTATGGTTCGATGGTATCAGGATTCAATGAGTGCAGACAATGAAACAACGTTATGCCATCATTGTGAAAAAGTCCCTAAAGAGGAGAAAAACTATGCAAGAAGACGCCTCAATTTTATTTCCACGTACAGTATTCAATTATGATGCGGCAGAACTTTGGACAATTGCACTGACTTACATTATAGTTTGGAAGCTTGTGATAAACTTACTGTTCCTAATGCAATACGCATTTCGTTCGTTGGTGCTGCGTTCCGCGTTAGTAATTTTTTTCAATATTTATCTACTACGTTAATAACATGAGCCAAGTGAGTCGGGCCAACAATCCAACTCTCCATACATAAAAGATAATAAGTACTATAAAATATATCACAAAGTGCTTGATACATTATTTTTTAGTATAGATAGCTGTTAGAAGATAAAAATATCCATAGAAGTATCCATTATCACTAAAGTTTCCATATACGGCTTTTATGTCAGTTGTTTACTTCTCGATTCGTGATGGGTACTAGGACCTTAGGGAGTCGTTTAGTACCATGAGTTAAGAGCAGCCAATCCGCTATACTTTTCATACAAAAGCTCTGTACTGATTATGGCGTTGTTAAACATTTTTCATTAGATGTTTTAAGTAAATATGTATCTTGTGCACTATATCTAGGCCTGTTCATAGACAAAAATAAAAAAAAGTTTGAAACAATTTCAGTAAAATCCTCCGAAAAACAGCGTTTTAGCTCAAATTTTACCTGAACTTTGACCACATCTAATGCATCTATAAATTGTAAAAAATAAAGAAAAAATCTTGATCCGGCATTGCAAATGTATTGGAGATTCAAAATAACAAACTTTTTCTTCACAAACTTGTCAGATTTTTTCACAAGAAGTATACTCCTGGAACAAGTTTTATGATATGCGAAATCATGAATGACGACCTACCGAAGCAGGTGCGAGGGATCAGCGGAATTTACCGACTGATAACCGAAGGCTCTGATGCTATCTCTCTTTTTTGGCAGTCAAACATTACTTTGGATGAAAGTACAAGCTTTTAGGCCATTCCGTGGGATGCTTGCGTTGAAGTTGCGTTGGCCATGAAGGGCCCCCTTAAGGCTTGAATCGAAAAAGCCACAAAAGATAACAACTCACCACTTATTGATATTTATACTTATACGTTCCATTTCGGGAATGGAGTTTTTTACATTTGCACTAAAGTATTATGAGTTTCTTGAGCACCTGTTTCATTAATTTTATATTCATATAGTTTATGTAACGCGTCTAGGATGTTTGGAAGAGCATATTATGTGTTGATTGCTTTATGCTGTAATAGCCCCGTGGTTCTCCCTAAAAAGTAATATACCGGGCCCATACCTTATCACTATGCAACAAATAACCCTGACCTATTGCTCCGCTGCTGTTTTAAAGAAGGACAAACCAGTAAACCAACAAATGCATTTTAATCATTAGGACTGCAGAAGAATGTTCTTCCCTGATGGCAAGCGCCAACAATTTCTAGTAGACTATACTGCTCTTTAGTATATTACTGCTGGGTGTTGGCTGGGGTGGTAACCATGAAGAAATTATTTGATGATCTGTCCGACTGAACGGGTAAGTACTCGTTTTACTATGTCACCCCCTATATACCCAGTAGTTGTACTTAAGAGCTTATTTCTATCAAGACTTACATAGATTACAACCATAGATTTAGAATTTTCTAAGTACAGTAGTAGGAAATTCTAAATCTATGAGCTATAATATAAGCTGACCTGTCTCATTGTACGGAAATCCTACACAGTGCGAGATCAGCTTTTTCAGTAATTGGTCATCTCGCACCCCTGTTCAGGGGGTGGGGAAACAGTTCCGGGGCCGATTGGCCCCTTCGTTGTGGTCTTGTTGTTCGCCGCGTGCGACTACACGCGGGGTGCTATGTTCGGCAGTTGCCTGTGGTACTTGCTGTTTGCAGCTGTGTTTCTACTCGCCGTCCTAGTCGCGAATCTAGCCTACCGGGTGTAAAGTGCCCAGCCGGCGATCTGCGTTCGGACGGCGACTCGAAGTAGGGGCAGCACGTGGAGTTCAGGTTGACGGGTCCGCTTGTAGCAGCTCCCGTGCGTACGCCTTGCCCTCCGGCGGTCGGCTGTGCAGTGGCGCCAAGTTCTGCACGTGCGGTAGCCTTGACGCGTCGGCACGCCGGAACATGTTTCTGGCAAGGTGGGCGATGAAGTCATCAATGCTCTCGACTTGTAGATCACGTGCGATCACGTCGTTCCTGACGTACCAGTGGGCACGGACGATGGTTCGCAGCGTGAGGTTTTGTTGGGCTCTCAGGCGGGTCTTCTGGGCCGGTGAGGTCAGTGCAAACCACGCCGGGGCGGCATAAGTGAGACGTGATCGCACGTAGCACTTGTATACCCCTATCTTCGTACGTAGGGGCAGGATGCGAGAGGAGAGCACTGGACGTAGCAGGGCACGGGCTGAGCGGACATTGTTGACGACTTTCTCCACGTGTTGCGTCATCTTGAGGCGACGGTCGATGGTGACCCCGAGGTAAGTCGCAGTCGGGGACCAGTCTATCGCCTGTCCTTGCATCCTAAGCTTGGGAGGAAGAATGGCTCTGGTACTTATGAAAATTGCCTGTGTCTTAGCGACGTTCACAGACAACCTCCAGGCAGCTAACCATCTTGGTAAGGCATCCAAGCATCTTTGCATCTTGGACGCGGCTAATTTTGAGTTCTGGGATGTAGTGTAGAACGCCGCGTCATCGGCGTAGAGTGCGAGGTGCGCGCCATCTGTTACAGGAATGTCGTCTGTGAAACGCGCATAACAGGCTGGGGACAGGCAACTTCCCTGAGGTACTCCCGCTTCTATCCGACGTACATCGGATTTAGCGTCCTGTACCGCCACGAAGAAGCTTCGGCTGTGGAGGAAGGATGCAAGGACCTTGACAATGCGGCGTGGGGCGGTCGACTGCGAGACTTTGTAGATGAGACCATCGTGCCATACGCGATCGAACGCCTTTTCCATGTCTAGGAATACTGCAACTGCGGCTTCCTTCTTGTTTAGGGCGACTGTGATGTAGTGCAGTACCCTAGACAGCTGTAGTGTTGTGGAATGTTCGGCCCTAAACCCGTACTGCTCGGATCTGGGCTCGATGTGTGGGACGAGGTGTGGCAGCAGGAGCTTTTCAAACACCTTCGATATTGTGGGCAGCAACGTGATTGGCCGATAGCTCTCCGGCCGTAGGGAGTTTTTCCCGGGCTTCAGTAACATGATGACCCTGCCCGTTTTCCAAAGGGTCGGGAAATGCCCTAGGCGTAGGATAGCATTAAACAGGCGTGTCACCGCTGCAATAGTGCGCGGTGGCAGATGACGTAGCGCCATGTTATGTATGCCATCCGGGCCAGGGGCTTTTCTCGGCTGTTTGGTCTGTTGAGGTCTTCGAATAATAGATAAGCGGACTGTATGTATTTAAGGTTTATTAAACTGATTTATATGAGAGAGAACAAGTAAATTCGGACGCGGGCGTCGTGGTAGCCGCTCGTTGCTGAAGTGTCGATGTCAGCTACGTGCCGCCCGCCCCCTCCTCGCCGCTGCTTGTCCCCGCATCCCGCGCGTGGACATCCTCCCGCCCCTTGACCTCTTCAAAGGGAAGAGGGCAAATGTTGTTGAATCCTCTCGTGATGTTCCCTCGTCTTGTCTTCAGTTCCGCCACCCTTGTCACGCCGTCGGTTCCAGGATAGGTCCGCACGACGCGACCCAATGCCCAGATTAATGGTGGCAGCGTCTTGTCCCGAAGCAGCACGAGCATCCCCTCAGTGAGCTGGCCAGAAGAAGTGGACCACTTGGTCTTCTGTTGGAGCAATGAAATATATTCATGTGAAAATCTCTGCCAGAAATGCTGTCGAATATATTCAATACGTTTGTATCGATCAAAGCAGCTGATGTTCTTCTCTGGAATCTGCGGACACGGTACAGACGTAAGTGGTCGTCCAATTAAAAAATGGGAAGGAGTGAGAGCACAAAAATCGGAAGGATCGGAGGAAATGGGAGTCAGAGGTCGTGAATTTAATACGGCCTCAATTTGACACAAACAGGTTGCTAACTCTTCATATGTGAAGTTGGTAAGACTTAGCAATCTCTTTAAATGATGTTTTGTTGACCGTACGGCAGCCTCAGCCATACCGTTAAAATGAGGTGAATATGGAGGTGCAAATTCAAACTTGATGCCTTCTCGAGACATTTCAGATGCAACATCAGAATCGGCCAAGAACCTTTCTAATTCATTACAAGCTCCGACAAAATTCGTGCCGTTATCGGACAATATACTTTGAGGTTTGCCACGACGAGAAATAAAACGATTGAGCGCAGCAATGAAGCCCTCTTTTGTGAGATCAGTGACAGGCTCTAAATGAACTGCTCTGGTGGCGTGACAAACAAATATACACAGGTACGATTTTGTGAGCTTACAGCCGCGACCTTTACGGTCAGCTATGAGTACTGGGCCAGCATAATCAACACTTGAATGTAAAAACGGATATTCAAGGCTAGTTCTAGTTGTTGGAAGTTGTCCCATTAAGGGCTGTATACTTTGACATTTAAATCTAAAACATTTTAAACATTGCCTGACTACGTATCTAGCAAGATTCCTGCCACCTAGCGGCCAATAATTAAGACGCAAGTGCGCTAATAAAAGTTGAGGTCCTGCATGTAACATTTTCTTATGTTGCATTTGAAATAATATTTTAGTAAGATGATGTTTACTACAAAGCAATATAGGATATTTCGTATTATAATCATACGGAGAATTATCGAGCCTACCACCTACGCGCATGATTCCATCAGAATCCAGAAAGGGTGTTAGTGACAGTAATTTATTTTTTCGCGGCAGAGATCTTCCCGCCTCCAACAAATTGTATTCCTCCGGAAACATCTCTCTTTGTGCGCTCTGTAGTAAACACCTTAACGAATTATTTAATTCATCACTTGAAAGCGAGCCATGTAATTTTGAATGAACGTTTTTTAAATTGAAAATAAATCTTTTAATGTAGGCTACGACTCTTTGCAAGCGATTAAAATTAGAATGATAATGAATCAATGATTTTATGATGTTAGATGATTGAATGCTATGAAATATATTGGTGAAATGTGAAATAACTTCAGGTAGATCCTGTTTCACGCTATTACAGGGCATAGTAGGCCAGTCACGTTCATGACTTTGTAAAAAGTTCGGGCCTGACCACCATAGAGTGCTATCTCCGATTATATCGGCCTTCACCCCGCGCGAAACAAGGTCCGCCGGATTGTCTTTTGACGGTACGTACCTCCACGTGTGACCAGTAGAACTTTCCTGGATTTCGTTGATTCTATTACGTACAAAGGGTTTGAGATGATTTGATGGTGTATTTAACCACCCCAGTACGATCATAGAATCACACCAAAGAAAGCATTGCATGATTGGTATAGTCAGTGACTCAAGTATAGTTGTACACAGTCTTGACCCTAATAATGCGGCACAAAGTTCAAGTCGAGGGATCGTTACAGACTTTATTGGTGATACACGATTTTTGGACATGAGAATATGGACCCTAACACAGCCATTGTTACTAATGGATCGAACATACACACAAGCACCATAAGCTCTCTCGGACGCGTCACAAAAAACGTGAATTTCATTATTCACTGAAGAATCGACTGAAACCCAGCGCGGAATTTTTAAATGATTTAAGCAAGGGAGTGTCGAAACAAATGATGACCACATATCAATTATTTCTTGTGACAACTTGTCGTCCCACTCACATTTGTCAACCCACAGTCGCTGCATGATTATTTTTGCCTGAACTATGCAAGGGCCAACTAAACCTAGGGGGTCAAATATCTGACTTATTACTGACAATATGTGACGTTTCGTGACCTTTCTACCGTATCAATATTAATAGAAAATGATAAGGAATCTGAGTCACATAACCAGTGCAAACCTAGAGTTTTGGAAGACGCGTTGTGGTCTGAAAGATTCAAAGAAGTGGAAACTGGTTGCTCACATGAGTCACCTTTGATGGCTTTCAAAATCTCAGGGCTGTTAGATTGCCACTTCCTTAAAAAAAAATGCGCTGATGACAAAATTGTGATGACCTCTTTAACGAGTTTTATTGCCTCTTCTTTAGTTGAACTTCCGCCTAAATAATCGTCAACATAAAAGTCACGTGATATCGCCAATCTCACGTTATCAGTAGAGGCTGCATCTGCTAAGCTCACTAAACATTTAGTCGCCAAGTAAGGAGCTGATGCAGTCCCATATGTGACTGTATTGAGACTATATGTTTTTAATGGTTTTTTGGAGTCACTGCGAAAGATTATTTGTAAGAGAGATCTTTGTGAGGGGGTGATTTCAATACAGCGATACATTTTCTCCACATCCCCAGAGACAACGTATTTATGCTGCCGAAATCTCAACAAAATTGACAGAAGGTCATCTTGAACTTTAGGACCTATCATTTGAATATCATTAAGTGATATTCCTGAGGATGAAGGAGCTGATGCATCAAACACACTCCGCAATTTCGTTGTTGTACTGGACTCTCTAATTATACCATGGTGTGGTATGAAGTATTGAACGTGATTACCTGTATGTGGGGCTGAATTGTTGTTATTTTCTGTCATATGACCTAGACGTTCGTACTCAGCCATGAAGTCAACATATTTAGCCTTATAGTCAGGATCACGCTGAAAACGACGCTCTAAAGATAAAAATCGGTGCTTCGCCACAGTATATGAGTCACCTAAGTCAGTGGGATCTGCTTTTAGAGGCATAGTAACAACGAATTTACCCTCCTTGTTTCGGACTGTGTTTTGATTGAAGCTAAGTTCGCAAGCTCTTTCTTCCTCAGATAATGAGTGTTTAGAAGAGACCGAGTCTAACTCCCAAAATTTTGTCAAGTCCGGTTTGTCTACGGTGTTAGCAAAATTACAAAAATGTGAGCGATGAGAAGAGGATGGAATTGATTGATAGACAGAGCCAGACACAATCCAACCGAATTTCGTCTCACATAACTTTGGCATTTTTTTACCTAACTCGATAAAAGCGGTGCCAACGACGCTCCAAAAAACATCAGCCCCAAGAAGGATGTCAACTACAGACGGAATATTAAATTTAGGGTCAGCTAAGCAAAGCCTTGACGGAATAGAAATATTCTCAATATTGA
Source organism: Polyploca ridens (assembly GCA_951394255.1). NCBI lineage: Eukaryota > Metazoa > Arthropoda > Insecta > Lepidoptera > Drepanidae > Polyploca > Polyploca ridens. The sequence continues at coordinate 13,921,602 of OX596251.1, forward strand.
CAAAAGAAGAGGGCAGAATTTTAGTAATTTCAGGTAATATTAGGCAGTCTATATTAACCTTATAGTCACCGTTAGAAGACTCAATGTTGAGATGGCAAGACTGTGTACTATAAGATGACTGATGGTTGATACCTGTCACAGTGGAGGTCGCATTTTGTCGTGACAAACCCAATTTGGTGCAGAGGCTCTCCGTTATGAAGTTTGCCGTGCTGCCATTGTCGAGCAGTACTCGCGCGTCGAACTTCTTGCCATTGCAGCTCACCACTTTCACAATAGCTGTGGACAGTAAAACATTGGGTGTACTAGTATGATTTCTAATGTCAGTTGATAAGGCGACACTGTTGGTAGTATCACTTGGTAAGGGGACATTAGTAGAACTAGAAGGCATGGGGTCTTGATAACTCTGCTCAATAGGTTCAGTATGCAAAAGCGTACTGTGTCTCGCTTTGCAATACCTACAGCCTGATAATCTACATTTTTTTGTAGGATGACTTGAGCGTAAACAATTTAGGCATACCTTGAATTCTTTTGCTTTTTGTAAACGCAATTCAACAGATAAAGCTCTGAATGACTCGCAAGAATATAATAAGTGATCGTTAGAACATAAAGGACATTTATTGAATTTTTTATTCAAGTTGTCATTGCTGTTCTGTAAGTTATTATTTTGTAAATTTTTGTTTGAATTTTCCCCAGTATTAGTAATAAGAAAGCTTTTTTGTTTATTATTTTGATTATGTGTGTTTAATTTAGTTTGATTATTTTCTAAGGTTTCCAATAAATCAGCCTTGTTAGCAATAAATGTAGAAAATTGAGTTAGAGTAGGAGAACTAGACAGCGTCGTACGATATTCTTCCCAACGTCTGCTAGTAATAGAATCTAGCTTCCTTGACATCATAAATATTATAAGTGTGTCCCAATGCTCTGTTGGTTCTTTTAATGTTTTAAGCGCCCGTATATTTTTATTCGTAGTATCAATGAGACGACGCAATGATTTAGACGACTCCTTAGAAATCAGTTCGACATCAAACAGAGCTTGTACATGATTATTAACTAAGAGGCTACTGTTATTGTATCGATCACACAACAAGTCCCAAGCCAATGCGTAATTATCGCCGTTAAAGTCAATGTTTTTAATTATTTCGGACGCTTGTCCTTTGAGTGACGCGCGGAGATAGTGGAACTTGTTTATGTTGTCGATGCAATCAATGTTATGTATTAGTGAAAGAAAGGTGTCTCTAAATTCTAGCCAATACTCATAGCTACCATTAAAGTGGGGTAAATCAATTTTGGGTAAGCGCACAAAATTATGCTTAAGCGATGCACCTGATTTTGAGCTTGCCACAGAGCCTGCCTCCGATTCTCCCCTCTCAGCAGCGAAGTCTACCAGCTCCTTACGCGCTTTCGCAAGCAGCGAGTAGTACCGCTCCTCAAACTGAGTTCGCTCCGCGTACTCGTCGTCGGGCTTGTCAGAAGCTAGCTCAATCTCCAGCTGTAAGTTATCAAAAGTCTCGTATAAGGCTTCAAATTTGCTTAAGCGACCTTCCAAATCGATTCGTTGTAGTTCTGATAGTTTTTTGTTAGATAAAAGAACACTAAGGTAATTTTCAAAGTTTGTAAGTTTAGCTTTCATAGTACTACGCGTTTTAGTTAGCTTTTCCAAAGTCATTTTGAAGCAGGAAAGTAATAAAAGTATACAAAATTAGCACAAACAATTGCAAGAACGACAAGAAATAAATAAGTTTAATGCCTATTCAAGATAATACACAGCTGTTCGAGAACAAAGAACCGTAACAAAAAAAAAAAAAAACGGCTCGGATGCGCAGGTAGATATCGCAAACCGAACCAAATGGCTCGCCGGTTACGTAAGTAGGTACAGTGCGAAGCGATGAATAGGCAACTATGTAATGAACTAATGAGTTTGTGCAAATATGAATTTATGAACTATTAATTACTTATTCAAATATGAAGGAAAGCTAGCAATTTACTATTTGTATTGAAATAAGAGGCGAAGAATGCGATAGTATGGAAGTTGGAAATAAGAAATAGTACTTTCAAACACAGTAATTGAAATAACTGGATGGGAAAGAAAGGAAATTAATTGGAACGAACTCACAGATGTCATTCACCGTATATCCGTTCCACACTTCCAATGTAAGTTGACTTGCAAAGCGGTCGACACGTCGGGTCCAAAGTTCAAAAAGAAGACACGATGACTTTTCTTTTTTCGTTATTCGATCTCACTTTATTCTTCTCACTTTTTTGGTAGAAGGACCAATGTTTGGACTGTTGAGGTCTTCGAATAATAGATAAGCGGACTGTATGTATTTAAGGTTTATTAAACTGATTTATATGAGAGAGAACAAGTAAATTCGGACGCGGGCGTCGTGGTAGCCGCTCGTTGCTGAAGTGTCGATGTCAGCTACGTGCCGCCCGCCCCCTCCTCGCCGCTGCTTGTCCCCGCATCCCGCGCGTGGACACGGCTTTGTGGCGAGCAGGGTCCTCCGTACTTGTCCGGGGGAGAAAACCACTGGATCTTCGTTGGGTGCTATCGGCGTGCCGAAGTACTCGCGAAGGTGTTGCTCGACTGCTGCAACGTGGTCTTCATCTTCTGTGGGAAAGGGCCGAAATTGGCGTTCGAGGCTCTCTGCGTAGATGTTGGCTCTATCTATGGCACGATACCTCGGGGTTCCGTCTGCGGATGTTAGGGGTCGGATGGGTTCCGGTGTCCTTGCCAGGGACCGGCATAGCTTGTGTATGCCGGACCAGCCTTCCTCATCCACGGACTGAATGTGTCGCTCCCAACTATGTGTGGCGGCGGCACTGACTTCCTTTTTGATTTTGTCCGTGAGGACATTGAGGCGGTGTTTCATGCGCGGGCATCGAATCTGTTGCCACTGCGAGCGAAGCCTTCTTTTTTCTTTGATCAACCTCAACACGTGGGGAGGGAGTGAAGATGGGCGTGCCCGAGTGGGGGTATCTTTTGAGGCGTAGGAAATTGCGCTGCAGATCTGGGTAGATATTTCCTTGGACAGATGGTCAATGTCCTCAGGTGAGCTTAAGGGGAGTGAGATCAGTGCCGGGGACTCTTGTAGCTGCTTGCTGTAGAGAGTCCAGTCCGTGGATCTTCGTGGTACTGATATCGGAATTGTGGCAGGAAGGTCGGTGAGTAGAATCATCACTGGTAGATGGTCTGAACCCATGTCATCGTACATGACTTCCTGGGCGAGCTGGCAGTCGAGCTCGTTGTGGATAATGATGTCCAACACATCCGGGGTATGGCGCTGGATCGTGGGGTAATGGGTGGGGACTTCAGGTCCCACTACGTGGTACCCTACCCTTTCGGCGTCATTAAGCAGAATGACCCCATTTGGGCAGTTGGAGTTGGAGTTCCACCCCATGTGTTTGGCGTTCATATCGCCCGCTATGATTGTGGGCACCCGGTCGTCCAGTAGGGAATGGACGTCTCCCGGGTGCAACCGTCCTCCTGGGGGGCGATACACGGCGTAGACTCTTATGGGGGATGCGTCTCTCAGGCAAAACTCAACCCCGAGCCCGTACATTGATTGTAGGTCTGCTCGGGGGAGTGGTTGGTGAGCAATTCGCCTCTTGATAAGGACTGCCAGCCCTCTGTACACCTGACCTTTGGGTGAGAGTTCGTCCTGCCTGTAGATAAGGTATCTGGGCACCTTGAATTTGATGCCTGGGTGAAGGAGTGTTTCCGATAACAGTACAATGTCCGGAGAGTGTTCTGCGAGGAAGGCTTTAAATACTGGCATTTTTGCCTTGATGGAAGCTGCATTCCAGTGCACGATTTTAAGCATCTGGGGGGTCATTGCGGAGCGCTAATGTTGCTAGACCTCTTGAGAGAGCCGCCCTCGGATCGGCTCCTTGCTGGATTGCACGCATCGTTTCATAGAGCGCATGTAGGGCTACGTCCATGGGCACACTCGTGGATGCAGACATTCCCGTTTCGGGGGTAGGCTGCTGGGCCTGCCTCTTTCCCTTGGTTTTAGTACCTGGGATGGTGGCTGGTGGAGGTGCTGGACGTGACATTGGAGTGGCTTCTGATGAAGTAGGGACCGTGGTTGCAGATGTTGATTGTTGGGCAACTGTCGGTGTGGGCAGGGGCGCCGAGGGGGGAAGGGGGGCACTGGCGGTCGCCGCGGCCGCTGGCTTTTTCTTCTTCCTACTGCGCTTCTTTTTCTTGGTGATAGCCGCTCCCTCTTGGCGGGGGCGGGGCTTGTTAGCAGGAGCCATCAGGTTTGATTCTGCGTTCTCTGCTATTTGGTTTTGGAGTTGGAGAGGGGGCCCAGTCGTGCGTGCAACTGTCCCGGCTGTCTTGTTGCGTGACTCCCTTCTATAGACTGGGCACTTGATATTATTTGCCGGGTGAGGCCCACCGCAGTTTATGCAAGTGGGGATGGCATCTTTTGGGCGTGGACAGTCGCGGGCGGCATGCTCCTCGCCGCAACGCACGCAGGCGAGGGGGCGGTGGCAACAATGCGACGAGTGCCTGAATTGTTGGCACCTGTGGCATTGTGCCGGCCCACGTTTGCCCCGCCAGGATTCAATTTTCACTCCGTCCATACACAGCATTTCTGTGACTTGAAAAATGCCCGGAGTGATGTCTGGGGTGCGTTGTAATTGCGCGTGGTAGATGCACCCCGGGCGGCCCCGGCGGGCACGAACGCTTCGTACGTATTCCGGGGCGTAGCCCAAGGCGCGTAGCTCTTGCTCAATTTCTGTTGGTGGCGTGTCCACTGGGAGGCCTGTTATGGCGACCTTTAGGCTGCGTTCCGCCGGCAATGAGTAAGAGAACCAAGAAATTTTCTGTTCTTTCTCCAGGTTCGTCAAGTATCGCTGGACAATACGGTATTCTTGGTCCTCTGTCGGTATAAAGCGCACGCCTTTACCAAAAGGTCTGGCGTTTGGGGGCCGTCCCAACAGTTCCCTCAACTTCTTAAAGTGGGTGTGCCAGTTGGGCAAGTGTTCTACCACTAGTGGTGGGAACTTCGGCGGTATTGCAGGCTTTTTCAGGGGTTGGGATGTGTCTTGAGTCCCAGATGTTGATGGCTGCGGTTGAGAAAGCGGCTGCGTAGGCGGCGGCGGGGGGGGTTGGCTCGGCGGACTAGGTCTGGAGCCAGCCCGTGGATGAACGCTCGATGATGCACTCGGTGGGCGAGTGGGGTTGTACTCAGCTGCATTTCCATCTCTTGAGTTCGGGCTTGAGGCAACGGTGGCAAATGATTTGCCTTTGTCCGAGTTCGGGGAATGTTGAGTTTGAAACTGAGGTGGCGGCGGTGACATGTTCTGTCTCTCTCGCTCGAGTATACTCGTCTCTCTCTGAGAAGTTGGCGCGACGGTGCTGCCTCTGTGAGCAGGCGGAGGTAGCTCCGTTGGAATTTGCGAGTCATATCGCGTGGTACTGCGTCTCTCTCGCACTCGTTGCGGAAGCGGTGAGGCTGGTGCCGTCTCTCTCTCGCGGTGGGGGGGGACGGTGGATGATGACCCGGCTGCTGCGACATTGCACTGCTTGGTAGGCGGCGATATCTTCGTGCAGGGGCGCTTGGATTGCTGATCCTCGTGTTGAGAGGCGTTGGAACGCGGTCTACGACGAGGATATACAACTGGCATGCTAATAGTTATTTGTACTGGCGGTAACGTGATCGATTCCTTGGCGATGCGCTCTAAGTAATTGATTTCGATTGGGGTCAGATTGGGAAGCTCTGCGATGTCACGCTCGCGTCTCTCGCAGCTGGCCTCCAGCACCCGCGCCAGGCTGTCCGTGAGTTGGCCGGTTGCGCGGAGTCGGTTGACCATCAACCGGTCGGCGGCAACCTCACATCTCTGGGAGAGCGGCGCGGCAGGGGGGGACCGCACATCGAGTGACGCGAGCGATACATTGGAGCCGCCTGCAACGCTCTTGATAGCGGAGGCGACTCCTTCCGAGCCCGTTGAGGAAAGGGAAGAACGACGACGGGGACGAGACGCCAACTGTGATGCTGAAGACTCGTCGCTCTCGACGTCGTTGTTTGGTTCCTCTTCTTCTTCATCTTCGTCGGATGTCAACGATGACTGAAACGAGGAAGAGGTAGCCTGGTTTTTGACGACCATCTTGTGCTGCCGTTAGATGACTGCGACCCGAGTCACTACCCTCTGCTCCAGAGAGCCCTGCATACATATATGCAGACCGGAGCACAGGGCGGGCTCGATGTAACAGTCACCGGACGCAAGGGGTGAAAGAAGTCCCCTCCTCTCAGCCCCCGAAGGGGATTTGAGGGCACCGATACCGGTCACGTCTTCAAAAAGACGCTAGGGTTCGGTTATATGTGGCTGCCCGCATAAATAGAAACAATGCAGGCCCTACAATTTTTCGGCACGAGCACAGCAAGAAGACACACAATGTTCAACAGATGAACACACGAAGAACCCCTAACCAACACTAACTCAACTCTACACCATTAGACACTAGCGGCGGAGGAGGAAGGGGGGTGGGGGGGAACGCGAGCGCAGCAAACAAAGCGTGTTATCTTGCTAACGGACGTAGCAGTCCTGAGATCAGCTTATACTGCAACCCCCTTATTAATAAATAAGGTGTAAGTTAGTCTTGGAATAACCAGGTATTAAGATGCCTCATCCCTTTTTGTTTATATGACATTAGAAAGTGACGGATATATTTTAATCCTAGGTTTAACTATACTTGACTTACACCTTATTTATTAATAAGACGGTAAATGTTTAGCTTAATATGTAGCCGTGTGTACAAAAAATTATGTCATATAAAAAAATAACAATTACTTATCTTTAATTTTTTTTTTTCAGTAACACCATTTTCTAAACCCAAGCAGCAAATTCAGTGCAAAATGGAAACTAGCACAAAAACTAGATTACGTTAGCTTGGAACATCTCTTCATTATGATAAAACGCAAGCTACAATTTTTGCAAGTCTGCATGATAAAATTGGCCTTTGTGGGTTATTTCACTCGTGACTCTAGATAATGGTGACCACTTTTCTTTTGAAGTTCTTCCTTTGGTTAAACATGACTAATGTCTGCTCATTAGTAAAATATAGAGTAATGTGAGATATTTAGATAGGTAATGCAGAGAGCTTAAGAAACAATTATGGTGTGGAAAATTGAGCAAAGGGGGCCAACCACAAGCTCTTAAAACTATATTATTATAACCTTATTTGTCTCTTGTCCTGTTTTAACGTCGCATGTCAAAGAAGAACAAAAGACAAATAAGGTTATAGTAATATTGTTTTAAGAGCTTGTGGTTGGCCCTCAGAAGTCCGAAGTCATCTCTGTGTTATAAAAATACACAATTATAAAACACACATCCAGTGAATTCCAGTGTCATTCCAGATACCTCTGAGCAAAGGCCCGTTGGCGTGAAGTTAAGACACTGGCTGCTATTAATTGGCCGCATATTGTGATATATAAATTATGCAAGCTTTGTAACCGAGCAACATCACGATTCATTAAAGGAAGCGGTAAAACCACCAAAAAATTTATTCCGCGTTAATTTAGGCAAGGTTTTTCTCATCATTGATGTTAATGAAGGTATTTTTAATTTGACGTATTTTTAGCATTTCTTTGTCTGGAAATAAAAAATTATATTAGTACAATAAGTACTTAAATTAATTGATAAACTGTACCCAAATACCTTGGTGTTTAAAAAAGGCACTCTAGCATTATTTCTGAATGGAATAAAAAAATATATAATAAAATCTACCTACAGTTTACTGTGATTACGAAACAAAACCGCTAGCAATACAGTTCCAAGCGCTCTTCTGGACCCTCCCTGGTTTACTATTTTTACTATTATTAGTATAAAAGGTTGCCAACAGGTACTAAGAAAGATTAGAAGAGATGTAGAGGGAATTGGGGATTGGGGATCGGGAAGAGTTGGTCAGCTAGTAATTGTATTATCCGCAGGGCTTTTGTTGTCGTCAAGGTGCCTTCCGTACTGGAACCAGACGGTATTACGTGTGGTGTCGTTATGAGTCTGGATGGTATGTCTTTAATCCCGTAAATAAATTGGTTATTTTCTAGCTTTTATGTGTTTATGGATAGGCGTGTGTTGTGTGATAATTTGGTCGAAAGGGTGAGAAATTTTAACTGGTTTTAGATTTCATTTCGGTGGGAGAATAATGCGAACAGACATTTTATTAATAATTCCTCACGTACTAACGGAAAATCCTCCATCATATTCTGGCACTTTCCTTTTCTTTATTATTTTCTAGCTAGACGAAACAACGTGGATTGAGACACGCTTTCTAAAATAAAGTAGCGAGTGTGTGAATGATGTAAAATAACAATATTTTTTATTAATAAAATTTCAAATATTTTCACTAAACAAATATTTTCTTTTAAAGACCTCTGCTAATAATCTGAGACCTTAATTAGGTTGTATGGTCACCACCCTATTCCGTTTTATTTAACTATTCCTTTTATGAGATAGCATGTATAGTTCTTAAGGATTTTACAAATGTAGATTCATTGATTACAAAGCTATCTAAATATAAATAAATAGCTCTATTTTATACCAACGCAAAAATATTGAGTTTGAGATTCATCATCATCATCATCAGCCTTTATCAGTCCACTGTTGGACAGAGGCCTCACCCAGAGCACGCCACTCCTTCCGATTTCTTGCCACCCGCATCCAGCCCAGTGTGGCCAATTTCTTTTAGGTCTTTTTTTTGGAGTTTGAGATTAAGTAACATCAATGGTTGAATACATAGATATAGAATATTAATAGAGTGACTGTACTAGAGTATGTGCTTTCAGCTCAGGTATGTGCAACGCTGCATTGAAACGAACTACGCGTTCATAGTTTGAACGACTAAATTCATAATGAATGCCTATATCTCGTTTTTCATTAATGTTTTACCAACAAATAGCAAGGATCTCATTATGGTCATTTTTTTACAGTAAATCACTAGTGTACACTATATCTATGAATGCATCTATATGCATACTGCTCAAGCTTCGCACAAGATATTGTTGTTAACGCTATGACTCTATTAATATTCTTACTCTATGGTTGAATGTCTTTCCCAGTCCAAAGACATACCTACCTAGAATTTAAAATAATGCCGCTGCGACAAACATTCAACATCATAACTCGTTTGCCAACGTTTTTCCTCGAAACTTTGTTCGTTATTGTTTGTTTTGCTTAAAACCAAAGTTTTCGTTGCACCAACAAAGAATCAACTGTGGTAAGTGTAAAGTTATAAACTAATTGTTAACAATTATTAAATTGTAGGTGGCAAAAGTTGATAACTCTCGTTAGCCTACTTTTAAATTAATTGGTCTACATGCCACCAGCTTAATGATTTTTGTCTGAGTTTCCCATTGCCATAATTGGATCGAATACGACTTGAATGAGGAGTTTTCTTACCATAGAGTTTGTTCAAAATACCTGTCAAACTGTTGATAATTCGAACCAATTTGAACCTTAAGTACACAATTTGACAGGTATTTTGAACAAAACTCTATGAAAAGAAAACTCCTCATTACACTGAGGGTGCCGATACAAATATTTTTAATTTCTGAGCTTCGAAGCACCTAACCAACAGGCTCCGTCTGTTTGCATGACATGAAGTTGGTTCGGAAATATGGAAAGTCTCTATGTGAGGGTTTTATGAAAATTATTGATTTCATGGCTTGCTCTCCATAGCTATTGTGTGCTCTCAGGATCTAAGAAGAAGGCGATAAGAAGTATAGATTAAAAATATTCTAATAAAAATCATTGTTTGTGCAAAGATGTTTTATTATACTGGATAACATTTGAAAGTTACAGACTGATTTTATTTAGTTTTTTTTTTTTTTGAGGCCTCCGGGGACCAGCGGGCGGGGAGCTTTTTCCGCCAACGCATCAGCTTGGCCATTCAAAGAGGAAACGCTGCCAGCCTTCTGGGAATCTTGCCGTTAATCGCAGCAGCAGACTTGAGGAAATCTTTCTATATATAGATTGTAATTTGTACTACATATTCTGTTGTAAATAAAGCTTATATTGTTATTATTTATTGAAAGCTTCTTTGTATTACAAGTCTACCTTAGTGAATGTTTAAACATCGCGAAATTGAAAGGTAGCAAAAGTATTGACTAACAAGCAATTTTCCTTTGTTATGTGGAAACACGATGATCGTGAGTACTCATATGTTCAAGTTTGTGAACTTAATCATCTAAAACAGAGTAAATACAAATTCTTATGTCCGCTTTCCGAGATATATGCTTTTTTTTTTTTTATATATATATTTAAGCGTCATTCGTATGCCTGTCTTTCCTGGCATACATTGCATGACGTTAAACCGTCGAGCTCACCTCTTCTAAATTACTATAATAGCGGCAAATATGTAGGTATTATGACGTCACGAATTAATAGTGCGTATAAAGCAAAATAACAATCTTAGAATTGAAATTTACCCAAGTAAATAGTATTTAAATGAAAACATATTTATATATGGGTATTTTCATTATATACACGAGGGTTCTATCTGAACAAAAACATAATGGAATGAAAATTCTTCGATAGAAAAAAATCACAAAGATACCTCTAATAATAATGAAATTTCGTTTTTATTCGTTCATGGTGTATCTAATTAAGACAAAAAATCGATAAATAATATCAATAACATATCACATAGGGCTGCTATTAACGATTTTTTTAAATATTCTATACTTTATGAGTTATTTAGATAAGAAGCGCTAAGTTCATTTTTGTTCCGCGAAACACGCTATCTCCGTCTCATGCCACTCGAAGATTAGACATAAGTTTGTTTCATCTGACATTGCCATATTTTTCTGGCTTTGTACACACTCGTAATCGCTATGTACATAATGAAAATAAAACCACGACTCATGCATGATTAATGTATTCCATTAGAGTATAATTATGTTGGATCTACCAGCTCTAAGACCTTCTCCGCTTTGAATTCTAGAGTAGCTTGAACTCTAGAATCAATAAAATTATCTTCTGATTAGATTGACATATTCTCCCAACGTAATAATCGCGGCCTTACCTTACGTCCTTTGGCATTTACCTATACCCTTACGTGGAAAAATTGGCAAGCACTGAGGGCTCTCAACCGGGTAACTACGCTTGAGACTGCCCCCGAGTGTGGCACGAACTTCAGCTAAGGGCGTCACAGAGGACAAAAAAATATAAAGAAACGTAGAATTTTATTGTTATAATCAAAAAGTCATAATATGAACATTACACTACAAAGTATGGTTAACTTCGATCTTCAACCTGCTCTTTGGCCGATTCACGTAACAAAACTTCAACCGTGTTATCGCGACATCAATAATTAATCTGTATATTTTTTTATTCACGTAATGTCAAATGAACGTAAAATGATACCATTAGCAAATCTTTGAGGCACGTACATTTTTGAAAGTTATTCACATATTTGATGTCGCTACGACTCCGTTGAAGTTTTGTTACGTGAATCGGGCCACTATAAAGTTATAACGTTATAATTCTCTATAGTTTAAATATAATAAAGCCCACTTGCTTCAACTTGGACTCTCTTAGTAACTTTGAGTTAGTTGACATTGAAATTATATGTTTATTTTACCCCAGGTAAAAAAACTAACTCTTGAGTTATTAAGATAACCCAGGTTGACGCAAGTGGGTCTTAGTCATGTAGAGTTGAATATATTATTATGCTATTTAAAGCGATACTAAAATACTCAGCCTATAAGCACAACAACATAAGCGTGACAAATACCTAAAATGTCCTAGTTTTTTATAATATTTAAAATTTGAGTGAGAAGCAAAATAGTTTTTTCACATTTACATGCTAGATTTTAACATAACGTAGTAAGAAAATGTCGATTTAATTATCTGAAACAAAAAAAAAACATTAAATATTTCCTTGTATAGAAATACCATTCATATCTATTTTAAAAGTAATTTTCAACTTATTTTAATCAATTACAATTAAATCTTTTTGAAGATATACTTAAGCAATGATCAAAAAACGAATAAATAAAAATCCTGGGACACACGGCTCAATCAAACGAAGCAGAGCTTGTACTATGTAAACTATGTATATATGTTATCTGGTACACACATCATGAGACTCAATGAGAAGCGAACCCACGATCTGCAGCGTGATAGGTAGGGCTTACCAGTCACGCTAACTAGCCCGGCAACAATACTTACAGATGCGGCAGGTCTTACTCCGGCTTTCATTCCACCAGCAGCCTTGAATTCCATTGGTATCTGTACCCTAGCCAATAAAAGTAGCACTATTTTTTGATTAGATATTGACATTTCCTCCCATGGCATGTCATAAACGACAGAAGGTAAATCATCAGTCTGTGAACAAGCATTGTTAGGTACATTATTATTGTTAACCGATTCTTGATTTTGCGATTGCAGATTGATATTTGACATTACATTTATTTTGTCATAAATCATGTCAAATATTTATCGGTAATCGCAAAATAAACGAGAGATTGAATATAATAATTGGGCATCAAATGTGCCTTAACACGAGATTTCACTTTAAATGCAAGCTTGTGAAAAGCTCATTTTCAGGCTATATCTAGTTGATTTAGATGTTGTCCATCAACAGCTTATTTTTGTGAAATATTTTTGTTAATATTAAAAAGTAGATTACTTTGGCTCGCGGTTACAAAAATAACCATGACATCAATTGTTATAATAGGACGCGCGTCACTCGCGAGAATCAACGGGTTAAGAAAGGTACATAAGTACCTATATACCTACCTGCCTTCTTATTTCTTCTAAAACCAAAGATATAAGTACTAATCCACCCATATAGACAAGAACCATTAATGCGAACATCAATCTCATGGATTGATTTTCCTAAAAATTTGAGAAGTTAAATAAAATTAATCCAAACAATATAATACAAATTATTAGGATATAAAAATGCTAATATTAAATTTAATTTACCGCAAACATTATTTGGTACAGCAAAAAACTATCTTCAAACAAATTTTGTGCATAATTCCCAGCAACATTGACACCAAAAGCTGCTTCTATGTCATTAAAAGTCCTGAGAAAATAAGGGCATGTCTATATACAACGTTTAATGGAAAAGGTATATATATCCGAAATGGGGTGAAGTCTATCGTCATCAGGTATAAACTCACTATAAAATGTATCAACTCAAAATAAATTACTCAAAAATTCAAACCAATTTTTTGCTTCCAAGTTAATTGAATTGAAATCATAACCAACATGTCACCGATCAATGATGGTCGTTATCTTTTCCATAACATTATTATGAAATTTTCTCTTAGGCGCCCTATGCACCGAAATCGTGTACTTTTATGGATATACCCTTTGCGTTACATATTGTATTAGTATAAAATTAACGTTTATTTTAATGAAAGTCCTCCGTTATAGAAAATCCCATGAAGTCTACCCTGACCAGTATCACAATTATCGACTCGTTACCTTAGAGAAACTGTTAATCAGTAGTATACTTAACTAATAACTCATTTTTTATTAAGCATATATGATAAAACCCCTCTCTGCATATGCTATCGTTTGAGGAGTGTAACCACAAAGAACGTTCATTCTTCTTGGAACCGCTTCTAGGTGTTCATTGCTCCTGCCGTTATTACCAGACACAATTTTGCCGACTTTTAAGAGAAAATGCTGGTGGCGTTTGTTTCATACAAACGTAATCCCCAGTTTCCTCTCTGGATAATGACAGTAGAGCAATGATTTATTATACCATGGAATCTGTAGGTACTACTGTATGTCCCTCGATTGTGTTGTTCTCCATAAATTAGTTATTATAAGAATTAGGAGCCTTCTAAAATCATAAAAACTTACCATTTTTAACGCCCTTATCAGACGTCCAGCGAACAAATTTGACGAATATAAAAAAAAAACAAAGGAAACCGACAGACATAGCCAAAGCCCTTCTTATTGTGATTCTTATTTTTTTTTTAATCTATCCAGTTTTGGAGGAGAAAACTGGGGTTTACGAAATAGCGATTTCGTCTAATTTAAATAGGTATAATCGGTCCAAGCTGTAGTTGTCTCCATCGCTGTCAGGCGGGATAGCTCGAGCACAGCGTGACAGCAATAGATATGTTAAAAACCTACTTTTCAAATTTCTTGCAGCCATCCTTTCATCTTAAAACCGACAGGGGAACATCATATTTGATATTCTAAGCTCCCGTGATGAGACACGATTGCGCCCGAGTGCGCGGTGGCGGCGGTATCGTCCCCGGGCGAGATCCAACCAATCCCGATCTACTGAGCAGCCTCATTCTGGACCATTACGGCCTCGCTAAAACTAACTACAGCTCTCCAATTAAACATATACCATTTACATACTTACTCAATAATAAATGAATGATACTCAATAATTTTAACAAGCCGTTTCTTAACTTCATTCTGATCTTTAATATCACTTGTTATCTCCGTAGCCATGTTATGCTTTAATATTTGAATATGTCCAATCAGATGAAAGACATAACTGAAGTTCCATGTATCGAATAAGATGATGATCAATACTCCAACTAATGTGGTATACACGTTGATAAGATGTATAATAAGCCAGTTGGTGTAATCGTGCTCGTAGTTAAATGGCACCCACATGTACAGGCAAGTTTCCAAGCGCATCGTTTTATTCTGTATTGACGCTGCGTTTTCGATATTGTTTATTATTGGGATGATCATCCACATCGCCCAGTCTGTTGATAGGATTGCCATCAGACAGTATAGTGTCCATCGGGTGAAACGTTCTACTTGAATTACTTTCTAAAAAAAACTTTAAATTGGTAATATTTTTTGTGTTCCTCTAAGCTAAGATATGAATATATGTTTGACAAAGGAGTTCGAAGATTTATGTTTGGAGCCTGGCAGACCCATCAGGCGCCATCTTGTGTTTTTTGAAAATGGCCGTGCGCGATGACACCTATACATACAGGATGTAACGGAAAGAGTATACCGTGTATAAGTGTCGCCCGAAAACTACTTAGGTACCTATGCTAAAATCTTCAAACTCCTTTACTTTGCTGATTAATTTAATTAAGGAAACTTTTACCTGTCTCACAAATTCCTGTTTATCCTTAAAATAGTAATTGTATACGTGAATTTTGTCCATAAAATTTGTAACAACTTTTTTATATGATTGCGTTTGAGCTGATAGTACTTTGACCTAAAAATAATAGTAATTTTTTAGTCAGACAAAATTTTAGTAATATTTCTCATTTTTAAGGTTAAGAAATCAAAAGGTAAACAAAGGAACCCTTATGGTGCCACTCGGTTCTTCAGTCCGTCTGTCACCGCGCTATATTTCAGCACACACTAATGCTATTGATTTGAAAGGAATAGTTTTGAATATTGCTGACAAAACATATTGAAAATAAAAAAAATTAAGTAACATTTTTATTTTCTTTGCAAAAGGGGCCGGAATAGGGGAACGAAGTATCCTACAAACTTTGGCTCACAGTAAAAAAAATAACAATGACATCAATAGGGATGTTGCCTGGGTAAAAATATAAAAATTCTAATTAGTCCGTCAGTTAGATTATCAAAAAATATTGGACACGTGTTTTTTGCTTTATCAAATCATTAACAATTGACGAAGATAAAGCGCTACTAAGTTCGGGAGTGGGGGCTCGTGACGTCACTTGTTACTAAAAAGTGTACCACACCGTGACGTCACGCGGAACTTCAACACACGATTACTTCGTATTTTTTTGTTTAATTGACAAAAGAAGAAATACGTGTCTAATATTATAATGTAAATGAAGGACTAATTTTTTTTTTTCAGGAAAGTAGCCTATTGTAACTATAGGACGCGCGTCCTATACTCGCGAGGACCAACGGGTGCAATAAAACAAACTTACCGTTGCTATAAACACGACAGGTAATATAGAGAATATACTACCAAGTATTGTGAATGATAATTCACTATAATGCATACACAAGAAAATGATTTGTGATACAAAACAAACTGGTGCGAAGATTAGTGATATATAATAATGGATGAAAAGGAAATTGTTGATCTTCTCCGGCACTTCAAAACCCCACCAATTATGAAAACCCAAACCTATATAGCTAAAAGCGATTGCCATGTATTTATAAAATGCTTGGTCTTTTGGCGCTGTCCTGCAAAAAAATATTTTCGATTAAACTTTCACACCACTACTGTTAAAATTGATTATAACTAAAAGTGATTGAAATTTGACTATTATGAAAAAAGTAATCATTGAAATGCATGTTTTTTTTTTTCAACTAAAACATTATTTACGTTGAAAGTGTAAACATACATAATAAACATTTTTTTATTTTAATGTTATTATTATGTGAAATTACGATGCTTTTTTGTAATTTTAGAATATAAAGAAAATAAAATTGTTGAATAGAAATGTATATAAATCAAAATCAAAACAGCCTATGCCAATGGAGGAGGCAATGTTCAGAAGTTCCTTCCATAATTAAATAAATCGAAATGCAATCGCATCTAAATAAAATAAAATTGAAACAAAAAACCAAACACAATTTATACAACTTTTCATGACTCAACTTTTAAAAACCGATGATAGCTCAGTGGTAGTGACGTCGCATACCGAGATGAAGGTCCCGGGTTCGAATCCTACAATGAGCTTGAGCTTTCGGTGAAGGAAAACATCGTGAGGAAACCATAGCACGGTGGTAGAGTACTTTGTAGTACCCGCCTGGCTGGCTACCACCCTCAAGTTGAAAATCTGTCGCCAAGCACCTTTCGGTGTGTTCCGATAGCTGCACTTGAGAGCCAGTTCCTACTAGGCTTTGTGTGCTTACCACCTTCGGCCGCATCATCACTTACCATGGTGAGATTGCAGTCAAACACAGGCCTATAAACAGTAAAAAACAACTACAAAAAAATCCATAAACCAACAATTGAATAACTTAAGTATTTGAATACGTAATTATACATACACAATTATTTCTTTCTCCATATTTTCAGTTACAATCAAGAAAATCAAAGACTATTATGACTGAGACACTACCGCTTGGGACCTATTTTCCTAGTAAGATGAGACCCACCGTAAAAGTACCTATCATACAAAACGGAACGTTATTTGCTTGCTATATATAATTATAGTTCGCAAATATGTTCAGTATTTATTTCTTCTTTACTAGCGACCGTCCCGACTTCATTTAGGTAAAATAAAATACACATAAACCTCTCGGAATAAATTCTCATACTGATGATTAATGCTGCATCAAAATCTATTCCAGAGTTTAAAGGAGTAAACGCACGAACAGATAGAAATATAGACTTCGTTTATAATTCAAATAAATTTACAGTTTTTTTAGTAACTGCAAATCGGTTTCAGTCCCGGGAGGAATTTATAACTACAAAAATATATAATATTAACGATTATTTACGAAATACGGTTTTTTTATCATAGATAGCTGTTAGATGATATAAATATCCATAAAAGTATCCATTGACACTAACTATGGTTTCCATGTACGGTGTATGTATTTTACCATTATATCAGCTGTTTATTTATATATGCAATGTATAATAAATTGTACCCGAATATTCATAAACAGATCCTGTACAGGGAATCATTTGGAACAAATTTAGTAAAACAAAATTGCTTAGTCTCTGTGTATGACCGAGCTCGATCAGAAACTTTGAAATAAAAGTTTTAACTTTATACCATTTTATCCCAACCCTATTTTAAAATGACAGTAAGAATGTTTTATTAGTGGGACAGTCGTAAATCGAAACTTTTAAGTGACCTGCCATGGCTATACCCAGCATATGCTATCTTTGGCATGAATGCCAGACTCTTAGTATGAACTAAAAAGTTCGAGAGCAATCTCTTGTATCGGAAAACTTTGTATAACTCAGGTAGCCAAATATAGGTAGTATTATAAAATGGATAGTGACAAAAATGTTTTACAAAAAGCTTAAACCGACTTCAAAGTACACTAAGAAGTAATGAAATCCTGATCTGATGACAATGGGACTAAACGGAAAGTGTACCCTTTATAACAAAAAAAGAATTTTCCAAATCGGTTAATAAATAACGGAGTTATGAGGTAACAAACATAAAAAAACATACAACCGAATTGAGTACTTCCTCCTTTTGTTGAACTCGATTAAAAGCATTATCACTAGAACAGACTCTTGCTTAGAATTTTTAATTATGAACTTGTCTTCCTCTAAGTACTTTCCAGTGTAATCTAGCTTACTTCCATCTCCTGCAAAAACGTCACCGGCAAGTTCAAATTCAAAGGGCAAGTGGCTACCTAAGATTTCTGACAAAAGCCATCCTGTGAAATATATGATATTTGACAAATATTTGCATAATAATATGATCTAAAAATATGCTGTGAAATTCTATGTCAATAAATTAATTTGTATTGTGTGTAGACATTTGAATAGCTGGCAGTACTTATAATTCTGATTTTTTTATAATATTTAATAGTTATAGTCAATCGGCGACCTAAACCTTTTATTTATTTTCTGCTCACAAATTATATAGACAATTATTAAATAGACCCCTTTAAAAAATAATCTACCAAAGCAGCAAAGCCTGAAACAAATGAACAATGGAAACTAGCGAAAAAGCTCACATAGATTACGTTAGCTTGGAACTTCTCTTTCATTATGATAAAACGCAAGCTACAATTTTTGCAAGTCTGCATGATAAAATTGGCCTTTGTGGGTTATTTCACTCGTGACTCTAGATAATGGTGACCACTTTTCTTTTGAAGTTCGTTCTTTGGTTAAACATGACTAATGTCTGCTCATTAGTAAAGTATAAAGTATGGTGGAAATGTATTTAGGTAAAGCAGAGTGTTTATAAAAAAGAAGCAACTTTCCAAACGAATCTTTTTACAATTATAAAATCATCTATTTATTCTGTTCCTAATTATTTGGAGTCAGCGCAAAATGAACGCTTCTTCGATTCGACCTTTCCTTCATGTCTGCTTTCACTCCTTTCTTGCTATTATTTACGTAGTAATAATAGCTAGAATTGTAATAATAGGAAGAAGTAACGCATTTTCAACAAGTATAAGTGAATTAAATGGAGCAAAAATGTCAACAACGTATAACTCTGAATAAGTGACCTCTGAATACCCGACTCAGGCTTAGGGTCCACACAAAGTTGACAAGATAATACACAATACCTTATGAACATTGCATAGCTATCCGAAAGCCGGAAAGGTACAGGGAAAATGCCCATAACAATTTGATTCTACTAAAGCGAGCGATTATGTTTTGACCATTATTTAATTGATAAGAAAACTAGGCGCATAGATAAAACATACCCTGGAATAATCACGCAAGATATTTTTTACTTCGACAAAATAAATTCCTTACATCGCAGTTATTTTTTTTGCATCATTGCTTCAGTCCATGAACGTTTTCAACTTGAGTATGATAGCCTACAGAATGCATTTCTGACTATTAGGCTATTCTCATAAACGGTTAATCCTATTGTGATAGGACTTTCAGAGGAAGGTTCAATCTTCTAATTATTGGCATGCAACATTAAATTAATATCTAGTTGTTTTTATTTTTATTTTCAATTGTTTATTCTATTTTTATATTTTGTGTGTTGTCTGGAATATTTTTTTGCTCTTTCTTTCTTTTCTTATCTTTTCTTTATTTTCTTGAGCATAGTTTAGTGAAAGTTCCATCATAATCAGATTTACCGTTTCTGTGATATAGCCAATATTAACAGAATCAGAAACCCATTCTATCGATGGCACTTGTACGTACATGCTACAATTTCAAAAGAACCCTTCAGAACTCGTACCATACCTACAACCATCATACAACAGTCGCTTAACATCCAACGATCGATTGCCATTCACACGCTACTGTAAAGGATATAAATTCAAATTCTGTTCTGTGCTGCGCCAAATTTCACCCGGAGCGAGTGTAGTGAGTTATCACCCAGTTCTCTTTGTCACTAATGTGTTACATCTATCATCCGTACCGCCTGATATTGGATTTTTCCCTTTCAAATGCACGCCTATAATGTTTTCTAAAGTTACGCCCCACTTTTACAAGGCTTTATAATGTTTTTCTCGCTACAACGTAATCATTTTGAGTGCCACAGATATTGGGTTGATTGGATAAGTGAGGAAAAAATCTAAAAGAGTTCGACTCTCTTAAAGGGGTCAAATGGAGCTTCTATCTTATAAGGTTTATAAGGGAAAGGTAAAGGGTACGGTGACAATATAATACGGAGTGCTAATTGAAATGAGTCTTATTTATATAAAATGTTAAAAATACCCAAAAATAACAATGGAAGTTTTTACAAGCTCCTGGAAAGAAGATTGCATAAAATCCTTTATGGATAAATTCTTTAGAAGTTATTTTTGGCACTTATGGCTGTTTAGAATAAAAAGAATAATGGGTGGATAAAGAAACCATCTTAAACATATACGCATGTTAAAAATATGAAATGGTGTCAATTACAAATAATCTTAATTTACTAATTACGATGTTCTAAAATAACTACCAGTATCTTTTTAGTATCCGCATAATAATGCTAACCTATAAAACAGAACGCAACAGTAAATTAACTATAAAACACTTTACGAGGCCTATCCAAATAAAGGTCAATAATCAACCCGGTACATAGTTAATTCCTGCCTGGGCGAGAATTATTCAAGCCTAGACGGCGTCGACAGGCTAATTACAAGCGATAGCATTCACGCTCCAACTGGGCTTGAGTGGATCACGGATCTATTTGTATGCTAATGTAGACCCGCCTTCATGTCTGATGTTGGTTTTTTAAGCTGATAAGTCGTTAATTGATTTGATGTTTTGGTTTGAGCTAAAGTGAGCTATTGCTGCAGTGATATACGAGATACTTTGAGCGTCTTTTAAAAACCTTAATTTAGATTCGTCATCATCATCATCGAAAAAAATTATTTAATGAAATCAATATACGAGTTATTTAATTATGTTTGGAACCTTACCGTTAATCGGAAGCAGCGGCAGGCTTGAGGATTTTTTTATATATAGATTGTATTTTGTACATATTTGCTGTAAATAATAGAACTTGTGTATTATATACGAGTAGGTTTCGCAAAGATGATTTCTCCGATTTTTTTTTAACCTTTTAACCTTTATTGCTCAGAATTTATATTTTCTTGGAGATTTTTTTTATCCTGTTCTGTATTTATTATATCAGTGTTGATTGATCTTATCAAATTTGACAAGTGTTGATTTATATTAAGCACCAGTTTTATGTGAAATTTATATTTCACGTCTGAGGAATGTTGTCAGGGAGATCTTAGGTAGTTCGTTCTTAGCCTCTTTAAAGTTTTGTTCCGCTTACAATCAGAAATCAAATAGAAATATCTCAATTGCGAGGAGTCAAAGCTTCAAGGGATCCTATGATAACCACTCTAACTTCTGTATCAAATCAACCACGTTGTTTGTATACGTATATGCCAACATTAAACAACTCGCATCTATGCAGGTCAAATGCCACCTATCCTGAAAGATAAATATAGCTAGAAGACACATCAGAATTTTACTTGGCACAAATGACGATGTGACCAAAGGTACATAAAATTATGTTCTTGCTTACAATGTGCGAGTTTCGAACTGTGAAAAGGAAACCCATTTTATTATTAAAGTAAACATACGAAACGGTTTCCAAATTCATGAATAATCGAACATCTAAGGAGTTTCTAGGGAAATTAAGAACTGATGTTTCGATCGATTGAGCATGAAATTAGTGTACGGTTCATGAAAGAATAAAATATGTTTTGCAGCTTTAGCCTTTTTATCTTACTGTATCCAATTATTATAATGAATCTTAATTAATGTATATATTTTTTGCGAAACTTTGCCACCTACCTTTGACTGTTTGACGATCCGCGCGGGCGAGGAAAACAATAGATATCAATTGTTATTTTTTAACCGCAAGTCAATTGATATACAGGGTGTTTTTTTGGTCAGCGACAAGCGACCCAGGAGCGATAGTACCAAATATACATTGTCCAAAAATGGACTTAATTTAATTAAATACTGTAAATGCGTTGAGAAATACCTTATTCAATTTGAAATAAAATTACCGCAAAGTATGGTTACTAGCCACGTGCACTGACTAGAGCTAGGCGCAAGCCGCCATTGCCCCACCCCTATACTCCCTCGCACTCCCGTTGAGTATTACGTCTATATTTTAGCTTATTACATGATTTTCAAAATAATATTAATTTTATTTTTATTATTATAAAAAAATAAAGTATTTTTTTAATATTTTTTTTAGCACCAGTATCAGTTGTATTATCAACCCTGAGTCGCTCGTCGCTGACCAAAACAACAACCTGTAGAGTAAGAATATGAATAGAGTGATAGCGTCAACAAAATTACAACGTGCGTTCATAGATATATCGTACACTAGTGATTTAAAGTCAGAAAAAGAATCTATATGAGTTCCTTGTCATTTATTCTAGGTAAAAGTTTTTTTATACGATTTAGTCGGTAAACAAGCAAACGGTACGCCTGGTGGTAAGCGGCTACCGTAGCTATATGGACACTTGCAACATACGAAGCATCACTCACGCGTTACCGACCTCACGATCACAACTTCAGGCAGGATCACTACTTTACACAACATAAAGTTATTTGGCTGCGGTATTCTGTAAGGTGGTGGTCCTTCCCCAGTCGAGCTGCTCTTTGAGCGAATAAACCCTACGCTGTACCTCTCTGAAAAGTATCGATAAAAACGAAAAATTGACATTCATTATGTATTTAGTCATTCAAACTATGAAGGCGCAATTTGTTTCAAGGCAGCGCTGCACAGACCTGTGTTCACGGCACATACTCTAGTAAAGTCACTCTATTCATATTCTATATCTAAGGTAAGGTTCAGATTTTGAAAGTGTTTACCTGCGGATAAACTATTTTATTTTACATGGTCAAACGTAACGTTGCACTCAAATAAGAAAAGCAAGTATTCTCAGTAAAACAAATTCATCACGTGTAGAAATCTTATCACCTATCCTACACGACTATGCAAAACTATGAAATGCCAATACAAATATGAGCCGAAGCAAGACTCGAGACGTAGGTAGAAGTGCTATTGACTTTAATGAAAGCAAGGGGCAAATACTACCGGAATGTCGGAGGTTACTTGACGTGTCTATATGTGGAAGTTTGCGGGGATGGTGGTATAAACTAATATGTATTTAATATAATCGTATAGTTGGTATTAATACTTGAGTTGAGAATAGTAATAATATTATAACACTTCATCAAATATGCTCATTTAGTTTTGATGACCCTTCGTAATACGAGTATCTAACTTATTCATTGTGGAATGGAATTAAAACAAAAAACTATTTTTGAGATGGGGTGCTCTGAAGTGAAGAGGGATTTATAGGAGCGTAGTTTTAGTTTTGAGCTTTATTAAGCCCCATATTTGAGGTGAAAATTTAGTGATCAAAAATATGCTGTCCGTTAGAATTATAACTACTATAGTTATTTTTTGCTCGCTGATAGTTTCTTTTATTTTTCATTTCATGGCAATTTCATGACCATTTTTTGAATAAAATCGCTGAAATTTCATATCGAGTTGAAAAAATATGTTTCGTTTTTCCTAGCTACGTTTATTTCTGTTTCAGTTAGCAAAAATATGTGGCCATGCGATGAAACAAAGGAATGTATTTTAATATTCTTTTTTATATAGTACTAGCTGTCCCCCGCGGTTTCACCCGCGTTCCCGAGATAAAAAGTAGCCTATCATACCATAGGCTATGTGCATGCCAAATTTCATAGTGATCGGTTGAGTTGTTAAGGCGTGAAAGCGTAACAAACAAACAAACAAACAGAGTTTGGATTTCGTATCTGCAAAACTGAAACACGTGCAAACTTGACTATACCATTTTAACTAAAAAATAAACATATATGTACTCACTAGTTATAAAAAAAATTATATTACATACCCGCTAGTGTGATAAAACTACTTTGCCAAAGAAAACCGCATAACTTTATGACGCTATATTTCAATACATAATAGGGACTTAGTTGTAGTTAGAGTAAATAACACTTAGTAATCATAGCACTACGTTAGATAATTGTTCAAACAAAACATATATTATTAATACGTAAAGAAAAATCGTTTCACTCTTTTTGTGTGTAAGATTTGGCAGAGAAACTTGAAGGAAAGCAGAAGAATAATACCTATTTATTTCTTCAAACATAAAAGTTTTTGAATAATGATCGAATTTCGACCACTGAGCGACCAATGGGCGACCACTGTGTGACCACTGAGTGACCACTGGGTGACCACTGTGTGACCACTGGGTGACATTATAAAAATACACACAATTTTGTGGTCAATAAAAATAAAAAGGCTATTTTCGTAAACTTTAAAATTTTCAAATTTGAAACACCGAAGAATATGTTTCGAATAAAGCATGCTATAAAATCTGGCCAGTAGAAATGCCGGTACAAATGTAGCGCGTGACCATCCAGGGAGCGTGACCAGCACCCAATTCTCGTCACGAATTCCTCATCAGTTTCAACAATACCCGTGCCAAGCTCGTTCGCGTCTGTACAAGTTAAATAATAAACTTTAACGTGTTAAATTTTTTAAAGGCATACATTGAAATTCTATAGGTTTAGTGCTGTTATGAGTTGCAGGTCTTTAATATTTATATGTGAGGTGCTGGCTGATGTAATTTTTCAACAAAAAAACGAATATATCGGTATGAATCAGTATTTTGAAAAGAGAAAGCCAAAGATAAAAAAATATAAAACATTTATTTTGCAGAAAGGAAACCGGTGGTTTACATACTATACAAACTAAAAAACTGACTAAAAAAAGTTAATTCTCCTTATTACTAGCCAGTTACATACCAGGAAATAAGGCCAGTCTTTTGTAAGGTTCAATAGATTTTCGTCAAGTATCTCTTCAGTTTTAAGGGTTGAATGATCACCCACTTGACAGCGGTATTAAGGTGAACCGTCTAACGGGCATAATATGTCCACGATAATATTTATTTATTGAATAGGATCTTTGATGATAATAAAAATAGCTTTCTAAAGATAAAAAATAAATGTTTTAATTTTATTTATTTTTTATATTTGAAAATTGGCTTCCACTATCTTCTTATACAGGCACAAATTGGATATAACTAGTATTAAGTTAATAGTCTATGTAAATGCAGGTCCGTATTCTAGAATGTAAAAATGCTCTTATCCAGTTTTGAATCAAGAAACATTTGAATTTGGCACCTGCACCAATGATAGTAGGTTTATTTTCGATTAACACGATCTATTCTTGAGACTCGATCTGATTTTTGATATATTTGTAATAACAGGTGGAGATTTCGAGATGGCATATTTTCGAAACCTTTGTCCGGTTAGTCTTGCTGAACAACTTTTACTATGGGACTAACACTGAATTCTTAAAAAAAAAATTACTTTCCATAGTAAATGTCAACCTTGCTCGGTCATAATGTATGAAAGGTAAAAAAAAAAATTGAGAATTCAGTGTTGGTCCCATAGTAAAAGTTGTTCAGCATGACTAACCGGACAAAGGTTTCGAAAATATGCCATCTCGAAATCTCCATCCAGTATAGTCCGTAATATCAATGACGTCAACGACAAATGTGACAGACTGTACTTATAGCAAACAGGAATATTCACACAAATGTTTGTCGACTTACGACGAATCTACTTACGACCTGCGGCATAGCAGTCAGTAACCATTACAACACTAACTGGCCTGCATAGAACTACCAAAGCTGTCACGAAATTCTTATTAAGTGATGTAAGTGATATCCAACCCCAAAGTGGTTGTTAATATGGAAAGAAAGAAAACCTAACCATCGATCACGTCGCCCACTAATCTACAACTCCTTTGGGCCCGTCTCAATAGCAGCAGAAAAAGTTAAGCCAAGACTTCGGAGAATTCGCTAATTACAGATTCAATTACGTTACTAAATGCTTATACAATGTCTTAAGCTGGATCTAGAACTTTATTTGAGTTTGTTATGCAGAGACTAGCTTCTACTAGCTGCTGCGCTTGAGTAAATCGAAAATCTGATTTTATCACTATGACATAAGTGTCATCTTGCAGTTTTTAGTGATTATGATACTGATATTGGCCCTGATTCTGTTGTTCACAACTAAACTAATTTTAATCTCACTATGTCTCTTTCTAACAAAGAACATAAGAAAAGGATGTAAGAAATTTAGTCCTGTCAAATTAGTCCAATGCTTGTTTTCAATATAAATTTAGTCGCCATCTATCGCGGTTACGCCTAAATACACGCAAAATAAGACGGCAAAGATTAATTTGACAACTTAAAATATGTTCTATCCTTTTTCAATTATGTTCGTAAGAAAGAGATGAGATGAGACTAAAATTAGTTTAGTGCGATTTACAACAGAATCGGCACCATTGATTGAAGTTGTGTATTTTATACAAAGCTTTAGATACTGGAAACCAAGTAGCCTATGTCCTTTTCCATACCATAGCCTATTTGCATGCCAAACATAACAAATAATCAAACGCATCCTAACTATAATCCTAACTAATATTATAAATGCGAAAGTGAATTTGTCTGTTTATTTATTTGTTTGTTTGTTACGCCTTTACGCCTCAACTACTCAGCGGATCATTATGAAATTTGGCATGCAGATAGATTTGAATTTGGTATGGAGAAGGACATAGGCTTCTTTTTATCCCGGGTACGCGGGTGAAACCGCGGGGGCAGCTAGGGTATAATATTAATATGTTAGGATTAGGATAACTACAGGGTGTTGTTTTGGTCGGCGACAAGCGACCCAGGAGCGGTAGTACAAAATATATATTCCCCAAAAATGGACTTAATTCCATTAAATACTGTAAATATGTTGAGAAATACCTTATTCAATTTGAAATAAAATTACTGCAAACTATGGTTACTAGGCACGTGCACTGACTAGAGCTAGGCGCAAGCCGCCATCGCCCCACCCCTTTACTCCCTCGTACTCCCGTTGAGTATTATGTCTACACTTTAGCTTATTACATGATTTTCAAAAAAAAAATGTTTTTATTTTTATTATTAAAAAAAAATAAAGTATTTTTTTTATATTTTTTTTAGCACTAGTATCATGTGTATTATCGACCCTGAGTCGCTCGTCGCTGACCAAAACAACAACCTGTATATCACTAGTGGCTCTGTGAGCTAGTGTACACCTTGCGAGAACCTCCTTACAAAATTTCACGAGAATCGGTTGAGAAATGTAGAGGAGAACAGCGAAAAAACAATAAACAAATTCATTCCAGGATAAAAAAAATTGATGAAAACGTCTACAATACAGTAGATAATTTTCATTCTTGCCAATACAACCGCGCGCAAAAAAAAAACACATAAATTTGATTGTGTCCCTAAAAACAATTCATTTATACTTTTTAGGGTGCCGTACCCGAAGGGTGCCAAACGGAACCCTATTATTAGGACTCCGCCGTCCGTTCGTCCGTCCGTCTGTCCTGCAGTGGGCTGTATCTCATGAACGGTGATAGTTAGCTGAAATTTTCAGAGAATATGTATTTCTATTGCCGCTATAACAACAAATAATAATAATGAAATAAAATTAAAAATTAAAGCACCTTTTTTTGGTGTTTTTTGTTTCATAGCAAAAGTTGACTTAGTTAATAAAGTATGGAACCCTCCATGTGCGAGTCTGACTCGCACTTAGCCGGTTTTATTTAACTATGTATAGGCCTGTGTTTCACCACAATATCACCATGGTCTGTGATGATGTGGCCGAAGGTGGCAAGCACACAAAGCCTGGAAGGAACTGGCTCTCAAGTGTAGCTGTCAGAACACATTGATGCAATGTGTTCTGATGACACATGCTTGGCAACAGATTTTCAATTTGAGGGTAGTAGCCAGCTAGGTACTATTCTGGTTCTAGTGTCTGATGATTAAGTTGGACGATTATGACTATAAAATAGCTTGTTTCAAAAAATATTTGAATGTTGGTTGGTTTTGTTATTTATTTTACTTTGGTAAACAAATTAAATTCAAAATCAAAATCAAAAAGTCATTTATTCTGTTTAGGCCCTAGTAAGGCACTTATGAACGTTAAATTGGTACATACAGTTGAATTTACCACCGGTTCGGAATACACTTAAACTGAGAAGACTCCGGCAAGAAACTCAGCAAGGTTTTTTTTTTGTGGAAGATCTTTTAATATTACAGCTTTTTTTCCAAATACTTATACAATATATACATTATTATTTTATGCTTATTCGTACAATTGTCACTTAGCCAGGGGGATGCAAGTGCAGAGAGAAGCTACTACAACCATGTATTCTTGTCTTCCACGTAATGAGCCACCTTATAGTAGGCTTTGTCACCTCTGCTTTATGAAATCTTTGAATTTATCATAAGACATTTTAGTTACTTCGAGTGGGATTTTATTATAGAATCGAACGCAATTTCCGAGAAAAGACTTATTAGCTTTAGATAACCTGAATCTAGGTGTCAAAATTTTATCTTTATTTCTTGTATTGAAGTTATGGCGGCTACTATTAATTTCAAATAAATTTAAGTTTTTACGGACAAACATAATATTTTCATAAATGTACTGTGACGGTAACGTTAAAATTTTAAATTCCTTGAATCGACTTCGTAGTGATTCAAGAGGACCCAAACAATAGATTGCGCGAATTGCACTTTTCTGCAGAATAAATATAGTTTCAAAGTCTGCAGCTGAGCCCCACAGCAGAAGACTGTAGGACATTAAACTATGGAAATAAGCAAAGTAAACCAACCTGGCTGTAGCCACATCTGTTATTTGTCTATTTTTTCTAACAGCGAAGGCGGCGGAACTCAGTTTACTAGCTAATCTTTCTATATGAGGACCCCATTGTATTTTACTGTCTAATGTAACGCCGAGAAAAACTGCCTTATCCACTAGTGCAAGTCTTTTACCATCGACAAAGATATGAGTGTCACTCTTAACAACATTAGGGAGAGAAAACCTTATACATTTAGTTTTACAGGAATTAAGCATAAGATTATTGGCGGCAAACCATTTTGATACAGCTGATAAGGTGTCATTGAACTGCGTAAGGTCTGTATCTTTTCTATTGACCTTAAAAATTAGAGAAGTGTCATCAGCAAATAAAACTATATCCGACAATTCATTTACCATATAGGGCAGATCATTAATATATGCCAGAAACAAAAAAGGGCCTAAAATGGATCCTTGCGGTACGCCCGTTTTCACTAGAGACCCTGAGGACGTAGTACCGCTAATACCTACTTTTTGTTGGCGACCTGATAGATAAGATGATATAAGATCGAGTGCCACTCCACGAACTCCATAGTGTTGGAGTTTTAAAACTAGTGTGTACTACGCAATCAAATGCCTTGGAGAGATCACAAAATACGCCAACCGCATCCTGTGAATTCTCCCAGGCTTCAAAAATATGCTTTAAAAGTTTAGCACCAGCGTCTGTCGTAGACCGGCCTTTTGTAAATCCAAACTGATGATCATGTAAAATCTGATTTTTGGTGAAATGAGTTAACAATTGATTGAATTACTTGCATTTGCATTTATTTTACATTAAAATGTTAATAAAAAAAGTTTTTCCTATGAACGAACGGAGAAAAAGTGGGATCCTAACTGTATTAAGCGGCGTCCTTATTGGCTATAAGGATTTGTATAAGTACGTACGATTCATGAGATAGGACAGGCGGTACCCATTCAGCCATACAATTATTAAGTCTTGGATTTCTTTTTAATTATTGTTTCCAGTCTTAAATGGAAACGATTATTGTTATTTAAACCATTAAGTGGGATGCAATGAATGAAAATAAGAATTTAAATACTACAACTACCAGTTAAAGCTATAATTGTTGTACATATATTGTTCATCAATATAAACAGGTGCTGCTTGTGGGGGCTGGTCTGCTTAAGTTTGCCATTTATTTATTTATTTACTTATTAAATATAGATTCAGTCTACTTTGTAGTTTTGCCGCCGCGCCGGGGCACGCAATTGTTGTCAGTGCGATTAGAATGTAAAATTATGTAATGAATCTAAGCTTGTTTTGAAAAGAGTAATTGCTGAGTTTATTGCCGGCTCTTCTCAGCAAATGCAACCTTCCGAACCGGTATTAGAGTATTAGAGTCAGACTTTTCATAAGTGCCTGCGAAGGTCTATTTGAATAAATGATTTTGAATTTTGAATTTTTTGAATGCATATTTAGCATATATGTTTCTTTTTTTATAATACTAAGTCGGTAAACCAGCATAGCCCACCTAATGATAAGCGGTTACCGTAACCATAATGTACGCTTGCAACACACGGCATCAATCGCGCGATACCGACTCTTCCTCCCTTAATAAATAAATAAATAAATAAATAAATAAATAAATAATCTTTCCATTGACCTCTGGCAATCTTACTCACAGCTCACGCGCAGGAACACAACATAAAGTTATTTGGCTGCGGTATCCTGTAAGGTGGAGGTAACTTCTCCAGTCGAGCTGCTCTTTGAGCGAAATAACGCTATGTAGAACATAGCGTGAACTCTCTTGAAATGTCAATGACTGTTTGTATTTTCAGTCTAGTATGTAGAGAAAATCATTTTGCATACCAAAATAATAGCACAGAGTTAATATAGGTAGGTATAGTACCCAACTGATATGGCTTACCGATGTACCTGCGCATAAGATACATTTTCAAAGCGCGGGAAACGCTATTGGTCGGCAGCTGCCGCCATGTTAGCGCGCGCCGTGCGGAGGGACGTGCCTTGCGAGTGAGACGGAACTAACAGCTGCAGTGTATTATGAACCTTATAGTAGTGATCTAAGGTTGATTGTAAGTTTTAAGCATTCTTTCGTTAATCTTCGGGGCCTTACTTTCTTTTCTGTGCGAACGAAGATTCACGACGCGCCATATCAGTTGGGTAATACTGTACTACGTAACAAAATAATAGTATGTAATATTATAACTTACTTTAAATACTTATTTTTAACATTGCATCTCACGAATTTATTATTGGAAGGTAATTTTAACACGTAACAAAGATACTCTCAGTGAGTATCTTCTTGAAATTTTCGTTCATATTTTAATTTATATTTGGATTTATTATAAGAACAACAACAACAAAAGTACCTTCCCGAAATAATTACAGAGAAGGAAACAAAAAAGGGTTAAGCCTTAAGAAAGGATTAGGCAAAACTCAAACTGCTAACTTCGAGCCGCACAAAGAAGATTTGAGAACGCCACACTGTAAGTCTCAAGACTGTAATTTCATCAGGGATATAGGTTAAGCCGTGTTTTGCGTTTTTCCCCTCATTGTATTAACAGACAAAGAGAAATAGTTAGGTTCTCGTACTAATTCGTGGATTACCTCGTTGGGAAACGAATAGGCATCCTATCTTCTAGTTTTCTTAATGAGAAGCATAATAATAGTATATATTCAGAAAAAGGTCCAATTAGATCCTATTGGAAAAGTCTTAGTTCAATTTTATGTTTAAATCTGTTTCTGCTGACTTATGTCTAGGTCACCTCTACAAAGAGTAACTGAAACACTAATTAAAGGTAATTATTAAGTACGATAACCAAATAGAAAAAAAGACGTGTGGCACTCGGAGACTGCCGCGGTAATTGCATAGCTGTTTTTATCAACTTATGCAATTATAATTACCTATTTATTTATTTTATTTATGCAGTTTTTTTTTCTTTGATATTAATTCAAGTTACACTTTTTGAGCGTGGTGACCGATAAGAAAACATTTTTTTTTTCTTTTATTAAATAAATGAGAAGGTAATATATGCAATAGACAACCAATGCCACCTAGAGGCGAGTTGCTGAACTAAAGAGACAAGCGTGATATTTCAAAAAGTAATTAAAAGTTCTGCTATTCATCGATAGATGGCAAAACTAAAAAGTATCACCGCTGTGCCGGTCGGAGTGGGGGGTGTTAGGTTTTTTCGTTACGGAATTTCTGGATTCGGTTTCCACGTATCAAGCCCGCGATAGAAACTATGCATAGCTAATTAATTTTCAATACAAGCTTTTTTTACATTGTCTTCTAATATACCTACTAATGTATACCAAATATCAAGTTAATCCGATCACTGGAAGGGGGTGAAATTCGTCTTGCAAGATTCAACCCGAACAAACATAGTTACATACATTGCAAGTTAAATAAAAGCTTGTAAACATTATGTATGTTTGCTTTGTATTATGCAAAACCCTATTGATTATTATGGAACTGATCAGTAGGGAATGGGTCTGAACCGAGCTATTGGAGGTACAGGATTATCTGAGATGCAAGGAACATGAAATAAGATGAAAACTTTGATGCTGACTCTGTTTGGTTTCCAGCTCTTATTTTTGGACTTTGTATTCTACAAAAGCTACCTTCTGTAATTATTCTTATTTCTGTTACTTTTATAATTAAAATTAATCTTCTGTTTTCATGAAGGTGACTCAGCACTTTCATAAAAAATTCTCAAGATATCAAATTAAAATCTTTCATAATATTTAAACGACGTCGCAATAATATTAAAGCGATTTTTATCATATTGAATGATGTCAATATCCGTGAACATTCACCTTCAGATCATTCACTTAGATGACGTCATATCCACGTTTCTTGAACCTTAATTTTACGACATCATCCTGTTATCGTTCGGAGGCAGGCTGAAACGTTGAAATTCTAAATCTTTATTAAAATATCTCATTTGTACGCAAACCTGAGATAATTTGTACGGTTTTATGAATATAAAACATATTATTAATTTTATCACGTTCTGTACTTTGTTTCTAGGCACTAATAGACCCTTATAACTTTGTTAGGCTCGTATATTAGATTGTGGCAAAATGTTCTTAATTATGTTTTAGGTTGTTCATTAAATCAACATAAATTTTCATAGCTTAGTGTAAGTGACGTCAATCCCGTGCTGAGACTTCATTGAAGGAAAATATTGTGTGTAATCTATTAGCAAGGTATACCTACTATAGGTACTTCAGTCATGCAGTTGTGGCTGTTAAAATTCTGGCCATGCAAAGTTCAACCAAAGCACACCAAAGCCATACAATTTTGAAAGCAAAATATGAGGAGATACTTCTTATCGGAGAAGGAATGTTCCAAATTCAAATCTTACACCGTGGGACAGGAATTCGGAGATTGCAAACTTTTCCCCCTACATGGTTAAAAGCAAACCCAGGGTTTTAAAATAGCCTCGTCTCTTTTTTTTATAATAATATGACGTTAGAAAGTGACTGATTTTACTAAACATGATTTAAATTAACTTTTGTAATAAGGAGGTTTATGTACTATATTATGGCAAAAGCTTACCTTATATGTTTTTATTTTATGTGCAAAGGCTTGTGATGACCACGACTTCTACAAGTTCAGTGATGATGTGGCCGAAGGTGTTGAAGGCAACGAAGGTCACAAAGTAGGAATAAAGGTACGTGCTTATCGACAGATTTTGTACTTGATAGTGGTTACTAGTCAAGCCGAATCCTACTTCCTACTATCCTACTAATATTATAGTATGGATGTATGTTTGTTACTTTCTCATGCAAAAACTACTAAACGGATTTGGATGAAATTTGGCACACAGATAGAATATACTCTGGATTAACACATAGGATACTTTGTATCTCGGGAAAACATACGATCCCGGGAATGCGGGTGAAACCGCGCGGGACAACTAGTACTAATAATAAAACCCATTTTCCAACGTATTCTTGTAGTTTCTCGCTGAAACCACAGCGTACTTACGGTAGTAGACAACTTACTAGAACTTGTACCCAAAGGCACGTACCCAACTAGTAAGAATGTATGGACTGCGGTCCAACGGACATTGCACGTACGTTGCAGTTATTCATTTTGTTACATGCCCACTACCTGAAGGTTTATTCGATTTACGAAAGAAACAAGAAATAATAGTACAGAAGAGATAACTACGATAAAAAAACAATACGACCCGGGGTCATCGGATAAATCGGCGACAGGTGGCAGCGAAAATATTATTCTCTATCTTTATATATAAAATTCTACTGCACGTGTGTATGTCACTCAACTCCTCCGGCTGGACCGATTTGAATGAATTTTTTTGTGAACCCCCAAACCCCCCCCATCCCCCCCCTCCCCGTCTACGCCCGTGAATATGTAATGTAGTGTAGTCTGTAAAGAACTCGAGTTTCATAGAAATTGCAAACACAATTTAACACATTGCGGAAATCGAGCGCGAACACCTTTTGATAATGACCTTATTTACATCCTCAGCCTGCAGCTAGGTGTTGATTGTGCTACAGAATAATGAACAATATTTACATGGTAATATAGACTACATAATGTTTAATACAACAGTAGCACAGTTTTTGCTTTATTTAAATGTGAGTAAATAATCATGATTACATCCCATACCATGGCAGGTACGTCAATTTTCTGGTATTTAGTTTTCACGCCAAATTACCACTGGATTACGGTTTACATATAAAAACGATTGAAGATAGTTGTTTAGGTCAGTTATATTCAAAGCATTATGTATCGAATTGTGTTGTTGTCCGCTTGTGTGATCGTGGCGTTAGTAAGTATTTTTTTTTAAATAATATTCAGACTTAATTAATTCTTCTTTATGACGATACTTAAACCTCTAACATGCACTAATGCAATTCATGCTCGTTTTATTTAGTTTCTAGCTTATAGCTATTTTTTTATATTTTTTCCATATTCACGAATGCCTATATATACAATTCAAAGTCCTGACTGACTGATTGACTGATATATCAACGCACAGCCTAAACCACTGGGCCTAAAGAAAATTAAATTTGGAGGGTATATTCTTTGTGAAGAGTAGGATCCACTAAGAAAGGGTTTCTCGAAATTCCACCCCTAAGGGGGTATAATAGGGGTTTCGAAGTTAGGATCTTCAAATTATGTTTTTAGACTAAAGATTGAAAATTAATGTATACATGTCTCAGCGTTTTTAATAACTCCACCCTCGAAGCGGGATAAAGTTGTTTTGTTTTGTTTTATTGTTGTAGAAAAATATGTCATTTGTTTCCTGTAGGCCAAGCGGGCGAAGCCGCGAGCAGAAGCTAGTTAATTTATATATTCCTTGAATTAGTCCTACTTGCATCTACCAGGGGGCCAAGTCTGCTAAAATGTCATACTGACACGATACTATTGCATTTCCTATCATCGAGCCCATGTGCGCAGTTTACTAATTCATAATGGTCTCATAATGAATGTTCTTGTTCTTTTTTCGTCTGTATCTATGCTTAGGTATATCTTTTTTATTTTTAATTATTTGGAAAAAAAAAAGCCAAACATAGATTGTCCAAAAAATATATAAAAAATGTACCCTTGCTGAGTTTCTTGCCGGATTCTTCTCAGTTGAAGGCCAAGTTCCGAACCGGTGGTAACTTCAGTAAATTTGACCTTCATAAGTGCCCTTCTGGGGCCTAAATTGAATAAATGGCTTTGACTTTGACTTTGACTTTGACTTTGAATGAAAAGAATTGTAGTACAAAAACTGTCAAAACTGACAACTAAAAGATAATTGTGGCACAATTGTAGTTTCAGTGTAAAATCATCGCAAAGCTATTATGGCGCCATTATGACGCCATTATGACGCTATTGTATTAATAGGACTACCAAAACTGTAAAATGTCACAATTTTGATACCACTGATAGTTCATTGGAACACAATTATAATAGTAGACTTGGACCCCTGAGTTATATTAATAACTCGAGAGTTAGGTCTTTACCTGGAGTTAAATTTTACTATAATTATAAATGCACACAGATACTAAACAAGGATACTTTTTTATCCGATAATAAAGTATATCCCTAGGAAACGCAGGTGAAACCGCATTATCATCATTTAGTATATCATGCAATGTCAACCCTGACTATGACATGAAAAACTACACTGTCAACGTTCATCTTATTCAACCATCATAAAAAATTTAACCAGAATCAATCACGTATATTCTGTCTTTTTTTTACTGTTTATAGGCCTGTGTTAGACCGCAATCTCACCATGGTAAGTGATGATGCGGCCGAAGGTGGTAAGCACACAAAACCTAGATGGAGCTGGCTCTCAAGTGCAGCTGTCGGAACACACCGAAAGGTGCTTGGCGACAGATTTTCAACTTGAGGGTGGTAGCCAGCCAGGCGGGTACTACAAAGTATCCTACCACCGTGCTATGGTTTCCTCACGATGTTTTCCTTCACCGAAAGCTCAAGCTCATTGTAGGATTCGAACCCGGGACCTTCGTCTCGGTATCCGACGTCACTACCACTGAGCTATCATCGTCTTATTAGCAGATATCCTAACTAATATTATAAATGTAAAAGTGAGTTTTTTGTTTGTTTGTTACGCCTTCACGGCTCATCTACTCAACGGATCATCATTGGTATGCAGATAGCCTATGGGATAGAAAAAGACATAGGCTACTATTTATCCCAGGACCGCGGGTGAAACCGCGGGGGACAGCTAGTCTGTCTTTATTTATTTATATATAAAAGGAAACCGTGACTGACTGATCTATCAACGCATAGCTCAAACCACTGAACGGATTGGGCTGAAATTTGGCATACAGATAGTTGTAATAACGTAGGAATCCGCTAAGAAAGGATTTTTGGAAATTCCACCCCTAAGGGGGTAAAATAGGGGATGAAAGTTTGTATGAAAGTCCGTCAGTTTTGAAGTTAGGATCTTCAAATTTTGTGTTTAGGCTGACGATTGAAAATTAATTTACAGGTATCTCAGCATTTTTGATAATTCCGACCCCGAAGGGGTGAAAAGGGGGATGAAGTTGTGTGTGAAAAGTCCTTAAATGTCAGAGTAAACATCACTAAATTTATAATTATATAGTGAGGGCATCCACTTTAGAAGGGTTTTTGGAAATTTCACCCCTAAGGGGGTAAAATAGGGGATGAAAGTTTGTATGAAAGTCCGTCAGTTTTGAAGTTAGGATCTTCAAATTTTGTGTTTAGGCTGACGATTGAGAATTAATTTACAATTGTCTCAGCATTTTTGATAATTCCGACCCCGAAGGGGTGAAAAGGGGGATGAAGTTGTGTGTGAAAAGTCCTTAAATGTCAGAGTAAACATCACTAAATTTATAATTATATAGTGAGGGCATCCACTATAGAAGGATTTTTGAAAATTTCACCCCTAAGGGGATAAAATAGGGGATAAAATAAAAAGAAATTGTTGAAAATAAAAAATTGCCAATCATATAGCCCATTTTTTTTTAAATGTAACCTATAAATTGAAGGCCGACTTACGAACTGGTAGTAGCTTTGACCTTCATAAGTGCGCCCTACAAGGGCCTTAATTTAATAAATGGCTTTGACGCTGACTTTGATTCTAGGTGTCGATTAACTCGAAAATTGGTTGTGTACCAATTTTCTCTCTTCAATCTTCTTCTTAAACTCTTCAATTAAAATTATGAGACACGACACGTGTATCAGTTTTTCCAAAATCATCCCCAAAATTCAAGGTCCTGACTAACTCATTAACTGGCTGATATATAGACATATGCAGCACTGCTGGTCCTAGAGACATTATTTAGGGCGTGTGTTATTTGTGAAGTGTAAGTATCCACTAAGAAAGGATTTTTCGAAATTTTTCCCACAAAAGTGTGAAACGGAGGTTGAAATTTCTTCGAAACTTATCGATTTGAATTCTTTTTTTTAATTTTATTGTTTGTATCCTTTTAGTACCTAATCGTAGGCGCAAAATTTAATAGTACCAAAATTTACCTTAATTTTCAACTTTTTTTATTTTTCGGAATTTTCCCTTTACCTACTTGTGCTAAGACCTTGCTTTTTGCCAAATTTCTTGATTCTAGGTCAACGGGAACAGCCATATAGGTTTTGGACCCAAAACCTATAGGGTACCTACATCCGGTTGACCTGGAATTGTCAATTTTGGTTAAAAGCAAGGTTTTACAGCACAATTAAAAGGAACATTCCGAAAAATAAAAAAAAGTTGAAAATTAAGGTAAACTTGGGTACTTACAAGTTTTCGCGAAATCTAACTTTGCCCATATCTTTTTATCGTGTTGAAGCAGGACCTTGATTTTTGTATACCTAATAGGGACTATAGGCCTCAGTATTTGGTATAAATTTGAACTTGCTAGATCCACCAGTTCCTGAGAAAATCGGTGGTGACACACGGACAGACAGACAGACGGGCAGAAGAGTGATCTTATAAGGGTTCCTTTTTTACCTTTTGAGGTACGGAACTCCAAAAAATATATTACGATATAAGTGTGACTTTAGTAGTCTCTTTCACGCCGTGCAAACTGTGTGCGCTTAAATCAAGAGTATCGTATAGGTACTATTTTATAACACGTGTGTAATAAGTGCGGGTTTTTCACACGTAGTTAAACAGATATTTTTAAAGCTTTTATATAATTTGAACTGTTAACTGTTACGGTGTGTGTACAAAAAAATTAAAGCGACTTCAAAGTACACTAAGAAGTCATCAAATCCTGATCTGAGAATGAGACGAAACGGGAAGTGTACCCATCCAAACAAAAAAGAATTTTCCAAATCGGTTAATAAATGACGGAGTTATGAGATAACAAACATACAAAAAACGAATTGAGAACCTCCTCCTTTTTTTTAACTCGGTTAAAATACGTAATTGGTACTGTAAAAGTATTAAAATGAGTCCAGACTTCATCATTCTATGTTTAGTCACTGAGAGTCACTGAGAAGATACTTTGTCTACCTTCCGTCTCCATCATCAGTTCAGCTCGATGTCACCATAATATTGTATTGTCATCGGAATTTGACAGGCGTTTCGTTGTAATCAATATAAATTATTTATTATCCACTTCTGGCTGTCTCCTATTTAGGTCTTTTCACACACGCTTCGAGTACTCTCATCCAAGAGATTAGTTTAGTTTTACGGAGAACTTCGTCATTATTGCTTTCTTTGGGATAATGATAATTTGTATATTCAATTGAGAGGGAGTGAGAGCGCTTATAATGTTTGTTTAAGAAGAAAAATATGTCATTTGATTCCTGTAGGCCACGCGAGCGAAGCCGCGGGCAGAAGCTAGTTTTTATATAATTACTGAAATCGTTTATGGTAAAGTGCTTAATTCTAAATACTCTTTCTTTTTTAGGCACATGGTCCTAATA
Source organism: Polyploca ridens (assembly GCA_951394255.1). Lineage (NCBI taxonomy): Eukaryota > Metazoa > Arthropoda > Insecta > Lepidoptera > Drepanidae > Polyploca > Polyploca ridens. Next base: position 13,960,734 of record OX596251.1, read on the forward strand.
AATGTATGAAGTTGATGCATCCAGTAAGTATTATCTCTAAAATTTTATTAATAGAAGCTTTTATTTAACTTGCAATGTATGTATGTATGTTTGTTCGTTTGGGTGGAATCTTGCAAGTCGAATTTCACCCACTTCCAGTGGTCGGATTGACTTGATATTAGTATACATTAGTATATTGCATGATAATGCAAGTACAGTCACCAAAAAAAGCTTGTACCTATTAAAAATGAAAAACTTATTCTACATCAAAATTTTAGAAATTATTGTTACTTTTCAAATGTTGTGAATAGAGAAAATGGTTAATAAATCTTAGATTCTTAATTTTTTTTTAAGGAATCCATTACCTGCTGTAAAAAGGATTTACCGGATTATACCAAAGACGAAGACATCAAAGAATGCCTCCAAATTCCGCACAAACCACACACGGTAAGTCAAAATGATGTAGCCCCACTGTACATAACCATCAATAATCACATTAAATAATATACTTAGCTGCGTAGGTAACTCTGTTATCGCGGGACAGATATATTAAGTACGTGTTCTACTTAAGCTTACAAAAAATATGTATATTGAAATTTAAATATTTAGGGGAAAAGAACACAAAATCATATATTTATACAGGGGCTATTCAGTCACTTAATATACTTTCAGGGGTAATTAATATAAACAAATACACATTATGTGACCAACTCTAAATTTGCAAATAAAATTTGCTATTAAGCCATTGTGCGCTGTCTACTAAATTCAATAACGGTTTTAGAATCCTTTCAATTAGTAGACTACCAAAACTACTAATTAGTTCAACTTTTTACTAAAAACATGTATTCTGTAGTTTAAATATTTAGAGAAAAGGAACACTCTAGAATTATCATATATTTATACAGGGGTTATTCAATCACTTCATAAACTTTCAGGGGTTTACAAACAAAAACAAATTCAGTTAATGCGTAAATAAAATTTGCCATTGAGCCATTGTGCGCTGTCTACTAAATTTATAACGGTTTTCGAATCTTTTCAATTCGTAGACTACCAAAACTATTGTAAATTTTTACACCACTATAGTTCATTGGAACACAATTTTAATAGCAGACTTGGGCTCCAGAGTCCCAAATCCCACAGTTTGGTAGTGTATTAATTCAATAGCGTCATAACGATTATGAATTTAGTAACTAGACAACGCACAGTGGCTGAATGACAATAAAGTTGAAATGGGATCGTGTCAGAATAATATTTGTGACTTAAAATAGCAGACTTGGCCTGGTACTAACTTTCCTATTTAACATAATAAGCTATTAATTTTTCTTTCAGTGCGATCGTGAGTTGTGTATAGCAGTTAAAAAAGGCGTTGCTTCTTCAGATGGTTCGATAGATAAAAAAACCTTAACCGAACTTTTAACCAAAAACTTGGAGAAAGAGCCAGAGCTTTTACAAAACATTACTGACCAATGTATTGATGGTGATCTGGAAAAATTTGGCCTACCTGATTTCTGTACCCTGATGAAGCTAAATTCTTGCATTAAAACTCAGTATATTAACGTAAGTTTAAATATTTTAATGTTATATTTATCTGAATGTAACACACACATGGATCTGGGAGCTTCCGTAATACAAGCGCAATTATTTTTTTACGATTTATAAGCCTGTATTGTAAGTGATGATGCGGACGGTGGCGGTGGCGAAAGGTGGTAAGCACACAAAGCCTAGAAAGAACTAGCTCTCAAGTGCAGCTATCGGAACATACCGATAGGTGCTTGGCGATAGATATTCAACTTGAGGGTGGTAGCTAGCCAGGCGGGTACTGCAAAGTACCCACCCTACCACCGTGCTATGTTTTCCTCACGATGTTTTCCTTTACTGAAAGCTCAAGCTCATTCCGAGTGTCCGACATCACTGCCACTGAGCTATCAAGTTTGAAGGCTGTGTTGCTTCATACACAGATATTTCTGAAAATATTCTCTTACTCGTTCGTTTCACTTTTGACATAGTAGTCATGGTCGTCATGACATGTGATTTATGGTTCTTTCAACATGTGTTTCTGGATTCATTATTGCTTGACGTTATAGTAATAAAATATCATGGGGCATTCTTCACACACGGCTGATCCCAAACTAAGCAGAGCATTTACTGTGGAAACCAGATAACTGTAATACTACATATACTTTTGTTTGTAAATGCATACTTAATATACATAATTACACCCAGACTCAGGACATGTATGTTCGTTCATGCAATTCCTAGATGGGAATCGAACCCACAACTTGCAGCGTGATAGGTGTAGGAATCTTAATCAACCACGCCAACTTGCCCGTCAACTCCTTCCCGTCTTACCTCTTACATGCTGTATATTATTTGTAAATGATTAAATTTGATTAAATTTAATGTTTCAGTACTGTCCTGATTGGGATGACAACGGCAACTGCAGTGGAATGAAGGATCTAGTGGCTGAATGTAAAATGAAACTAGCTTAAACCATGGACGAATAGATACTTAAACTTAATATTTAAACAATATTGGATATGTAATTAAATTTCTAACATATTTTGTAAGCAATGAATTATTAAAACTAACAGTAACTAATAATAAATAAATGCACATATATTCCGTCATTTAATACTAAAACGTATTTAAGATTCCGTACACAAAGGATGCCAAACGAAACCCTTTCACGCCTCCACTGTCCGTCCGTCCGTCCGTCCGTTCGTCTGTCACTGGGCTGAATCTTATGAACCGTATTAGGTAGACAGATATAATATGAGTATGATAATGAGTAGAGAATATTTTTTACAGAATAATAATATGAGTTTCTATTGCCGTTATAACAACAAATAATAGAAATGAAATAATATTAAAGGGGGCGCCCACACATAAACGTCCTTTTTTTGGCGTTTCGTTTGAATTTTTGAGTAGGTAATTTATTTTCAGCTGAAACTTCTAGAGAGTCTATACCTGATGTAGTCTTCACCATCTTCAGATGTACTCGTATATACCCTTTCCGTTACACTCGGTATAGGCCATATATTATAAAAAGGTATCTTAGCTTCAGAACCTAGCATCAGTTCAGTAGTTTAGTCGTAAAAACATAGCAACCATGTATGGAATTGCCATGAATTGACTATTATGATATTGTATATACACCTTGATAAAATTACGGTTTGTGATTGTAATGACATGTGATATTCGCTTTTATGTACTCGTGCATTAGCTTGTATAATCAGGAACAATATTAACAACGTGTATCGGAAAGGGTATATGCATAAAAGTACACGACTTCTTTATTACTAGGCGCACAGAAAGTGTTATAATAATACTAGCTGCCCGGCGCAACTTCGTTCGCGTGGTGCTACCCTACCCTGCTTTTGGGCTGCATGTGGGTTATTTTTTTTTTACTTGGAGAAATCTTCATGCGTAACCGGGTGCGGGAACACACGCTCCACTACTCGGGCCCGATGCTGATGGGCGGCAGACTCCCCCGAGTGCGCCTATAGCACTACAGCAGGCAGGTATAGGTCGAAAAAAATATAAAACCTACCAAGGAGGCGCACGTTCTATTTCGTACTAAGAAATTCTAGTTTCACAATACCCCAAGACAATTTCTAACAGAGCACCGCAGTGTTATTCTGAAGGAGCGGCAATTCAGGTTAGTGTGACCACGTCTCATATGAAAACTTCTTTGCCTGTGACCGGTTTGCCCCAAAACGAGTTAACTTTGCCCCAACTTAGAAACACTTCATTTTACGACATACCCCAATGACAACTTGCGTAGTTCATACCCTTATTAAATGCTCTAAGCTAATGTTATTTCACTTTATTATGGCTTTGAAAGTTGGAGGGATTTTGGTACTGTCTTAACACTAGTGTTTTGTTAACTTTAATGCGTGATATCCAGTCTGGGCTGAGAAGGCAAACTTCATAAGTATATCTCAAATAATGTAGTTGAAACTGAAACAGATAAAGTAAAAAGGAATGAGTAAAATAAAAAATCAAGGATTATAGGTCGCTTTATAATAGGCTACTTTCCTGAAAAAAACTAATTAGTCCGTCATTTACATTATCAAAAAATATTAGACACGTATTTTTTCTTTGGTCAATTAAACAAAAAAATACGAAGATATCGTGTGTTGAAGTTCCGCGTGACGTCACGGTGTGGTACACATTTTAGGAACAAGTGACGTCACGAGCCCCCACTCCCGAACTTAGTCGCGCTTTATCTTCGTCAATTGTTAATGATTTGTTAAAGCAAAAAATACGTGTCCAATATTTTTTGATAATCTAACTGACGGACTAATTAGAATTATTATATTTTTACCCAGGCAACATCCCTATTATATAGAGTTGATAATCGAACTAAAATCTGCTAGAAAATATTGTATTAGGGTATATGGCACAGATTTTTAACAATATCCTAGGACATACTTCACAAAAAATAATATTGACGCCACGAACATAAAATAAAACAGCTTCCAAAACGAGTTTTTAGGTCCAAATAAACTATGACTGAAAATAATTTGGTAACTAGTTTTAGAATTTCAAAAATGAACAGTACATAGACAGAAGCACGAAGAGCCTTGTTTGAAATTTTATAACTATCCAAGCTAAATAATGAGCTATAAAATGATAGTGGCCGGCCATTGTTGAAACCTATGGGCCTCCGAGCTATTTCCTAATGAAAAACTTTAAGCAACCTTTGTTCGCTTAATCACCTCTATTAACATAACAGAGGCTTGCGTCGGTTAACTTTATTGTTGAAAATAACCTCCTGTGTTCCGGATAACGGATAATTTAAACGGATAATCGGTTCTGATTTTCATCTGGAATTTTGTTCGATAGTTTCAGTATGTTTTTTTACTACGAAGCTTACCTTTGACTGATATATTATGAAGATTTATTTTACACATTTTTTTTAAATAATTTAGGGCAATTTTGAATGGAAATGCAATGGGTGCGTCCACGCTACGCGAACCGAGCTCGAGCTGAGCCTCTATTCGTTCGTTGCTCGCGATGTCAAATGTGGAGGTACAACGTGCCTACAACACGAGCGTGATGCGAATTCGAGTGTTCGTAAAAAAACTAACTATCGGCGGAGCGCACTCGAGCGTGGGCCCGACACTCGTTCAAGGCTCGCAAGTATGCTCGGCTCATGCTCGGTTCACGTAGCGTGGATGCATAATAGGTATCTAAAATGTTCTTCATTTTATATATATTTAAAGAGCTCAATAGAGCCCTTTAAAAACTTTGAATGAAGACTGCGTACCTACCTATTTATCAACTTGTCCATAGACTCGGACTCACCTTCACAAAACATCGCGGCAAATACAAAGATTAAGGGTACATAATAGAAATAGAGAGGACATTTCAAATGAAATTCCACTCATAGACCGCGCACGGAATGTATTGCTGAATGGAGGCTTCGCTTGAGACCCTAGTTCACGCCTGACAGAGCAAGGACCCTTATTGTCATGCTGATCTTTTGTTGGCATTCGATAAATTGGAAAGTACAATATATACCTACACTTTATCTATGTTAAAAGTAGTTGAGAAGAACGTGAAAAGTGAGCTCTAAACTACATGGAGGTGTATCCATCTTTAGCAAAACAGGGATAGATAAAAATAAATATTGTGACCGAGACGGTCCGTGTTCCAGAACGTTTGGAGTTAAGATAAAATAATTTAATTTGGAACTTGCACCAATGATATAAGGTTTGTTTTCGATTGACACGATCTATTCTTGAGAATTGATCAGTGAGTTTTGATCTCGTTTATAAATGCGTATATAAATCTCCGAAATCATATTTAAGCCAAACTGTTTTCAAAGCTACTTTTATATATATGTATATATGGAATGGATATGCTGCCAAAGACATTAAAATATCATTTGTACCTATATTATAAATTTTTTCTAATATTTTTTTAAAGAACGAACGCCATATTATCTTATTTTCCATCTAATATAAACAAAACATGAATAAATTAGATAGGTATACAATTATATTATATTATATCAATTATCCTTACTATTTATATTATAAATGCGAATGATAGATTTTTGTTTATTTGTTACGCTGTCACGCCTTAACCACTCAACCGATCATCATGTTTGGTAAGATATCCTATGGTATAGAGAAGAACATAGGCTTTTTATCCCGGGAACGCGGGTGAAATCGCAGGGGACAGTTAGTATTATATTAAATGTGTTATTTTATTATTTATTTTAAGCAATGATATATGGCACTGGCGTTTAATGTCAAGCTTGATCTTTAAGTGAAGGGAAACACGATGGAACACCACAAGTTAATAAAATAATAATAATAAATAAATATCCTGGGACATTCCTCACACACGGTCATCTGATCCCAAACTAAGCAGAGCTTGTACTATGGAAACCAGATAACTGATATAATACATATACTACTTTTTGTTTGTAAATACATACTTAATATACATAATTTCACCCAGACTCAGGACATACAGACATGTTCATGCACACAAATGTATGTCCTGTGTGGGAATCGAACCCACGACCTGCTGCGCGTAAGGCGAACCTTAACCAACTGCGCCAACTGGGTCGTCATGTTGTCGTCGACGTCAGTTGAAAATCTCTCGTCAATCTGTATTCCACAATTGCCTTCTACTTGTTGGTCTAGTATGTAAATCATTGGCAATACATTGGCAATTCCCTAGATATTCTAGATTCTATAGGGCTTTAGATAACTAGGTTAGTTACCAGATCAGATTACCACATTACTAGCTGTACAGATATCTATATAATTGATAAACAACGTATAGCAAGGCGGACGCATTTTTAACAGAATCTTTTTCTGAGAAACGTTTATACAGCTGACATATCTTGGTCCGAGGGTGCGTTAGTTCGGGTTGAGTGACCTTACTTACATTTTCATGAAGGTCTAAAAAGATTTCCTATCGTACTGGCTCCCAAATAAATAATATTGGACTCTTCACTAATAATACATGATCTATTTTTGCTGACTCTATTTGTATGAGAGGTTAAACCAGCTTTTTTTATTATATGGCTGGCCATATATAAGGTCCTAATAAATTTGTGAACTTCCTCTTGAGAAATGAATGTATAGGTCATTAGTAATCAAAAAATAATATTAGAAAAAAAAACCGAAGGAAAAAAAAATCTTTTTCTAATATTATTTTTTGATTACTAAAGAGGAAGTTCACTAATTTATTAGGACCTTATATATGTTTTAAAGCAGTTGTCAGTTATAATTTGCAATATAATAGAAGCTGAAAATCTGTCATCAAATACTTATGTGTATCTCAGCTTTATCTCCATCGGCCAATCATTATTAACCGCATGGTTGTGTTCAAATATAAGCCTACCCATTCTGAAAGTATTTAGCTTACTACATAACGTGATCCTCATTAGACCACTCGCAATATGTCTCATAACTACAAATTCTAATTTGCCTTCACGTGTCTAAAGCTCCTGTTTCCGTGACGTCAATAAATAATAATAATTGTTATTATAATTATCATTAGTGTCTACGTCACGACACGGCTCATTAAAATAAATAGCTCCAGGCTTGTTGCAAGCTAGTCCAACACGGTTTGTTTGACACACGGGAGATATGTTACCATGTCCGTAGGAATGATTTATTACCTGCACGAAATCATTAATTAGGGGAGCTAATCATGTTTCAACGTTTTCATTAATTATCATTTCAGCGAAGCAAATGTTAAATAAATTATATACATAAATATTATACGTATATGTAAATAGTTTTACAAAGTGTATAGATATGCAGGATTAATCCGTGTGTTAATTAGTTTTTCCATCTTACAAGTGCATTTCAATTAGTTCAGAAAAAACCTCTGAAAATGGGACCGACTTAAACCCTTAAGGTACTTATTTTTATTTAAAGGCTGGTTTTATGAAGAACCCAACTAAAAACATAAGCCTTTAAATAAGGTTTTTTTTATTAGGTACTAGTACATAAACAAAAATATAATATCTTGTACATTTTGTTTCAGGAGCCTCTTACAGGCTTATGATTAGCAATTTTTGTATTAAAGACACACGTCATTTAATATTTGACAGGATCTTACATCCTTTTCTTATATTCTTTGTTAAAAAGAGACGTAGTGAGATTAAAATTAGTTTAATTGTAAACAACAGAATCAGGGCCAATGTTTAGAATATTTTGTTTTGTTAGGTTGGTAACCAGAAATTCACATCTTCTATAATCAATTACTTTCGCGGTTTTATGGACGTATGCAAAATATACTGAAAATACCTATACATAATGAAAGTCGTGACACATTTCCGGCGCCAAAATTAATTACATCGCATGTAACTGATTTATTACGGTTAATTAAGCGACAAACACGACTTTACATTACAAAGACGTTGCCTCAAGTTAATTTTATCATCGCCATGTAGGCACAGAAATGAAGTAGTGAAATTGCTTGTTTCAAAATTCAGAAAAAGTTACTCCATATTTCGTAGGAGCAGCTGTTGATCCCTGAAACAGTTTAAAACATTGCCATCCAACGTGGCAATGCTGCCAGCCTTCTGGGCACTTTTCCTGTTGACAGCGATGTGGGTGAATTTTTTGAGACCGCGTAATTTTACATATTTTTATTATTATTTTAGTTCTAATATTAGTTTGTAAATAATGTACATATGTAAAAAAAAAAACATTTTGAGCCATAAATAACTAAATTTAATAAAATCCCCCATTTAATAAGAATGTACTTAAAAAAAAAGTTTAAAACAGATATCCTACTAATATTAAAAAATGCGAAAGTTTGTGAGTATGGATGTATGTTTCTTACTCTTTCACGCAAAATCTACTGATCGGATTTGGATGAAATTTGGCACATAGACAGAATATATTTTGGATTAACACATAGGATACTTTTTTTACCTGGAAAACATACGATCCCTCTAAAAGGCGGGTAAAACCGCGCGGGACTGCTAGTTAAAAATAATTAAGAAACTGATACTTGCTTTAATGATGAAAATAATATAAAGTCTGAAAATGGAAACCGAAATACGACTAGTTATAAGATTGGTGGTGGACAAATAAAATCTATTTCTTCTTCTTCTTCTTCTAAATTATAACCATAATTATAAGTTATTTGATAACCTTTATTTACAACAAATATGTACCAATTACAATGGCGCTGATTGTGTTGTTCACAACTAAACTAATTTTAATCTCACTATGTCTCTTTCTAACAAAGAACATAAGAAAAGGATGTAAGAAATTTAGTCCTGTCAAATTAGTCCAATGCTTGTTTTCAATATTTTAGTCGCCATCTATCGCGGTTACGCCTAAATACACGCAAAATAATTTGTCAACTTAAAATAATGGTCTATCCTTTTTTCAATAATGTTCGTAAGAAAGAGATGAGATGTAACTAAAATTAGTTTAGTGCGATTTACAACAGAATCGGCACCAATATATGTATAAAAAAATTGCGGCTAGGTTCCTAGATGGCTGGCAGCGTTTCCTCTTTGCATAGATACCATGTTTTTTTTAATTAAAACATTAAACTATAATATGCTTAAACAGCAAGACCCGATACAGTGAAAATTCAGCACCATTCCTGTAATTACAAAATATCTTAATATTACGAAAACTATACGTATTTTACCTATTGTATTTTTTACAAAATATCATGGCATCAATCCCATGGGGATCGATTCTATAGGTGATGCTGAGGTATTTTCAGCTGAGCCATTATTATGTTCGCTTTAAAAATATATTAAGGCTGTTTACATCAAAATATTTTCACTTATATTAAGTATGTATAACGTACCCTTGTGCCATTTATTAGATATCAGATTTTCAAAGATTCTATCTCAGGTCGTCTGTAAAGCCATTCATCACGTTTTTTATGATCTTTTACAAATACGTAGTTCATTCAATACATAGAGCTATTAAGATACTTTTACTTGAGAAATAAATATCACATCGCTTTAAATTGAATTTTGATACTTACAAGACAGAATACGTTTGAAAATTGTTTATCTAAAAGCGATATTATTTTCGTATTTTACCATTTTATTGAAATTTAAATTCATTGCTTTGAATCTTAAAAGCTATTGAATCCATTCAAGTAGTATTTTTAACCGACTTAAAAAAAGGAGGAGGTTTCTTTTTGTTTTTATAATGAGATTATATTACCTTTCTTTGACAACAATCTTACCATGGTAAGTACTAATGGTGTAGCCAAAGGTGGTAAACGCACAAAGCATAGAAAGGAACTAGTCCTCAAGTGCAGCTGTTGGAACACACCGCTAGATGCTTGGCGACAAATCAACTTGAGGGTATCAGCCAGGCGAGTATTACAAAGTCCCGATCACCGTGCTATGGTTTCCTCACGATGATTTCCTTCACTGAAAGCTTAAGTTCATCATAGTATTCGAACCCGGGACCTTCGTTAGATATTCTTTACCGTGACTTAGCTATCATCGGCCTTAATTGAATATTAATTATATCGAAGACGTGTAGATCTTTCAAAAAGTCGTAAAAATAACTTTCAAAGATCGGCACCACATGGGTAATCGTCATAATACAAAGAAATGGCTACCACTTGCCATCAGGTCAGATCCTACAATAAGTGGAGCTATCGGAAAAAACATCGCAAGGAAATCATAGCTTATTGGTAGAGTACATTATATTTCTGCATAGCAGGCGTAGTAAAATAAAATTGCATAGTAAATATATTTACTATGCAAATATTTTTATAAATATTTTTTTTGTATATTTAATATATGAAATTAATATTCCGGCCTTGTGCGAGACTCAGACTCGTACACAAAGGTTTCCATAAAGACGTTTCAACGTTGGTAATTTATTGTATAGTTTGTTCTTGTCTTAGGGAGTACCAAATAACTAGTTCGAGTACCTTTAGGTAAGGAACCCTAAAAACAATACTCAAAATTTACTTGAACTACTAGAATTTATTGATAAATTAATAGTCCATCACTACAGCACGTAAAAACACGTTTCAACACAAAATAAACTCCATTCAAGTGAAATAACGATCTCACATCACAATTGACGACCCGAAATGCAATTAAACAGGACAGATAAGAGAACGAATTTAAACAAGCGAAAGTAACAAGGGTCTGAGACGTTCCCCGTGTCCTTTCTACCCCTAATTGTAATAGGGGTCAGTTTCCTTAATCACCAGATACATGACAGTCAATTATCTACCTCAACTAGTTTAAAGGTAAATAAAATTGTAATTATTTCTTATCTTATTTTGGTTCGTGATATTAAAGATATTATGATGTTAAAATGGAAAATAAACAATAGTATTTTTTTTACAAATAAGTTCAAGACAATTCAAATAATAATAATTATAATTCTTATAATATGTCTTATACTTTTCACTTATTAATCGAATTGGCGATGCTTTACTTTTGGTACATACACGCAAGCAAGCAATAAAAAAATCTGAATTTAACTCCAAATGTTTATGTAATACACCGTGACTTTTAATTCGTCTTAGAAACGCAGTCCACATAATGTACCCAATGGGTAGGTACTAATCATTAAGAAAAAATTTTTTTTGACCTTTTGTATATTAAAAATAATTAAAATGTATTAGAATCACGACAAATCGAGTTAATAAATTAAAATTTACGTATAAAATGGTAGAAAATACCAACCCAGAGCACGAGTCGAGTAGACTGCGCTCGTAACAGGGTGTTTAAAACTACGTCATGCGTCATATTGCATATTGCATTTTTTTTTTTCAATAATTAGTCCCTATTCATTGGGTACATTATATGGGCTACGTTTCTAAGACGAATAAAAAGTCACGGTGTATAAAATTTGTATAACATATTTTAAAATACATATTTTTAAAGAAAGAGATAATGAAACAAGTCACGATAATGATTTATCATTTTGCTCGAATTACTTGTATTATTGTATTTGATATTTTGATGAGATGAAAATACTTTAAGTTTTTTTTTTAAGAAGATTTGATTTTAATGTGAGCTATATAGTCCATGGCATTTTAAACCTTATACCAGTGTAGTTAACTATATCCACGCGCGTTATGAAGACTTATGAAGAGTCATAAACATTACTGCTTGTAATTAAATGGCCGACCAAGTAGAAACTAAATAATAAAGTCATACGAACCACGTCATGAGGTCCCTCGTAAACCTGATTATATTTTGGTATCTCTATGATGTAATCGTATTTTGATAGTTATTATGTTTCTATTGTTTTAAATGTATTATAATATTATGTTGTTTGGTTAAACAGACTTAAAATTATCTTAAGACCAATACCTCCTTAGTACAAAAGAAGGTTTACGTCGAGTCTTATAAAACCCAGGTTTTAAGGTAGGCCCAGCTCTTTTACAAGCTTTTATTTAACTTGTAATGTTATGTTTGTTCGGGTGGAATCTTGCAGGTCGAATTTCACCCACTTCCAGTGGTCGGATTGACTTGATATTTTGTATACATTAGTAGATTGGATGACAATACAAGTACAGTCAACAAAAAGTACAGTCACTCAAAAAAAGCTTGTATACAAAGTTAAATTTTTAACAAAGACCTTATTGTTATATGCCATTAGAAAGTGACGGATTTATTTAAAACTTGTTTTTTGCTAGACTTGACTTAAACCTTCTTTTGTAATAAGGGGTCTTGAGATATTTTTAAGTCTGTTTAACCATACTACATAATCTAATAATATTTTCTATACACGAAAAAGGTTAATAAAAAGAAAATTAAAGAATGCACTGGAATAATAACGCTCATATTAGAGTAACGTGGCCGAAAAGTCACGGGGATTCGATTAGCATAAGGTTAGTAAATCCGTTGGTTTTGGACTGAACATTTTATTTGCATACGGCATTGCGGACGGTCCCGCTCGGACAGTGCCGGCACTGAATGAATCTGTGTGCATTTACATTAATGTAATTTTAAAATATTTCCAACTATCCGGACTGTGTGACGTGTGCTTTGCACCGGTCGAAATTAAAAATGTTTTTGCTTTTGATGATAACAGTTGGTAAAAAAATATAAGGGACTGAAATGAAAATTAAGTCGTATTGCGTCTGATCTACCAAATATTTGTAGTTTCAACTTGCCTTTATCAATATCTGTAAGCTCAAAGATAGTGCAGGCTACTTACTGGTGAGTTTCTAATAAAAAAAACTTTAAGTTTAAAATTTTAAGGCGATGATAGCTCAGTGGTCGTGGAGTTGGATACCGAGACGAACGTCAGGTTTCGAATCCTATAATGAGCTTGAGCTTTTGGTGAAGGAAAACATCGTGAGGAAGCTACAGCACGGTGGTAGAGTCAAATCAAATTCAAATAAAAAAAATAAAGAATCGAAGAAAGCTCCTAGCCAGAAGCAATGATGTTATTTATTTACTCATAGCGATACTTGGTATTTCAAAATTGTATAGAGGCTGTAGGAAGCCGAAATTCGGTACAAAATCACGAACAAAGGCAAGACAAGACAGTAGACTTAACAAAATTGCTACTTTAACATTTAATTAAAAAGTTACGTTGAAATAATAAACGCTGCACACAAGCGTCTTAGAGCCAACGAACCGATACTGTAATCAAAAGAGAATATTAAAAACCCAGTCAAAGCGCAAAGTTGGGCGCTTTACCCGACGTATAAGTGACCTATTGATGTTTAGGCTCAAAGAAAACACGAACATTAGTGGCGCCATCTACATAACTTTACGTTTAAAGTGGCTTTCACCAGTGATATTACATTTTTTCATTACAATGTGTACCAGCACTTAGTTTTTGACATAATAATAGGCTTGTATTACAGATTCACTGGCTTTGACAAGGTTACAATATATTGTGAAAATTTCAGCACAAAATTCAATTCAGTAGAATGAATAGCGTACTAAGCTATTCATAATAATTAGTTAAGAGCTTTAAATATAGCTTTTAGAAAAATATTACAGAACTCAATGAAACATTCTCGAATCAATTTGATTTCTGAATGAATGTGGAGATATTCTACATTGAAATATCTGTATTGAATTTATCACTAGATAGATATCACGAAAATAATCAGGATCTGTAGGCTGTGAAATTTATGGAGAGAGTTTTAATATAAAAAAAGAGCGAAATCTTGAAAAATTCGCCTTACAACGTGTAACGAAGAGGGTAGGCTCTGGTGGATATCCACCCTTATGGTAGAACTCACCCCCGCCAATTGACATTATCAATATAAATTAATGGATGAAATAAGTATAAACACCATAATTTTACCTTAAGAGTAAAGATAGGTTATATTTACTCTATAACAACAAAACAACAATTTTAACAGCAAAAGTATAATATTTTTACATTCAAATAAAATTATGAAAATGCTTAATTAAAACTAAACTACAGAATTAGTTCTACTAGATTTATGTACGTACATAAGTACCAACAGTTATAACGGGCAGTCCGGATTAGTTTGGTTTAATTAAGTCGTGGATTTATTAATCTAATTCCCTTGCTAACTACGCGCTAGTATTTTTAATATAAAATGCTTAAATATGCAGAGCCAATATAGCTTTTATAAAATAATTTTCTTATGTTTATCGTTGTTAGGTATATACATTATTATTATTAAGGCGCGGACTGACTACGATTTTGACAGCACTCGTTATTCACTGGAATAAGGTTGAAAATGGTAAATTAGAAATGTGTCGACTCTATGAAATGGACTGTTATTTACACCCGTAAATAACAATATCTCAACAAAGTTGCAAGCAATCGCATGAATAGTATTCCTATTCTCTATTCTGTATAATCTAAAGAAAACCCTTTCTTTAGATTATACAGAATATACACATTAAATTGAATAAGTGTCCGGTTAATATTCTAATATAATTCTGTATCTTATATATTCTTAAAAATAAAATTGTTGTCATAACTGAAAATACGGAGAATTTCGACGCGAAAGATTTTTTTAGACGTAACTATAATTTTTATTGGGAATATCAAACCAATTTTTAATATTCTATTCGATTAAAATTTTTCTTAAAACCCTCTTCTGTCCACAGTATTTTTTTGTGTTAGGTATTTCTTTGCGTTACGTTATACTCGACTCTCAAAGAAACCCATATTTGTGATTTGAGCTAACTTTTACATTAAGGGGAGGTCTCCCCTTAATGTAAAAGTTTGGATTTTACAAGCTTTTTAGTAACTTGCAATGTATGCATCAGGCGGGCCGTATGCTTGTTTACCGACTTAGTCGTATAAAAAAAAAAAAAAAAAAAATGTATGTTCGGTTCATATCTTGCAAGTCGAATTGAACCCACTTTCAGGTGTCGGATTGACTTGTTATTTGGTATAAATTAGTATATATTATATTGGAAGACAATGCAAGGACAATCAACAAAAAGTAAAGTCACCAAAAAAGCAAAGAAAATAAAAATATTTCTGAAAAAAAAATTCATTTGCAATATTTGTGGGCCATAAATATTTATACTTAACTATTCCAAATTTCATATCAATAGCATCAGTGGTTGCTGAAATATAGCGTTGTGACAGATGGACAGGCGGACGGAGTGACACCATCTTTTTATCATTTTGGTTCGGAATCCTAAAAATAAATAACAAACATTTTACGATAATTTTGATGATCATCTCTCATTCGTCTTCGATTTCAAAATCACCTTATTTTAAATCAAAGACCAACTCTCATTCAAGCACTCTATACATAATTTTGACAAACAAATAAAATACAACATTGTTTATTTAGTTTCTCCGCTTCAGATTAATGGATACATAAGAATGATAAACAATGCAAAACTACAATTAAAATGGTAAAAACTTCATTGAGTACGCAACGAGTTGTAAGAATAATAAATTCCTTTATGAATTACATACACACATACGAAACGCTCGTGGTGTAGCACGATTAGCCGTCCTTAATCGATCAGCAATGTTAAGCTATTGTCAGTGAGGTCGGTACCTGGATGGGTGATCGCCTATTGGTAAAGCCGTTGATCTCGGCTATCACTTAGACACATCAGTGACACACGTTAAGCTAGTTGGGGACCTCCTAGTAAGCGTAAAATCTCCAACATTAGGTTGACCATTACCGTACCTCCACCGATGCGCATGGTGGGCATGCGTGGTGAAGTAGGTATCTGCCCATTCCCTTTCACCCTTATTTGTGAAAGGAGGCCTGTGCTCTACAGTGGGATGGGATACGCTGATGATGAAATGATACATACTGACTTTTATTGTAATTGACAATTTTATTCACAACTAGCTAAAGCGTACTTTGCAACGCCTGTTTTCTTTTTTTGACAGACACCCTTCCCAGCCTGTGCACAATATCTCAACAAAGTTGCAAGCAATCGCATGAATAGTATTCCTATACACCATTCGATATTTACGTCCTTACTTATAACACGATTTCTAATATATTGATTTAATGGTCACATAAATAACGTCATATTGTGTGATATATACAGAAAATTGATCAATAAATATGTGACAACGTAAACAGTGTTTTAGTTAAATAGCGTTTATAAGTAAGGACTTTAAAAAATGTTTTAAAACTTTGACTTGGTGTTTGACATAATAAAATCCTACCCTTAAAACATAAGAACCCCTTTTTGTCCCGTTTTTGTGTGGCAAAATTTTCGAGAATCCCAAAAACACCTATTAATTTCTTTATTTTCTAAAAACGAACGTCAAATTAATCAGACCGCGTGGTAGATTTCTTTCATACAAACTTTAACACCCCCTTAAACTTCTTTTAGGAGTAGTTTTTAAAAACTAATAATGAGAAACTTTAATTAGGTTAGTAATCGTGCTAAGTTTCAAATATATAAATCCAAGGAATAAAAAATTTCATACATACGAAATTCCCTTTTTCACCCTCTTAAAAGTTGTATTTCCAAAAACCCCTTCTTAGTGGATGCCTACGTTATAAAACGAACCTTGTGCAAAATTTCTAGTTTGTAGCCGCAGCGGTTTAGACTCTACGTTGATGAATGAGTCAGTCAGTCAGTCAGTCAGGACAAGACATATTATGTACCTAGAACAAGAAAATAAATGAGGCTCATATCAATGCACTACAACTTAGCTCATTTTATCACTACGTTCATTTACAGCCCTACCGCACTATCAATAAGAGTCTAATTATCTAATCAATTACCAACATCACACTGAAAAGTACAATTAATAAAAAGCCATTCAGCCTCCATCAAAGCAATTTACCTTTCCAATTTACAGTCATGAAACTAAAATTCAATCGTACCCCACATTTGCGCACATAGTTGCTGTATCCCTAATTATGTAAATAATCATTACCACAAGCGTTGGTGCTTGTATAACGTATGCTAATGTATCCAAAGCGTCCGTGCCGTCACATACCTACGCGTTTGGTGCCTACTCTATTACTTAGGGCAGGGGTGCGCAAGCTTTGGATATTTCGGGGATTGATAAAAAAACATTTTATATTTTACTAGCTTCTGCTTGCGGCTTCGCCCGCGTGGCCTACAGGAAACAAATGACATATTTTTCTACAACAATAAAACAAACAAAACAACTTCATACCGCTTCGAGGGTGGAATTATTAAAAACGCTGAGACACGTATACATTAATTTTTAATCTTCAGCCTAACCCACGCCACAGACACTCTTAGATGTCTGTGGCCAAAACACAAACACGAAACTGACGAACTTTCATAAAAAATTTCATCCCCTATTTTACCCCCTTAGGCGCCGATCCCACTGACAAGAGTTCTAGAGTTCCGAGTTCTGCATTCCACGTTGATTGTAAGCTATGTGGCGCCTTTGAAAGTATTAAAAGTGTATGATGTGTGATTAGTAGCGAATATTACAGAACTCTAGAACTCTATACTGCTTGCTGTGTGCACAATAGTCAACACGGAATGCAGAACTCGGAACGCGGAACTCTAGAACTCTTTCTGTGGGATCGGCGCCTTAGAGGTGAAATTTTGAAAAACCCTTTCTTAGTGGATACCTACTCTACACAAATAATAAATGTAATGTACCCTCTAAATATCATATCTCTAGGACCATTGGTTTAGGCTGTGCGTTGATATAACAGTCAATCAGTCAGTCAGGACTTTGAATTTTATATATATAGATTTCAAATGTGGTTTCATTAATGAGTGAAGTACGTTTAATTGGTGACTAAGTAGAATAGAATATAGGTACTATATTTGTATACCACGTGATTATAAAGGTCTTATCGATAAATTGATTTTTACAGCATCCTGGCAAAGTAGACCTGGACCTCGAACCTTAAACTAATATTTGAGGACCCAAATGAGCTCGGGCGACCTTACTCACGCGCAGGAATACGACATAAAGTTATTTGGCTGCGGTATTCTGTAAAGTGGAGGTACTACCCCAGTCGAGCTGCTCTTTGAGCGAATTAACGTTATACTGCCTCTCTTGAAAAATAATAATAAAAGAACAAGAAGGAAGAATAATGATAAAAGAATAAATAGTGAACGAACATACATACTGCATTAACAACATTCCTCCGCCGATACGGAACCTGCAAAGTATTCAAGGCTTTAGAATAAAACTTAAGAATTATCTTTTTATCCACCAATTAAAGCAGGAAATGCATCGCCAAGACACGAGTGCTATATAGGAGAATCATAGTCAGTTTTGTTAATACTTGCATAATTATATCGATGATAATTGTATTCATGCGTAGTACGAAACACTTCTGACCTTCACGTAACACATTCGTTTTTTTGATGAAAATGTTAAAACGTAATCGTAAGTAGATAACTGTACAATACTTATGCCCTCATCTAGAAATATGCCGAAATCTAGTAATCTGTATTTGCGCTACATTGAAAGAGCATTAAATTATTATTATAGTAGGTATTATTCTTATATACTTTGTGTGATACCAAGTCTGGAAACGAGCGTTGAGGGTTGCGACACAGTTATTTTTAACTACTGCAACTTTCATCGTTCTCATTGTAATTATGATAATTCTGGTTTTTATGCACAAATAAATTTTATTCTTTTTTTTAAGCTATTGCATAGCTTCTATCGCGGGCCTTGAGCGTGGAGACCGAATCCAGAAATTCCGTAACGAAAGAACCTAACACCCTCCACTCCGACCGGCACAGTGGTGATACTTTTTAGTTTTGCCATCTATCGATGAATAGCAGAACTTTTAATGACTTTTTGAAATATCACGCTTGTCTCTTTAGTTCAACAACTCGCCTCTAGGTGGCATTGGTTGTCTATTGCATATATTAACTTCTCATTTATATAATAAAAGAAAAAAAAATGTTTTCTTGTCGGTCACCAAGCTCAAAAAGTGTAACTTAAATTAATATCAAAGAAAAAAAAAAGGAAAAAAATACTGCATAAATAAAATAAATAAATAATTATAATTGCATAAGTTGATAAAAACAGCTATGCAATAGCTTTACCGCGGCAGTCTCCGAGTGCCACACGTCTTTTTTTATATTTTGGTTTGTCTATTGTTATTTAGTTGTCTATGTTTTTCTTGTGTATTGTAATGAGTTTTTCATGTATATTTTTCTGGTGATCCTGCCGTGTTTTCACTTACCGGCCCCAACGGAAGTTCAGCGTTGGTTACACGTACACCTACGTGTAGCTAACAAAATGCTGAGTCGGAGGACCGATTTGTGGCAATCTTTAATTTTTTTTAAATATATTAACGTTATTTATGTGTTTTTTTTTGTCACGAATAAATTATTTTCATTTCATTTTATTATTAGCTTTTATTTCATCTCTCGGTTTACTCGTACGTAGTGGCTGTACTAGCACTTTAAACCAACGTAACGCTCCCTTTGTTAAAGCTCCTATTGCGAACGTCTCTCTTGGGAAACACTGGCCTAGGTAATCTATGTGCCCACATAATAGGTGCTTAACAGTTAAAGACCTATCGTACATACAACTCCTTTGTTGAAAGCTATTTGTATGCAGATGGTTGTAACATCCTTGGAATATTGTTGTAGGCTTTTCATATACCGTTTTTGGTTATAGCTGTTTTACGGATATACGGGAGAAAGTAAGAGAGATATATTAACTATATGAAGTAGCTATTTTATTTATAAATCTTGAATCATATCTTTGGTGTAAGCAAACAAGCATACTACCCGGTTACCGTAGCCCATAGGCGCTAGCAATACCATATCGATATGGTTATCAGCCACAGACTACGTCGGACATATTCTCGCTAACAATAAAACTGTGTCTATGGAGTTGGCCACCTCTCACGCACACATTAGTTGGCTATTCCGCGGGAAACTAGACTCTGTCGCCGTTTACATAGAGCCGATTACCCGCGCTCAACTAATCTGTGTGTGCGTGCCGGCTTGTACGTACAGCGTGGTGGCCGACTTGAGTGACACAGTTTTTTGTTAGCGAGAATATATCCGACTTTTTTTAACATCTTTGTTATCAGCGCGTTACCGACCCTCTCTACACTGCCTTTTCAAAGAGGTGTTCGAGAGTGTTTTAGATCACAGAGCGCCTCCTCGAAAAGCTTTGTGTCCCCTTCTATTTTTTCTTTTTGCCGGATGTTAATATAGCAACATAAAGTTCCCACTTCTATAGATAGATAGATAGAATCAAATTTATTTGTGACATAAAAATTACACGGAAAAAGTTTACATAAAGAAGAGGTAAAATATTGCCACAAATCTTCACTACTTGTTGCCACTTATGCCACTTTTCTACTTGTTTTCTTATTTCGCATTATATTACTGTCAACTTTTCCGAGCTTATTTCATAATAATGATATCAAAACGTAATCTTTAACAGGAAATCACCGTATGGTACCGACAGCTTCTGAAGCCAATTTTTATTTTGTATTTATTCTATACGAGTTATTTACAATCGAAAGGAAATGTTCTTGTTAAAAGGAAGTTAGCTATTTTACGTTTATCCTTCAATATCAAATCAAATCATTTATTCAATAATATAAATAAATATTAAATATAAATATAAATATAAATTTATTCAATAATGGGCCAACAAGGGGCGCATGGGAATCAAATATGAGGATAAAATAGACATATATTCAGGAAGCATGAAAGAACCATTGCTGCATCTTTTAACGGAAATCTTTTTAAACACAGAAATTTTTTGGACGACAATATCGTTAACAAGCGAATTGGAATTGCTTCTAGTTATAAGAAAACGTACTTTAATTCAATAAAATAGAATAGAAGAAAGGTAGAGCATAGTGTTTATTCTCTTAAAGAGCAGTTCGACTGCATGAGGAAGTACCTACCTCCACCTTACAGAATACCGCAGCCAAATAACTTTGTTGTGTTCCAGCGGGTGAGTAAGGTCGCCAGTGCTCATTGGAATGGGGGACGATTTGGTAATGCGTGAGAGATTCCCGTGTGTTGCAAGTGTTCATATGACTATGGTAAACGCTTACCATCAGGCGAGCTGAACGCTTAGATGCTTACCGATATCGTTGTATTAAAAAAAAAACAAGGAAATATATTTTAGTTTATTATGTCAGACTTTCGGTATTCTGATTGTCGGCCCGGCTACAGACTGGCCGACTTTTTGTAGGACCCGTACGGTTGTTTGGCAGTGATTCAAATCTACTCTCTCCGAAAAAAGCTAGGACTACTGATTGTCTAACTTGTGTGACGTAAAACTAATAAGCAAAATAATATTATCATAAAATTATTAATCATACTATGTCATTATCTACACTCATTAACCAATAAGTAACGTTATGACTGTCTGATCAAGTATGTAAGTATAATATTCAGCTTCAAACAGAAACATCGATGTGTGTGCGTAAATTAAGAGTGTTTGTTTGTATGGAGCCGTCTGTTACTTTATCTTTTGTGAAAAAGGATGAAGTAAGCAACGCACGAGAAAGTACAATTAGCATTATTGCTCCAGTTTTGCGGTAATTCCTAGAACGGCTCCATTGCTCCATTCCTGATAAGAGCGGAATAATGTATAATATTCTTCAAAGATATTCATGGAAAGTAATTTTTAAAATAGTCCGACCTTATAACAGGTGGAGATTGTGGTCAAAGTTGTTCAGCATGACTAACCCAACATAGGTTCCGAAAATATTCCATCTCGAAATCTCCACCCAGTATAGATTGGTCGATACCCAGAACCAGGGTTCTTTTCATACGCAGAAAAAAATTACTGATGAATTTTATACCACTTAGGTGGCAAACATGCATACGGCCTGGTGGTAAGCGGTGACCGTAGCCTATGGACGCTTGCAACACCAGGGGTAACACGCACGCGTTGCCGACGATGTGGAATGAAAAAAATCTTTAATGTAGAAAGAATAGTTGCGCTCCGCAGTTTCACTCGCGTACCCGAGATGACTTTTCCCTACCGTTTAGTTTTCTTAAATTTTCTACGCAACTTCGCAATTTTTTTCCCGTAAAAATATATATAATCCAGAGTATTAGAAAACTTTAAAAAAAGATGGATAAAATCGGTAAAGTATATTGATATTTTTTCATCATAACAATACCTATGTAAATAAACAGCTCTTTACTCGATTCTACTACCCGCTAAGGGTTTGCAGTCTTTTTATCTCAATTAACTTTAAAATGAAGTCTTGATACGGCTTATATGGATAAGGATTTTAATGAATTTTAACAACACACAGCTTCTCTAATACTTTAATTAAATTAACAAACTTTAATACTATTGTCATTTATCATTACAACAAAGCCGTTTTCAACTTGTCGAAAGTAAGATGAGGGTGCCAAATAAACTCATTAAGCGGGCCTGTGAAAGTTTTTACACAGTCACATCGGGTAAGGTTACTGTAAAAACATACAGTGTAGTTAGTTCTTCTTGTCTTTGGTGCTTACTATGTTACTATTTACTTAGGACATGGCCTCTCGTTCAAGGGAAATAAGCTTATTCCACATATTGTCTTAGTATACTTAAAATCCTTGAGGTAAATAATTCTTCTTTTTGTTAGCTTACGATTGGAGCACGATCCCACCTTGATAAGTAATTCTTACGCAATCAGTGTCCTTCGCAATGTTTTCTTTTAAATTTGTAACGTAGATTATATGTTTATATATTTTCTTATTACTAAACAGGAGGCTAAATAGCTGATTTCTTTGTTCTTCTATCTTCTTATTTCTTTATTATCCTTTGCTTTATAATTCAAAGGTGAATCAGCTTAAACTGTAGGGTCTATAAACTTGAAATTATGCACATAGGTTTTATTATATATCTTAGATATTCACTAACAATTGTTATTATAGGTCGTGCGTCTCTCGCGAGAACCAACGGTTAAACAGCGAGACGAAAAACTAGTAGTACTGTATTAAATATTTCCAGCTATCATTAATTTTGAAGTTCCATATTCTCAATTAACCCACGGACGTAAAACTCAATCTGATTAACCCAACGTATATGTTTGTATCCATACATCTACGTAGTATGTAAATGATTAAGGCTTGCCTGTGGTTATTAAAAACATGAAATTTACAAGCGTGATATAACGCGGCACGTACGAACGTTGGGTAATCCCAGTGGAGAGCTGCGACTTGTGCTTTGGATGTCGGATTTAAATATGATTATTTGTATCACTGCCTTTGCACGGGGGAATGGTGAGGATTCTTGCTTATTTTGTAGCTGCTTGACTGTCATGTAGGTTATTTAGATTCTTGATTTTGCTTCTATGAAGATCTTTTAATGGCAACATTTTTTCGGTTGGATTTTCAGTTCTCCAATTTGAGGCTACCGAAAAATATTTTAAATATTTTTAAGCCTACCATTAGTCTGCATATTTATTATGTGGAACAAGAACCTAGACAAAATGGAATGGTTTATGAAAACATCATATACTCTATGTTACGTTAATAAACACACGCTTGAACAAAGCTTTTAGTTCCAGTAATGTTTTAAAATCACAACCAACCCATTGCCAAAATTCTCAAAAATACACACCCTTATTTTCAGCAGAATTCAAACTTTTCCACAACCGGAATCGCTATCAATATTTTTTCCGTTAAGTTTCCGATAATCAAAGATTCATAGGCTCTCAATCACTGACACTGAATGGGGGGCTCGACTATGACACATCACGTTTGCTTGATGGATGGAGATGTCTGGACACAACGATTAGTCATGCCAGAGTATCTACAACGATTCGCGTATGTAATTCATAACTGTACCTATAACTTATATTGGACCGCTGGGAATCGTCCCTATTCTGTTATTGTCGATGAGGGAGCTTTTGACCGAGAAGAGAAATTCAACGGTACGTGAGGTTTTTTTATTGTCACATTTGAGTTGGTTTTAGAAAAAGAGAATGATGTGAAAATTTTGTTGGTTTCAAAAACAAGATTTTGTGTTACTTTTTTGTGGTCGGTATGAAGTTTATTATAAAATCATGCATGTATAACCTAAATCCCAAGTGAAACCGCAGGAGATAGCGTTAAATAAAGTACATAAAATTTCCCCTTGCATACAATTTCCTTTATCAGTCAAACGCCTCGAAGAAATCCAATCGACACCGTTTGACCTATAACAGGCCGTTCCCTGTAGAGTAATCAAATAATAGATCAGTTGCGATCAATCTCACAGTCGCTCGCACAACGCGATAGTGTCAAGATAAATCGAAAGTTGGCGCGGCATAAGCCAGAATAAGGACACAGAGTTGGTAAAGTAGGTTATGAATAATTCAAAATTGGGAATTGTAATTTATGTTGTTGTTGTAAACGTCGATAGTTAATGATGTTCGAGCTGATGGAACGACGTAACGATAACATTTATGGGTATTAACTATGTAAACTTAAATACCCAATCAATTCAGTGAGTATTGAAGCAAAGTTTCCACTGTAAATAAGTAATTAGTAGGTATTTCTCTTGTAAAATTAGCAGGTTACAGATTTTTCTTCATCATCAGCCTATAATGTCCCACTGCTGAGCACAGGCCTCCTTTTACAAATGAGGGTGAAAGAGAATGGGCAATACTCCACCACGCTTGCCCACTGCAGATCGATGGAGGTAGGCTAGTGGTCAACCTACTGTTGGAATTTTTCAAGCCGCCTAGGAGGCATTCAACTAGCTTAACGACTATCACAATTAAGTGATAACCGGGACCAACAGCTTTACGTGCCTTCCGAAGTACGGAAACGTTCGATTAAAATACCACTAGGCGATCACCCATCAAGGTACCGACCAAGACGGTGGTAGCTTAACTTTGCCGATCGATTAAGAACGGCTAATCATGCTACACTACGAGCGCTTCCACGAGATTTTTCTTAAAAATTACAGAATACTGTTTCTTTGCTGATAGTTGACTTTATGTAAAATCTTTTGACGATTGTTCGTTGCTACCTAGTTATGTCTTCCATTAAATGAATGAATAGACAATATCTAAATAATACGGACATAAAAAAAAACTGTCTTCGTGTCGTATTTTAGCACTGATATATTCATTAGACATCTTTGATCTCCGCTCCTAAAAGCCAGTCAGTCGTTTTAACTCTCAAATATTTCGTTTCAGTTTCCAAAAGGCCCGACCATCCGAATGTTAATACAATTTCCAAATCAAAAATCCTATTGCCGACTCAAAGAAACGGCGAATTGTTTTACTCTGGGGTGAAAAAGATTTGATTTCCATCGGAGTGATTCCACAAGAGTGCACTGTAATGAAAATTGTGGGGTTGCTTCTAGTTTATAAAGCAGAATTTATTGTTATTGTTGTAGTGGAAATGCACTGCAAGTACTTCTAGAAAACTAGGTAGGTATATAGATATGTTACGGAACTAATTGGAATAATGACAAAACGAGCTTGCCGTTTGACTTGACTGTGATGTATTTTTTTTAATTTTGTAGGATTTTGTTTCACCACAATCTAACCATGGTGTGTAAATAATAAACCCCTGAAACTATTACCCTCTTATTAATAAATAAGGTTTAAGTCCGTCTTGTACAGGGCTGGGGTAATCTTAATACCGGGGTATTAAGATAACCCCAGCCCTTTTTGTTTTTATGACATTAGAAAGTGACGAATATAATATTTAAAACCTATAATAGGTATTACTTTAACTTACACTTTATTGATTAATAAGGGGGTTAAAGTGTACATGGGTTTTTTATTAACATTATCAAATTCTTGGAATTTTGTGTGAATGTATGTTATTACTACATAATTATATTGGTATACAACATAATTAGTAAATTTATAGGTATTTGCCTTTCCTAATAGATATCATATGAATGATTTGTAATCCGATATTATTCCTATCCTGTGGAATCTTGTAATTAATTTTAACATATTGTGTTACCTGAATAAGCTGATATCATTTTATGTGTTCCTTCGTTTAAAAGCGGAACTTTTATTTTATTATACGTAGATTCTACTACACAGATGATTACGACAGGTATTTACCCTACTATTTACGATTGGCACTCTGAAATATTTCTAAGTAAATATAACTATCGACGCTTTCTGAAACAAATTTTACATATTTCCATATGAAACTACGTTTTAAATAGCGTTAATAGACAATTTACACAAGATACATGATTTTGGTGATTTATAGATAACTATCTAAGAAAAGAAACTGAACAGTTTTGCAGAATAGCTGAAAACTTTGGACTTTGCTTCAAAAAAATAAAGTGCAATGGTTTGATCTACAATATTTTATCCAATACCTCGAACTTATTTAGGGCTATCTATATACATATATATTTACTATAAATTGATTACGGATGTCATGCCCTTAAAAATATTATAGTTTTATTTTGTCTATGAGGCTCGGTAGACATACTCTCACATACTGACTTATACATAAAATCCCTAACCATTATAAAGCGGTGGTGAAATTCTAAAACTGTAAATATCTCAGTCCAATGAAAATAAAGTTTCTAGGTCAAGAGCACTGTCATTAATGTCTCGATTTCATTTCGGCTCCCTCCTTGATCCTGTCCATCCATTTGCGTTTCTAACAACCGGTTTTCCTTCGCCTTTGCGTGAAGACATTTTTTTATTTTAATTTAGTTTTAATACCAGAAGAAGTCAGTTTCAGGGTAATTAGTAAACGATACTAAGACACATTATTGTACTCATGATAACAAACACCGTTACCGTTAAAGGTACTACCGTTAAGTTCCGCTTTATCTTATTACTAGCTGTCCCCCTAAGTTTCACCCGCGTTCTCATGATAAAAAATATATAGGCCTATGTCCTTCTCCATACCATAGGCTATCTGCTTGCCAAATTTCATGATGATCGGTTGAGTAGTTGAGGTGTGAAAGCGTAACAAATAAACTCACTGTCCCATTTATAATATTAGTTAGGATAGACTATGGACGTTTCCTCAAATCAATGAATGAAAATTATTCATTCTTCTTTATTCCTTCAAATGAATATAAGATGAAAACATCTCTAAAAAAATAATGTCATCATGTGTCATGTGTAATTTTACCTTAAAAATATTTATTTTAAAACTATAAAAGAAAATTGGGCCCTTCACAACAAGCCTTTTTATTTTTTATGTCACACGGCACACTTTTCGAAACATTTTTTAATTTGTGCCCCAAAATTCATATGTGTAGCATAACTTAATCGGTCCAGTAGCAAATTCGAAGCAAATCGGCTGTGACACATGGACAGACAGACACACGAGTGCTCCAACAAGGGTTCCTTTTTTGCTTTTGAGATTTAAAACCTATTACGTCATTCACAAAGTTTATAATAAATTAATATGCAAGTTACAGTGTATACTGTAACTTGCATCGCGGTGAGAACCGAGTACGAAATTTAGAAAGTTAATAAATGTTATGATTCGCAAACAGACCAAGTTATCATTTCCTCGAGTCTGCAGCCTCATGAAATTTAAATTCAGCTACTTCACAAACTGGATTATGTAGTGAAACAGTTTTGAACTATATCGTATATAGTTTAGGTCTTTACAGACTTGCTTCTTTTTGGATTATAAATGCAATGTGAATTGATTTTCTTACTGTAATTACTAAAGCTACCTATCTAACTAATCTAACACTGCTATCATGGTGACAGCGGTAATACACAAGCCTTTTCACACAAAAAATATTGAAACATCATCTTCTTAACCGTGAAGCGTAAAACTGCAGTTACCAGAGCCTTGGAGCATCTAAGACCAGAGTGTGTACTCTATTTAACCATTGTAAGTGATGATGTGGCTGATAGTGGTTATCAGACAGACTGGGACTGGCCTACAAAACTGTAACAGCCCTACGCGCGTAGGTGCGTCACACGCACCTACGCGCGTACTTGCGGGTGTGCAGATCTACATCATCGTGCGGGTTTTTTTACGCAGTCACCCGCGTAGTTGCGTTTTGTGGCTTCACGGCGGCTCTGACTTATTCCATACAAAAACACGCACGGCACTACGAGACTCGGTGTGCCATACCTTGCGTCTCGCCGCGCACCTACGCATGTAGGCGTGTGATCTGTATGAACGCGCGTGGATGCGTTTTCTGTGTGTTGGACTGTGCGTCTTTTCTATACAAACGGAGATACTTACAAGCAACGTTAAGAGACGCATTCACGCGCTACGGTGCGTGGTGCATGGCAGTGTGTTAACCGCCTAACAGTTAGCTCTTTCCCTCGCCCTTTCATTGTTTTCTATGATTTCTGTATCATAAAAGTCCGTGTGTAAAGCTCGATGACTGCACTTATCGTTTGCAGTTATAAACATGCCTTTAAGTAAATATTTATTATGTTAGGTTAACTTAAATTGACTTCAATATTTTAAGTTAATTTTACGGTCGCGGTAACACAGGAGTTTTACCAAGTTTACATTTTGTTTATACATTAAACACTTCCTTGGGTTCTATGCTGATTTATTAGTAAAACACTCATTAAACGCTATATAGGGTGACTGGTAATTAGTAAACGATACTTAGACACATGATTGTACTCATGATAACAGACAACTTTCTCAAAGAAACTTTTTTTTTATTTACTTAGCACATGAGCCCATAATATTTGTAACAATAATAAGAATACACCATCAGCTTATATTTAATTCAGTTATTTATCCCCATTTGTTTCTTTGGGAAAGATGTTTGTTATCATGAGTACAATCATGTGTCTAAGTATCGTTTACTAAATTACCAGTCACCCTATATACTGATTAAATGGTCAGGTAAATAACGACACCTTACTGTCACTCAAACAATGTGACATTATTTACGTGACCATTTCTAGGTATAGAGAGACCATCCTCATAGGTTTTTGTCGTCAATACATAGAAAGGGGAAATTAGGTACTATATCTACGACAACTACCTACGACACAAGCTTTGCTTAGTGTAGGTACTGCTGTATCAATTGTAATGTGCATAAGTCTTATGAAATAAATTATTATTATTATTGTATCTTTCCTTTTGGAATTTCACGGTCCGAGGACCGGTCCTTTTGGAAGGCGTGCATGGGGATACAGAACCAACACGTAGAGGCCCCTTTAAGATACTTTAATGTGTTGGGATATGTACACTTATTATTATTATCTGCAACTCTTTTAAATGAGCAACATATTACTGAATTGTAAATATCCTAGTAAGACCCTGGTGACCTGGTGACCTGAAATACAGGTACTTTTCCTAGTTTAGGCACCAGTATTCCACAGTATATAGTTTGCCTAAATATGTATGAATGAAATGTGTAAAAAAAAAATATATCTATAACTTGTTAAAACTCTTGAGAAATCGCAGCATTTCAAGTAAAGACTGGACACTAGCATCAACAATACCTTTGGGAATAGATTCTTAAATCGTATTTTCCGCAGTCTAGAGGATTTTCCATTACAAGTGTATCTTGGAAAATATAAAGACTGTTTGCGAAAACCTCACGAGGTACCTACGGAGGAAATATTCCCTCTATGAATAACAAAAGTCTTGTCGCATAGAATTTCCTCTTTCATGTTAGAACTGAGTTTTCATCAACGGTGAAGTATTATTTTGTTGTGACTGAAACATTTTTATTATGTTTGATTGTCTGTCTAGATTTGTATGTTATGCCTATATTATTTATACTTACTATCTCACGCGGTTTCATCCGCATTTGGCATAAAAATCCTTCGTAGTCTTCGACCACTAAGTTTAAATTCACCAACTACTTACCAGGTATGTACATCTTTCCCTATATACCATTCTTCTCTATTACGTCAATGCTTCGACCCCGTATTACTATTCTCAAAGCTAGTTATCGCAATAAACCGTTTGTTTGTCTATTTCTCCATACAATTATTACGTCTTAAAAGTTTCAACGATGATCAGCTTCTCTTGAATTCACACTGCTAGTTTAATTTCTTCCACTGTCTAAATCTATATATATAAAATTCAAAGTCCTGACTGACTGACTGACTGATATATCAACGCACAGCCTAAACCACTGGTCCTAGAGACATGAAATTTAGAGGGTATATTCTTTGTGAAGAGTAGGTATCCACTAAGAAAGGGTTTTTCGAAATTCCACTCCTAAGGGGGTAAAATAGGGGATGAAAGTTTGTATAAAAGTCCGTCAGTTTCGAAGTTAGGATCCTCAAACTATGTTTTTAGGCTGAAGATTGAAAATTAATTTAGACGTGTCTCAGCCTTTTTAATAATTCCACCCTCGAAGCGGGATGAAGTTGTTTTGTTTTTTTTTATTGTGGTAGAAAAATATGTCATTTGTTTCCTGTAGGCCACGCGGGCGAAGCCGCCAGCAGAAGCTAGTTTCCTATATTTTGAGAATAGCTGGCACTGGCTTTCTTAACATTGCCTATAAAAATCCGCTAACCGGGACCGTAGAGTCGTAAAGCTTACATATTCATATAACTTAGCCCTGCCCAGTTTTTTATTGAATTTTCTCTGATGTAAAAAACTAATATTCTTTATAGTCTTAAAATTACATTTAAGTAAAATGATGTCGTCAAATTCCTGAAGATTAAAACTTTATTAGGAATCTAATTGGATTTTCTGTATAATTGAAGTTGTTTTCGCAACGAATAATTTTACAAATTTTGTATAGGAATTTTCGTAGCGTGATAATAGAAGCCTTCTGGTACAGCCTGCCACTGAAAACAACTTATTATTCTTTTGATGGTAGATTTGCTCATTATTTTAAAGTGTGCCTCAGTTAGTCAGTAAATACGTTAAACTTATCTATTACTTGCATTCATTATTTGTTATAAGATTCTACATCCACCAACTAAACAAAAAGATGAAGAAGATAACTTAAAGGTATCCCGTGTGAAAACGCGTTCCAGAAGAATCTTGTCAAAGTCAAAGTCAAAGCCATTTATTCAATTTAGGCCCCAGAAGGGCACTTATGAAGGTCACATTTACTGAAGTTACCACCGGTTCGGAACTCGGCCTTCAACTGAGAAGAATCCGGCAAGAAACTCAGCAAGGTTACATTTTTTATATATTTTTTGGACAATCTGACTATGTTTGGCTTTTTTTTCCAAATAATTAACAATAAAAAAGATATACCTAAGCATAGATTATAAAAAAACATCGTTAGTTTTTCCAGTATAACAGGTGGATATTTCGAGACGGCATATTTTCAAAACCTATGTTGGGTTGGTCATGCTGAACAACTTTTACTATGGGACCAATGGTGAATTCTAAAAAAAAATACTTTCCATAGTAAATGTCAAAAGCCTGGCCTGATAAAATAATGGTTACCTGATGGAATTTCATTGAATAAATAGATTTTGGAGAGCGCGCGCCGGAATAGTTATTCTTTTTTTCTATCGAACCGCACGACACCGAGAATTTTCACCTGTTCGTAATTGATTGAAGAGTATTCGGACACAACGTATTCAATCTCGTAAATCGTGAGGCCAGTGAAGAAGTGAAACACTTTATAAATGTTGTCTAAAATACAGGTCTTACTTTGTGATTGCATAAGAAATATATTAGATAAGAAATACTCATGCAAAAAAAACACAATAATATGTAAAAATACTAGAATTCATGAAAATCTTGTTACGTTTTGTTTTTGATGCTACGCGTAATAAAGTGCAGTATCTCACATTATACATTCAAAGTCTAGGATCAACCACGTAGTTTTCAAATAAACCTTCCCGTATCGTATTCCGTTTGCCGCATTTCCGCATTCCGTTTGGAAGTACCCTTCGATTTGAAAATAGCTTACAGCGTTGTGGCTTGTGGCTCAATCCACCCCAATAAGTGAATGACGACCATTTTCACTTGGCCGTTTAATAGCAGTTTCGCAATGTGGTCACTCAATTAATTTTCATCGGTTGAGGAACTCTAGTTCTATTAACTTAATAGCCAAATTATATGGTTGATAACATTGATAATTGACTCTATGAAGTAAATAATGATTCTGTTAACAGTGAAGACGTATCAACGGCTTGTATTTCGATAAATTAATCGGATCAAGTTAGGTTGCTTATAATTTAAAAACACTATCTCGATATTAGAAATTTTGTAAGGTAAAATTATCCTATTGCTTGCTTTCAACGCCTATTATATATTTTCCTGCAAATGATAATGGGATGAACTATTAACTTTCTCATAAATCATAAAGGCATATTCAATTCAATTCATTTATTTCAAATAGACCTTCGCAGGCACTTATGAATAGTCTGATTCTAATACTGGTTCGGAAGGTTGCGTTTGCTGAGAAGAGCCGGCAATAAACTCAGCAATTACTCTTTTCAAAACAAGCTTCGATTTGTTACCTATTAATTATACATTCTAATCGCACTGAAAACAGCTGAGTGAACTGAGAAAATATAAATTGGGATTGAATCAATATTTAATATGTAAATAGCAAACTTAAGCAGATCAGCCCCCACAAGCAGCCCCCAAAAGCAGCACCTGTTCACAAGTATGACGCATGTGGCAGCCATCGCCCTCTTCGCCATATTGGAGGGAAGAGGACAACCCGTCACACGACGCAGAGACAAATTCCACAGCTTTATTTTCTATTAATTTAAAATACTCATAAATAATCCAGTTATTACGCCCATTGACGGATGGTATTAATAACTTGATCTAGTGATCAAAACGTTTCAAAATAAAACCATGAGTAGTTTAGAACACTAAACGATACATTACCTACCTATATATTCACAAGGGTCCAACTAAGGTGGTAAAGAAAACTCGTCAAGTAAAAGCCAAGTCAAGTAAACCTGCTGAAAGTTAACAGTACCTACTCGAATGAATAGAAAACTTAAATGTAGGTCGCGTTCATACTTAAAATTACTTACTACAATTTCCCTTGACTTTGTGTTACCAGCGATACACTAGCTTATTATAAACGCACCACATCTCTCTCTTGGGAAAATATTCGGTCTTTTTAATCCCATGAGCGTATAATTTCATCCACAGTTTAATCTCGGGATTCCGTTAAGCCACATTCAGTCCATGTATGTCAATGAGGAAGGAATTCAGAAAATTATTCCGGTTTAATCCGTGCCAGTAATTAGTTTTGACTGGGTCATATTTTGGGAATACTTGAAATGTAATCTGACTTCAGAGTGTCTCATTTACTCTCTCAAGGCTATGAGCGGTTATTACGTGAGATGGTTTAAAGCAAGTTTAGCAAAATCCAGATTTTAAATATATCCGTCACTTTCTAACGTCATATAACAAAAAGTCCCGGGACTATGTTAAAAAACCTGGGCTTTACAAGACTTCTCATTCAATATGATACCTAGTATAAGTTTTTGCAATTGAGAAAATACTGAAATAGTATTACATTAAATTCTTGTTAACGCAGTGGCCGTAGGGAGGTAGCTTGGGGCATCTCAAGTGAGAACTACGTTGTAGAACATGATTCAATCAGGAAAATAGAACTTGAAGCAAAACATTTATTGCACTGCCAATAATAAGTTTACGCTGAAATATATTTTTTAAACTACGTTTAATGCACATACATTGCATAACAATTTTAGAACATTATGATTAAACTAGAGACTCTGATTAGTAAGAGGCACACTGAACCTTAATATCCAGGTGGAGAGATGTCGTCTGGTAAAGTCTACGCTCTGACCCCAATCTGCATATATTCGAGACCCTAAAACCTTTCAGCTCGTACTTCATGATCGCTTCCTATGCCTCGATTCCGTAACGGCGGACGAAACAAACAATAGGCTCGAGGAAACTGTTCATGTGGTAGGATTTAAGTTCTTTAAGACCCGCCGCACGAATAAAACCCAAAAACCCTCGGAGGAAACTCGTCAAACTCATGAATTGACGACCCGAAATGAAGTTGCAGTCTTTGGCTGATACAGCCGAATATCGGCAGCTAATTAGGCTGGTCTCAAACACAATATGACACGATTAACGCCTAAAGAGGCGTAAATCGTGTCATATATTATGTCGAAAAGGCAATAAAGTGGAACAAAGGTTCCAAAGTGTACACAAGGGAATTGTCTATTGGTCAAAGCATTGACCAAGCTGAAGACCGACACCGGTAACATCATGACCTCGAAAGCTTTCTAATATAAAATCTAATTTCACGATTTCTTACAAAATATTAGATAGCTGTATTTCTATACACATATTATTATGTTTGTTTCTCATACGTCATTTAAATCTAAACCATGTTGTATTATCATTTATAGATATATTTATTCTAAAAGGAAATCGAGGATCCTTCCATGTCAGATGCAAGAGGAGCGTAAAACCGACATCTGTCTGTCGGCAATAATATTCCACCATATTGCGCGATTTATTGGCCGATACATAACACCAACGACACATATGATCGCCGTCAAATTTATTGCTATTGAAATATCATAATAATGTATAACGATAAGTTATATTTGAATAAACTACATGATGGTTTCATCATCATCATCATATCAGCTTAAGGATGGCCACTGCTGAACATAGGCCTCCCCCATTAACTTCCACTTCGAACGGTATTGGGCCACTTGCATCCTGCGGCGCCCAGCGACTCTGACCAGATCGTCAGTCCACCCACATGGCGCTTTCCAGTACGTGATCACCACTCGAAAACCTTCCTTCCCCATCGGGTATCGGTTCTTCGAGCGATGTGGCCTACCAATTGCCACTTCCGCTTACTAACTCTACGAGCTATGTCTGTAATTTTGTTCTCCTACGAATGTCCTCATTTCGGACACTGTCTCGAAGAGAAATTCTGAGCATAGCTCGTTACATAGATCTCTGCTCGATCTGCTGGTCGATGTTTTATATCAAATCTATAAACCTAATATTTTCTTTGTAAAAACTAATACATTTTTTCAAAATACAATCTACAAATAATAATACAACAATTGCAAAATATGTTCTCTAAAATCGACCTACTTGTTCCATCCATAAGTTTCATAAATCGAATATTTACAATACCGATTATGTTTAGAAAGAGATACAAATTCATATAAAATTCATATACTTTATCAGATGGAATATAAGTGAATATTTACAAATAAATCTATAATTTCATGAGTGACTTTTCCTGTAATGAGAAAAGAAAGATGATCGCATTTCTTCGTCACCCAGATAATATTATATTATTATAGATAAGCTTCTTTTTTATTTCATTCATTTTCAGCCTCCGTTAATATGAGAGGAAAAATACATATTACTTTTTTTTAAAGTGAGTTCTTTATCGCCGGTGAAAAACACGATTTAATAAAACAATAAAGATTCTCTTAGCATATGCTTTAAATAAGCAATTTTATGTAATTTCATCTGACGATTCAATTAAATTATTATTGAATATAAAATGAGTGATTTTTTTTATCAATTTCCATTAAGGACGCGTTTACAAAAATGATAGGTAGCAAATCGCACTAATACATTTGCAAGGCCCACACGCACACACGTGCACGGAGATGCTGCGTTAAAAATAGTGAATCAACCTAATTTGATACTTTAACATTATATTATATTTTTTTCATCTATTTTTGTTATCATTTCGCTTTTATTAAATTTCACGTGTATGTAACTAACTTTATGTATGTAGTGCTAGTGTATGTATTTCGGATGACAATACAATAATTTGGTACCATCGAGCTGATCTGATAATAGATCCGAAATGTAGGCACTGGAAGTCCATGACATAATAACATATGTTAGCCGTGATTAGGGTTGTTGGAATTGTCATGAGAAGAACTTTAATCATATATGGTGTTCAGGGTCTGATGATGGAGTAGGAGGGTAGGCAATGGAACATCATAGCGGAGCAACATATCCTAGCCGTGTTTGGGGTTGTTGGTTTTGACTACTTTTGACAATATATAGTTTTCAAGGTCTGATGATAGAGTAGGAGGGTAGGCAGGCACTGGAACTCCTTAGTGGAATATATTTGTGATTATAAATGTGGGTGTGAGATTGATTGAAAACATTGTATAGTTGAGTATAGCATAGCACAGTACAGTATAGAGTATGATAAGGGTGTGAAGAGATTTCGGCAGGGTCGGCAATGCACGAGTGATTCCCCTGGACTGGAATTGCAAGCGTCCATGGGCTACGGAAACCGCTTACCATCAGGGCCATATGCTTGTTTGACACTTTAGTGGTATAAAAAATTTTATGAATTCATGACATACTATCTATCCCAAATTCCCAATCTATCACGGAAATCCAGTTGCAGTCTCCAAGAACCATCATCAGGTCAGTTCAGTCTGTCTTGTTGTAAGCACTCATCACTGCTAACAAAAGGAGCCCAAACACGACATATCTATCCCAATCCATCAAGGAGTTCCAGTAGCAGTCTCCACGAACCATCATCAGGTCGGTTCAGTATGTCTTGTTGTAAGCTCTCATCACTACGAATAAAAGGAGCCCAAATACGACATATCTATCCCAATCCATCAAGGAGTTCCAGTAGCATTCTCCAAGAAACATCATCAGGTCGGTTCAGTATGTTTTGTTGTAAGCTCTCATCACTACTAACAAAAGGAGCCCAAACACGACATTTCTATCACAACCCATCAAGGAGTTCCAGTAGCAGTCTCCAAGAACCATCATCAGGTCAGTTCAGTCTATTTTGTTCTAAGCTCTCATCACTACTAAAAAAAGGAGCCCAAACACGACATATCGGCCTTACTCGGGTAATTCTGTATACAAAACTGACGTAATATAAAATAAAATTTCATTTTTGCACACAAATATCCAGTATCGACGATAAAATTGTTTGTGTCTGCACAGTTTTGGGGTTTGGTCGATATTTATGCGGATTTCCTTTTTAGGAATTAATCTTGATTATTTCTATTTTATTAGAGTATTTTTTTACTCATTAAAATCTCCAAATTATTGAGATATTTGGATCGTAACTCGGCCTGTTTACGTAGTTTTCACGGGAGAAGGGTACGGAAAACCAATTTTATTGTATGAAAAGTATGATAATTGAAAAAACTGTTTATACCAACTACAGGCAAAGGTATATTGAAGCATTAGGTACCCGCAAAATTTGGCAAATTTCAATGGATTCATCGGTAAATGGATCGGAAAACAGCTAATTTCTCAATATTTTGTAAATACGTCCGTACAGTATTACCCAACTAATATGGCTTACCGATGTACCTGCGCAGAAGATACATTTTCAAAGCGCGGGAAACGCTATTGGTCGGCAGCTGCCGCAATGTTAGCGCGCGCCGTGCGGAGGGGCGTGACTTGCGAGTGAGACGGAACTAACAGCTGCAATGTATTATGAGCCTTATAGTAGTGATCTAAGATTGATTGTAAGTTTTAAGCATTCTTTCGTTAATCTTCGGGGCCAAACTTTCTTTTCTGTGCGAACCTTATCAATTGGGTAGGGTGACTGCTATAGTTATTGGCCACTTAAGCTGAAATTTATCTTATAACCCCTATAAAAAATAAAGTAATAAAGATAAATACACTTGTGATATACCAATTGAAAGTGAATTTAATAAGGTCACAGGAAATAAAACAGGTATCACTAAAATCACATATTTATTTAACAAAAAGGTTTACCAAATTCAATCACCTAAGAAATTTAGTAATTGGCCACGAAATTACAGTAATTGTCATATCAAGATACAGTTATTAGCCAAACAGTTTAAAATCAAAATGTTATCAAATTATTAACTTTTGTTAAGTCTAAATTAAAACTTGAACCATATTCTTTCTGTCTTGTGTGAAAAAATCCTCATTTTCTTGGTTATTTTCACTTTTTTCGTTAACAGAATGACTGTCATCATTTTTCATACAAAAGCAGTTGTGGCATAAAAAATTGTCAACTTCCTCCTGAGATATATGCATAAGATGAGATTTAGGAATGTATGATTGTGAAAAACTTAGCCACATTAGCAACATCTTAATTTATAAGTCTTTTTTACTCGTCTTTAACACACCACAGTAAGAAGTAGATTTTTCTATTCTTTTCCGACTTTCTTGTCTTAATTTCCTCTAATTTTCTCATTTTCTTATTTTTTTTGTTCATTCTCAATTCTATTTGTTTTTTGTTCTTCTTCTAGTGTCTACTTTTTGTTGGGTTTGTCCTCTAGCATCTTTTAATACTCTGGTTTTGATATGTGGTAAGGTAGCCTCTGAATATTACGTTTACCTTGCTCGTGCTGATCCATGACTTGACTAAACCAGTTTCTTATGTCGAATTCAGACACACAACACCGCCTGCGTAACTCCTTCTCCTGCTCTTTGAAGAAAATCTTTTAACCATTCTTTTCCAGGTCCGTTTTGACTGAAGGGAGTGTCTCTGGGGTTTTTATTTAGAAAGTTTTGGACAGAAACTAGAATATCTTCTGCATTGCTAGGAAAACCTCTTTTCCCTATTTCGCGCAACCATTCTTCTAACTGCTTTTATTCTTCTCTAGCCAGGTAATGTTTTGGTCCAAATTTGCTTTTGCTATACGGGCGATGAAGATTTTTTCTAGGTATACCATACTTTTTGGCGGCTGTCCGAACTGATATACCTC
This sequence comes from Polyploca ridens, assembly GCA_951394255.1. Taxonomy (NCBI): domain Eukaryota; kingdom Metazoa; phylum Arthropoda; class Insecta; order Lepidoptera; family Drepanidae; genus Polyploca; species Polyploca ridens. Next base: position 13,999,584 of record OX596251.1, read on the forward strand.
GACCTACATCTTCTAGAGCTTTTCCTAATAGTTATTTTTCTATATTGCGGTATTTTTAGCATGTTGAAACAGTCTGAAAGAATTTTAAAATAATATATTCAGTAATTGGCCACTTTACTTTTCAGTTATTGGCCCCCCCCGGCTAATAACTGAAATATTGATCTGAGAACTGTGGGATTTTAATGCACCTTATATTATACCTTTATAAAGTTGAATCTGCTTTGAAAATACATAAAATAGAAAATGAGTAATTGGCCGGGGGTATGCCAATAACTGAACTCAACCAAATTTATATTCAGTTATTAGCCGGCAATTTTTTTTGAGCTTATTATATATTTAAAACCTTTTAAATAGCACTGAATTAAGCTTTATATAATACGCCAACAGAAACATAAAATATTCAAGCATTACATAAATAAATTACTTATCAAATCAAGTTTTTCGAAGACTCTTACCTTATTTTTTTCTTAACGGACCACCCAAATTTGTCGAATCTTTTGGAAACTAACCTCTCCAATCCAGTTAATGCCATTTAGTTCAAATTTTATGAACTAAAATGAAAGTATGATAGATATAGGAATACTTTTTGTCTTTTTCATTCACGAGTATGCTTCCATTACCTTGTTTCTTTCTATTTTGTCATGAGTGGCCAATTACTATGGGGTGGCCAATTACTATAGCAATCACCCTAATACTGTACCAATGTTCAATATGTACGCACAAACGCGTAGAGTAGCAAGCACGCTAATATTTACCGGCTCCGTTCTTGTAAACAAATGTCTGTAAACATACCTTACGTTGAGCAGCTGGAAACACTCGTAAACTGAATATTTCCTCTGGAAACTGGGCTTTTTGCATAAATTTGAATATATGAGCTAGCACCCCGTATTATTGCCAACCGTTTCATATTTATTTCATCGAGACTTGTCATTAAAATTTTACTACCATGAGATGATGTCATAAATTTAAATATTTAGGTAATATAAATAATATGGTGTATTTTATGTCAAGACGTTGACAAGAAGGCAGTTCATATAATAGTTAGTGGTCACTACCGCCTAGGGACATTAATCACCTTTTCGTTAATTTAATAAATATTTACGAATGAAACGTTGAACATCATCATCATCATCATCAGCCTATAATGTCCCACTGCTGAGCACAGGCCTCCTTTTCACAAATGAAGGTGAAAGGGAATGGGCAATACTCCACCACGCGTGCCCACTGCGGATCGGTAGAGGTAGGCTAGTGGTCAACCTACTATTGGAATTTTTCAAGCCATACATACATTACGTTGAACATACATTGAAAATATTTGGTTAAGAAATTGAATTTAGTTTGTAAACATAACGCCATTGAAGAACATTTTTTAGTATTTTTCAATTGCATTAGAATTATTAACAAGAAGTACTATTTTATAATAACAGTTAATAATGAAAAATAAAAGTTACTCTGACTGCAATTTAAAAACAAGTTTTTGTCGGCGTTCTTTGTTCTTGTGTGCTTACCACATCACTATTTATCACGGTAATATTAAAGCAAGAATCAAGCCTATCCTAATAAAAAATACATAATAATATTAACAAAAGACTACAGATTACCTATTTACTTTATTTATAAAACTTTGAATGGCGATGGAAGCAATCATGCGGTTAAAAGCTTGTAAAAGTTTTACATCCGCCCGTAACTGTGGAAATTCCAACTTTGTCCAGATTTTGTTGTTAGTGAAAATTGCTTTCTATATTTTAGCATTCAGCTTTCGTTTCAAATTCGGCTATACGTTTCGGAACTATACAAAATTGAGTTAATAATTCACTCAATTTGCTAATTGAAACGAATTTTCATTATAGTATGCTAATCAAATTAAATGTTGACAAACATTTGCATTGCACAAAAGCCCATAAATTGCTATTATTTGTTTTAAATATATTTATCGAGGAATGACGTCAATGGCCTAGAAAATCGAGTTCAAAGATGCTTTGACAATCCAAACATAGCAAATAGATTTTTCTATCTCAACACTAAAGAATGCAAAAGAAAAACATCTTTGAACATGGAGTAGCCAAGCGCTCAGTAGATACGACTAAACGCTGCGGGCTTGAACATAAATAAAAGATCTTATCGCCTGTAGCAACATTTTCCTGCACCGCTACGCCAAAATCTTAAACGCTTATTTGTCAGAAGTCTAGCGTATAGGTTTCTCAATAAAATCGTATTCTAAACTAGATTCGATGTAAGAATTTGAATTTTTGTTTCAAAGTACGGGATCTGCAAAATCGGTTAGGAAAGCTTTCTCCGTCTATAACTTGACCTGTGTCCATTTGAAATATATTTAGAAAATGAAATATTTGAAATAGAGCTTCTTGGTTAATTTTGAACAGGTTATATCGACTGCTTGCTTTTTTCTTTTCAGAATCTATTTAAATTTTAAATATAGTGTGCATTTAATTTTTAATTAAAAAATTACCTAGTCATATTGGGAATTTTCCCGGTAATTCTTCTTCCTGCACTAAAGCGAGAGGGTTCTGGATAGAACTAAAAATGCAGCAAAAACTCTCTTGTAAAGTGGATATTTTTAACAATACCATTGTTTAGGTATACATTAGACTAAGACAAACTAAAGAAATCAAGATAAGTTAAAATAAACCTCCTACTATAATGTAGGAGGTTTATTTTAACTCACACCAAACCTAATCAAAATTTCATCCATAACCACAATCTAATCAAAGTTAACCAAAATCAAACTAACATGACCTTTCAAAACTAATATCGCATATCCGTGACTCCTACAGACATTATGATAGCAACAAAGTTCTCTATTGCCGCAAATAAACAAGCAAACAGCTCTCAAGACTTTCCAACACTGAAAATAGCATTGTTCTCAAAAGGAGTTGAGACATTGTCAACGATTTCAACTGATAAAAGCGCCAAAGTTTGTGTTACGAGAATGGTACAGCGTGCTGGATTATGTCCTAAGTATTATCTCCGTGCTACCCTTTTGTAATAAACCTTGAATGGGAGCGGTTTTTGAAGAAGTTGAGGAGGTGGTTCAATTAACCAGAAATAGTCCGGATATTAAATTGCGCGATTGTCTTGTTGAAATGGAAAGAGAAATGTTAATGTGGATGACTAAAATTTACGTGAATAATTGTGAGATTAAGAGTGTAGAGAGGAAAGCAATATTTCATCTAGAATGTGAATGCAACGCCTACTAATTGCGTCGGTAGTTTGGTGATGATAAAAGTTTTAATTTTTTTAGTATACATAGGCTACTTTTCTGAAAAAAACTAATTAGCCCGTCATTTACATTATCAAAAAATATTAGACACGTATTTTTTATTTTGTCAATTAAACAAGAAAATACGAAGATATCGTGTGTTGAAGTTCCGCTTGACGTCACGGTGTGGTACACTTTTTAGTAACAAGTGACGTCACGAGCCCCCACTCCCGAACTTAGTCGCTCTTTATCTTCGTCAATTGTTAATGATTTGGTAAAGCAAAAAATACGTGTCCAATATTTTTTGATAATCTAACTGTCGGACTAATTAGAATTATAATATTTTTACCCAGGCAACATCCCTATTCTATATATAACTTTCCTAGTTGCAAGAAGTAGCATCATATCTATGCTAGGTATGATAAGAAAATATGATTTGGGTTCTCAATATCTTAAATTCCCTCAGTGTCTTTGAACTAGCATATTTCAAATCGAAAGTTTCTACACGCTCACAATGAGGCAACAGGGCAGAATGCACTCAGAATACAATGAGAGAGCTTTATTCACGACCTGGCATGCCCATATAATATTCAGTCACATTTTCCTTAACTTCCACGTCCTCGCATGCGTCCATGTAAAGTATTCGAGTCACCTACATAATGTATTAACTAACGAATTTACTTACTTGAAATTTCAGTACAGTACTGTGATGTCAACGTGTCACGTTTTATGCTTCTCAAAATTAGCTTTGTCGGTGCTTTCTGGAATTAGATTTTTATAGCAGATGCTAATACGATATTTTGCATGACTTCTTAGAAAACACTTCCAATTTCATGTAGGTGTATGACCTATTTGGGTTAATTTTCTTTCGTTAGAAAATGTCTTTCTGAAAATTCAGCAGATTATTATTTCATTGGAAGATGGATTTCCAAGTCTCATTAATACAGTCATTTTGCTGCGGTTAACAATTAAATGCTCAATTCTTGCAAAGCTGTTCCCACGATGAAATCTTCATTTTGTAATTAGCATCTGAATATTTGATTGTTTTCTTCATTGCTATTGGTCGGTATTTATTTTAACTATATCAAATAAACATTAATTGTCTGTACATAATTGGAAGTAGGTTTAAAGGAATATTTACTTAATTACAACTTTAGTTTTGTCAAAATTCTGAAACGTTTTAGAATTGTTGTTGATAAAGTAGTTACGTATCAGGCAAGAAAATCTAATAATTATTAAAATATATATTATTATTATTATTTAGAGGCACACAGAATAGAACATTGTGAGACAGAGGATCATAATTGCCCAGAAGTTCTTGAGCCAGTGCGAATTACGCGAGACATTCCAGATGAATAAAAATACGACAACACTTACGGCTCATCCCACTTCGCCGACAAGTTTCAGTTCTTATAACTTCGAAATATAATATTTCCTTGGCAACTTTATTTTGCGGCAGATATCCGAAAATGAACAAGTTTTACAAGAGCAGACTGTGAAGGCAATAAAGTTTTCGCTAAAATTCGGGGAATTAAATGTAGAATCTTTTGGTGAGCCGACGAAATTGTGACCACCTGGAGATCGGCTGAAAGGGTTTTTTAATCGTAAAAACTTATTACTAACTTATTCTTGAATTATTATGAAATTGTTTAAGGTTGTTCTAACATCAATGTGATTTGTTATGGTTCTTTAGTGGACATACTCCATTTTGACAAGATACTACGCGGTTTCAACCGGTTCGTTGATTGAAGCAAAGGATCACGTTGATGCGTTGCGTTTTTCATAGAAGATACAGACTTTCACAGCTAACATTCCGCCCCGCGGCGTCACCTGTGCCCCCTTCTTTACCCCCTTAGGAATGGAATTTCCATAATCTTCTTACTGGTTGCCAACGCCGTAAAAGGAATGTGTACTAATTTTTGAGTTAATCAAGATACGCAGTAAAATACTCCCCTTAAAACTAAATTACCCCATTGACCCTTTACCCCCAAGGGGGACTTTTCATACAAACAATACAAGGGGGGTTTTTGTTTGTATGAAAAGTGCTTATATTTTTTTTTATAACTACCTCAAATTCACATACGTGTAACTAAACTTATTTGAACGTGGATGATTTAATTCAGCTTACGTTATAATAGTCCACACTTTAGTAAGTGAATTTAATAATTAATTAATAGAAAGATAAAATTAATATTTTATCTATGTAATTATGGTAATGAGAGTTTATCACATAATATTTTAACCACTATGTATTTTTAAGCACTTGATAACAAAGATGTAACAAATTACAATGAAAATTCAATTATGACTTTACAGAAACAATCAAAACTTTACGTAGTCGAATTTATTCAGAAATGCGACGAGTGATGGTGCTGCAGTTATTAAATCATTAAATATTCACAGAGTCATTTTCTGTCCAGCTCAGTATTTTCCAAATTAAAATATAATATATAATTAATGAAATGTACACGAGCTCTGGGATTTGTGTTTGTATTGTTTGTCGATACATTGGCATTAGCGGTAATTTGTAGTTGTTCAATTTTGTTATTGTTATCATTATATTTGGTTATAATGAAAGGTTCTATCTAATTTAGTATACATTAGCACGATTGTTAATTCTAATTATCGTAATGATTGTTATTTAAAAGGCTCTCCAAAAAGCATTGGTTGCTAAATAATTTTTTTTGTAGTAATTATAAATTACGTCCGCCGCAACAATTTTACCCTTTTATAAAAACTGGCTTTTAGAGCAAATTTATGTTAAACCCTTATTTAATTCTATTAAGGTTTCAAGTACCCTTTCTAAAGTACAAAGTATTCGTCCATTGTTATCTGACAGAGAATCTCGAAAATTAATTTTCCTTGTGTTGAGTGCTACGCTATATTGATTTCTCATTTAAAATTACCTAGAAATAAAATAATAAGGAAGTATCACAAAAGGTTAAAAAACTGTATTAAGTGCAATTAAGTCTATAACAAACCGCACCAACTGGAAATCCAGGAAAACGAATACTAATGTAATGGTGAAACTGAATTGAACCGGATTAAGTTGAAGCACTCGTGGAGTAGCATGATAAGCCGTTCTTAATCGATCGGCAAGTTAAGCAACCACCGTCGTGGTCGGTACCTCGATGGGTGACCGCCTATTGGTATTTCAAATCGAGCATTTCCGTGCTTTGAAAGGCACGTAGAGCCGTTGGTCCCAGTTATCACTTAATTGTGATAGTCGTTAAACTAGTTGGAGGCCTTCTAGGCGGCTTAAATTCCAACAGTAGATTGACCACTAGCCTACCTCCACCTCACCGCAGTGGGCACGCGTGGTGGAGGGCAGCCTGTGTTCAGCAGTGGGACATTATATGCTGATGATGATGATGATGAATATGCGCCAATGCTCATAATAAATATGCCATTTACTATTTATTGCATAAAGGGTACTTGTTAAGTAGGGTGTTCAACTGATGGTGGGTAATCACCATCGACATTTACCAGGTATAATGGGGAGCATATACTACATCAATAGGATCGTCCGAATAAAATTTTTGCGTGTGTTAAGGAATATATGTATCTACCCAGCTGAGATTAAAAAAGTTTTGTTCAGTTCAAAACATTTGACTTCCTTTCTGTGCTAATAAGCCTAGAAGTGACCTACTTATCGAAGATAGAACTTTAAACAAAATTAAGATAAACCGGTTTTCTACAATACCTACCTAGACATTAGGATACCGTACATTAGGATAGATATTGTAGAGTTTTACAATATCTATCCTAAAGTCCATCTCGTTAGTAAACGATCAAGCTTTGTATGGACATAAGAGATTTTTTTAAATCACGTGATATTTCGATTTGAAATGTCAATCCCATACAAAGTTGATCGTTTACTATTGTCGATAACCATCTTGTCTTCTGGCCCTGTTAATATTGACAATATCTCGGTAAAGGCTAACCCGATTGCGAATATACGATGCGACTTTCACGAGATGGTTCAGCATTTTCTTAGACATAGTTTAATGAAAGTCCCGTCATATTCAGATTAGCCGTTTCCATGATTTGGCCATTATTCGGGGCGGCGACACTGTAAGTTCATAATTAATTTTTCATACACTATGGGAGTTAACTTTTGCTTTAGGATGAAAATAACGAATTATCCGTGTAGAAATTTCATTACAGCAGTAAAGATTAATTGAACAAAAAAAACATTACCATTTATCATTATGAGTACACAATCAAATGTTTTTTTTTTTTCATTTTGTGTGGTACGTAATATCGAAGATTTATAGCAAGGCAACCACAATGAGTATTATTAAGGGACATATTTTAGTACCTAAAATACTTTTACGGGTCCTAAAAGCTCTCGGAAATCCATATAAAAGTACAGTTTCATATGTCCTCTTAAAATATTGCGTACACTTTACTTTGGATCGTCGTTTCTTCAGTTATAACATAGCTACCTAACCTATTGGATACAGACAGACACGTTTGAGGTAATGTTATTTTACTTTCTATGTTACTTGGTTAAAGTGCTTTTAGTGGTTGAACTAAACAAATATGTCTCTGTAAATATGTCTATTGATGTCATTGTTCTACTCTTCTCTGATTTGTTTGCTACGGCTTTTGCTACTCTTTCTACGGCGATACGGCCAAGCCACATAGAAGCCACATTCTGAAGTTAGGGCTTATAGAGTTATGGCGCGTAGAGTTATAAGCTTGGCTCTACATGAGATCTGCCCCCCTAAAAAGGAAGCTAAAGCAATATTGCTAACGCAATTCATTTTTTCGATTTATCGGCAGATCCTACGTAATTTCAATATTTTTTGGTATACTAGTCACTGGAATTGATGAATTGCATAAGATCTGCCGTAAATTCGAAAATATGAATTGCGTTAGCAATATTGCTTTAGCTTCCTTTTTAGGGGGGCTGATAACTTTTTGACAGTGCGAGCCATATGGTCCCGTCTTGGCAACATTTTACATGAAAATGTTTTGGTGGGATTAAGATTTTAAGACACAGGAGTTTTTTATTATATTATTTTTAATATACTTAAAAACTCATGATAAAAAAGTAATTCTTCAGAAACTTACTCCGCATACTTCAGCAGAAAGAATTTGTACACATTTTTGACAGTCAAAGCTAAGTAGGTATCTGAGAGATGAATTACGAGCTTTGGGGATCGTACCGAAAAATATTTACTCAGGAAAAATAAGTAAGTAATGATGACAAGGTTTCTAGAAACAAATATTTGGGATATTCTTCTAACCTCGATGTACACGCGTTCCTACAAGTTTCTGTATTTTCCTAATCAGCTTACGTTTATTGTTTATTTAGTAACCATCGTAAAATACTTACCCCAATCTTATTCATAATAAAGTTATCAATCGTTGATTAGCTAAAATTCCGAAGTCTTTATCTGACACTTGACATTGGTGATCGAAACAGTGAGACGGGGCACACTATTACACTGATTTAGTTAAAAAGCGATTATGAATAAGGGGGTAATTGTTTTCCAAATTAATCGATTTGTTTATTAGTATATTCTCGCTACTCTACTTCAAAACCTAGTTTCTTTAAAGGTTTAATACCACCAGTTTCCAATAATAACAAATAAGAAAAGCCAAGGACAAAGGCTAGTTATTATAGTACACTTTAAATTTTCATTGTACTGCAGTAGACCAAACTTTCCTCATTTCATCCCTTTATATTGTCACAATGTTTCTGTAAATTATCTTCAGAAACTCTTCATATCGCCATCGCCATAGTAAATTATAAAGCAACAACAGTGAACTAAATGAATTCATAACCTTCAAATGTTTGTATTTTGTTTACACAATTTCTTTAAACAAATATTTTTACCATGTTGAGTTTTTTTTATTACCTAATGTAGCAAACAACCATACGGGCCGCCTGATGGTTACTTCACACCCTTCTAGAAGAACCCCAAGCTGTACTCTCTTGGGAAAATCACGGCGGAGAGGTCATTCCACAGTCGGAGCGCCCGCGGAAGGAAGCTCCTTTGAGAAGATTATAGTCACAGCCTATCTCTCAAGCAATGATCCGGATTCCCTGCCTGATTGTGATCTTGTTATGATATTAAATAAAGTCCTCATTAAAGTTGCAAATTTAATTCCTAATAAATGTATGTATGGATGTACGCCATTGTAATTTTTGAATACAAAGGAACAAATTATTTTTGACAAGGACATTCCCAGAGGCACGATAATTCAAACCGTAATTTCACAGCCATGTACGTCAGTCCAAACTTTTTCGAAAAATTAATTGCCATTGTCTCTATTCTTTATGTTGTGTTATGGAATTAAATAATTTGAATAACTCTATATTCGACTATCGTATTTAAATTAATATGCATTTTATATTTCGTTATAATTATATTTTCGTTAATAACAGCTCCGATAGAAACAATTAAATACCTCACAAAATCAGTAAAAGTTTTGCCTTGGTGGAAGGCACTGAATCTACCTGTCAGAAATTCAAATTTCTATTTCTTACCTTATGCTGTCAGTAATTAAATCTGTAGGTACTTATAATATCAACATGATATAATTAACAGATTTTTTTTCTCTTAAATTACTTTATGTAGGTTTTAATTATTAGTTAGTCTTAGATTTAAATTTGTTATCATTAATTAGATGAACATTAAAACAATCTTCATAACAAAGGCATTGCACTTTGAAATATTCCACAGTTATTTTCCAATACAACTTTTCTCATTTTGTTCGAACACTGCTGTTCGAACTATTTGCCGAAACATTGTTACAGCATTTAAACAAAAGCACTTACTAATAGAGTATGCAACTTTTTTTTTACGAAATAGTTTTTAAATTAGATAGATTTTTGATAATTGGATAAGGCACATTACTGTTTATACTTTTATTTACTGTAACACCATTTAATTTAGTCAAGATAAGATTGTTTAACTAAGAACATACGGGGTTCCTCGTACGGTTAATAGCCTGAGCACAATGGTTACACCGAATAATCTGTTTGGTTAATAATGGAACCTGTGCTGTGTTTAAATAAACTTTACTTACGTTTATAGTTTTAGTCGCTTTTCGAAGTTATGTAACTAGGTTCCACAATGCAGCTAAACCCACTTTCCCGAAATAAATGTAGCTTATGCCCCTTTCCATGCAATATGCATTCGTTGCATTTAACAATTTACCCAAAGAAGCGACATGACGTTAATTTTTTTGAAATATATTCTACCAATTCTGCACCAAGTTATGAAACATTTTTATATTCAATAAAACTTTAATTCTTACCTTCTATTATTCTTCTTTTCGTGCCACGTATTGTGTGATGTGACCATATTTTTTTCTTTCCATAAATACACTGCCCTTGAGATCTGGGTAATTTTAATCTATACTACGAATAGAGAAGACGCCACACATCACAACTATGTCCCGTTCAAGTGAGGCCATCCGGCCACAGTTGTTGTTGTAGAACGATGAACGAAATGCGTAAGCGCCGTGAAAATCACGATGTTTGCGAGAAAAATACTCCTAAAAGTTCTGATAGCGCTACGTGTTTCTACTGTCTGCTTAGGCGACTAATTATCGTTCCAGCGCTAAAGAGCTTTAGTTGACTCTAAAAAAATTGGAAATTTCCTGAATGGACGTGTCCGTGGGAGAAGAGAAGAGTGCTCAATTGAATTATATTGACTGAATTCGAAAAAGTTGAGTTTTGCTTAGCAATAATCCAATAATTTTAATATTATAACATGGTTATTACTTTTATGGGAAAGTCTTCGATAAAAGTAATAACCATTTATGTAACTGTAGTTGAAATACCTCGATCTTTCGAATATACAAAAATGAAAGCACTTGCAAAATTAATATTAAAAAAAAAACTTTTCCCTTCTCATATTGCAAGAAACCTACTATAAGAATTATTTGGTTTTCATTTTATAACTCTTACGTTATAAATATTCAAATTTCGAAGTTTCTTAGGCAAAGGACAAATATTCGTAGACACGTTCCAACGTAATTGCGCACTCGCAAATTGTACCTACTTAGTTTGTGTCGTTTTCATTTCCACTCAATTAGTTTATGTTTAATAACATTTAGGCAGAAGCTGGCTCATAAGCCACACAACTATATTAAGGTTCTTCGCCTATTGTTATAGTGGTAATAGTTTCAAGCCGTTGAGCCTGAACGTATAGACAAAATATATTAATAGACCGATTTTACAGATACGCCACTGTCTCTATGTAATAGTATTTTGATGCCTATAGTTATGTACAGTAGTACCCAATTAATATGGCTTACCGATGTACCTGCGCAGAAAGCGCGGGTAACGCTATTGGTCGGCAGCTGCCGCCATGTTAGCGCGCGCCGTGTGGAGGGGCGTGACTTGCGAGTGAGCCGGAACTAACAGCTGCAGTGTATTATGAACCTTATAGTAGTGATCTAAGGTTGATTTTAAGTTTTAAGCATTCTTTCGTTAATCTTCTTTTCTGTGCGAACGAAGATTCACGACGCGCCATATCAGTTGGGTAATACTGTAACCAGATCGATTGTAATTTATATGTTACGTAACAACAGATTTTATATGCTTAATTAATGCAACAATGGTTGAGAACACGCATGCAGGAAGTATCTACTTTATTTTTGTTGCTCACTTTAATAATCACTGAGGATAGGTACAAAGTAGGTACAATATGCAGCATTCTAGGCACTGGTCAGTTAACGAATGCTGGCACGTTCACAGTACTCGCATACCTATATGACATTTCATGATACATAATGATTTATTACATTATTGCTTCTAATTAGTCAGTCAATTGTAATGGACGAGTGCAAAAAAAGACCACCCTGTTATGAGCAGTAAAAAAGCAAAACAATAACTGTCTCCTTCATACTCATAAGCTTGACCGCTTGCGAGAGAGACGGACATACTTATCATGATGCGCATGCAGTGCAAAAGCATAAGCGCAACGTGTAAATAGGTTAAACGCTTTAGGTAATCGGCCTGTAAGTGTACTACGTCAAGTAAATAATTACACAAAAATTGCATAAAGTATCGTTTCTGCACATTTTATATTTTTTTATTCTTCTACCCACATACAATAAAATGTTTTGTTTACGCGCCAACGACATCTGGCGACGGTCGCACGACAATTGCGATACCCGACCGCCACATAAAGACCCAACGCGTTAGACGTGGCAATTGGATTGGAAGATCATTTAGATTATTACGATTGGAATGATAAAGCTGCTACTGATGGTATTATTGTCTTTTGAAATTGATTGGACTTAATCACGGCGAAGTCGTTGCTCGGTAGATCCCCAATTTGAACCTCTATTTGTGTAAATAACTGAGTTTAATTGAACAAGTCCAATTTTGGGATGTGTGCCTACATCTAAATTCAGTTCATTACTACTTCTGTTGCCGTGTTAGTTGCTGATCATTATACCGAAATGCACATTTCTGTTCCGAAATGATTAAGAAAATTTGACCTTTTCAGAAGTATTTAACTAAAATAACATGATAGATAGATAACTCTTTATTGTACAAAAAGAGTTAAAGAAATTACTGTAAGTACAATAGGCGGTCTTATCGCTAAAAAGAGAGCTTCCAGACAACCTTAGGATGGAGAGGAATTTAGACACGTTATTAGATTAACACTATAGACAGTGGTTTTTAATAATATTAGGTTTAGTAGTATTAGGTGAGAAGATAAAACAATCATAGAAAATAAGCACAAGCTAAGATTTTAAGAAAAAAATGATTCCTCAATAATTTTAAAGTATATAGGTATATATCGTTCTTTTTTGACTTTGGCAAGTGCTGATGGCTTTCAACCATATTAGTTTTATAAACGTGAAATTACAATTTAAGCATTTGAGTTTACCATACGTTAACGTGACGTAGAGAATAGAGTTCATTCGCTCAAAGAGCTGCTCGACTATAAGTACACTCCGTCTTACAGAATACCGCAGCTAAATAACTTTGTTGTGTTCCTGCGCGTGAATGATGCCCCGTGTGTTTCAAACGGTTGCAACGGCAACCGCTTACCATCAGGCAGGTCGTACGCTTGTTTATCTACTTCATCGTGTTAGCATTTTGAGAATAATGACAGCAGTTGAAGAGGCTGTATGGGTCGAGCCTTTGCCTGTCATGTGAAAAAAGAAGAGATTCAGGCGCGGCGGGCGTCAGAAGAATATATTGAAAAAGAGGAGCTAATTGTAAAGAATCTCACGATGATATAAGAGTTAAAGGAACTCAGAGATATTTCAACCGGTAAGAGCTGGTGAGTGTGGAAAGGGACGGCTAAAAGGGGAGGTGGAGGCCGGGTATGGGGGAAACCCCAAATATACAGCAAGGATATAAGCTAGAGATGCTTTCAATCGTAAAAAAGAAAGAATTTTTTCCTTCAGTTTGGCTCCACGTATTGTAAGGAGACAATTTTACGGCACGATGTATTTGATATAATAAGCATGTTATTAGGGTAAGTATGTTATTAGAATTTACCTGTAATCTGAGTAATAGTAGATAAACTCATCCCAGTCTCACCTAACTATATTCTGATGAGCTGAAGATTGTTTGCTCTTACTAAATGATGTAGGATTGCGCCTAGAACACTTATTTGCTCTTGGACATCTCATGATTTTCCCCGTCGCAAAAACTTATAAATCAAGCAAGTTTCTCACTCGGTACTGACAAAAGACAGTTGCAACGTACGACCATCTGCCTCAGTAAATAAAACGTTTTATCGCGTGTACGACTCATCGACACCTTACGAAGTTCCTTGTATACGGGAGGATAAAGTTTTAACTGTTTGTTGCGGAATGTTCTGGAAAAAATCCGAGTGAATTGGGAAGAACTTGCTCGGAAGAAATATTATGTTCGTAAGTAAATGTCTGACGATAAGTACATACCTATTCCTTTTTTAAAACTTCACTATCAATAGAATAAAATATTAGTACATAAATCAGGATAGGATATTTGGTGTTAGTTCGATATTTTTTCATGCCAAGTCGACTCGATTCCGTGTTTATTGTAATTAGTGATACAGGAACATTTTACGTCCTTAACGATTTCTAATTTAAATCAAATAAATATAAAGAAATTACAAATTATTATTCCCCTTGAGATCAATATATCTTTTTAAATTTAAAATTCTCATTAGTTTTGATGGCATTATAAAATAGACCACGTGGGCCTAATAAAATACCATGTGTATATTGTATGTAAGTACAAGCGTGAAGCAATATTTTTTCACGTTACTTTATGTAAACAGTGTAGGCTCCAATACCTCAAGGGAAATCCGTAAAAATGCCGTCATATTTTTTCCACCTTCGACATTTTGTTCCAAACTACATGTATAGAAACTGCAGTAAATATCCGTATAAGGTAAATATAAAATGGTCAAAATCCAGTTGTCCAAATTCCAGACGTTATAAAAAATAATTAGAAAATCAATCTGGCCCTTTCTAAATTTCGAAAGCAATAAGAAATTCATTTCGCAATTTAAGTAAAATTTCTCAGTTGTGGGAAGAAAGGCGTTTTGCCTCTCTTCGGCGGTTCCCACCCTTAGGTAATTTTAATTCCGTTGCCTTAGTCTAATTAAAATGTAGCAATCAAACGTTCCTTTGTATACATTACCCAACGCTTTTGAAACGCTCGCCAAATTTTATGATTTCCTTGCTTTGACAGATTACTTTTGACAAAATGTTACTTTTGTCAATTAAGGAAGGACCAATTCTTTTCAATATTTTTTTACTCTTTCAGACAATTACTCACAAAATATCGTTTCAGATAGCATAATTTCCGGGTAGGTAATGCTGGTATGTGAATTTGCTGTGGACTTTGTTTTTTTAGTACATATTTGTAGAATCGGAAATAACCAATAACACTCTGATTTGCTTGCATATATCGGTGCAATGACAAATATCATCTTAGAAATGTTTTACCCATTCTAAAATAAAATAGCGAAATAAATAACGTATGATGCCAATAAAATACGCGACAGAAAACTACCACAAACATTCGTCGTACATAACAAGAAAAAATGGGTACATAACAGAGAAGTGGGTTGACAAACAAATTTCAAATTTAAGAGCGCTCGTTGAACAATTTATGAACGATTGAATAGAATGATGTTGTTTTCGTTCTTTCGACAAACTTTGTAACTTGATCCTCATATTGGATAAAAGATAATGATTTGAAATTTTAAGTCTTAGTAATTTTAATACATAATTATCTTATTGTCTTCATTTCTACTCTCTAATAGTAGATTATTAACCAAGGGGATAAAGCAGTGTCTTCTGTCGCGGGTGACGATTTAAATCGCGAGCGTAACGAAGGACTCGAGGTTTACTCCCGAGCGCAGCGAGGGTGTTAAAAACTTAAATCACGAGCGAAGCGAGGGATTTAAGACGAGTCCTGAGTGTAGCGAAGGATTTAAGTTCACCTTAGACTAAGACAGCTTTATCACCGAGGAAAATACTCTACTTTTCGTACCATTTGCGAAAAAATTAACACAGTAATAAAATGAGATAAGCATTTATTAAAAATAATGACAATTAAAAGTAAAAGTTAACATTCGAAACATTGGTCCAATTATTGATAGAGAGAGTTACATTTTTGTTCGGTACATTTATTGTTGATGAGTTGATTTGCGTATTCCTTTTTCAAAAAGATGTATAATGCTTTATATACAAACTCAATGGTGTAAACATAGATATAGTTCAGTATAAATTTCGGTAAATCACATTCTCCCCCTAGAGGATGAATGAAATTCAGTACAATTTTCTTTCCCTGTTTTTAACAGATTAAAAATGACTATTGTTATGTTCGCTTTTTGTGGCATAGAATGTCACTTTTTTGAGCAAGTGGTACGAAAAGTCACCTTCCCCCTTATTACAAAACATAGTTTAAAACAAAACCAGGTTTTAAAATAGCCTCGTCTCTTTTTATTATATGACGTTTGAAAGTGTCCGACTGACAATAAAACCTGGGTTTGCTTTAAACCATGTTTTGTAATAAGGGGGCTTATGTCTAGTCTTATGTCTTACACTTTTCTCTAATTTAATACAAAATGCCTGTCTATCTGTCTTTTTTAGAGTTTCGTTCCCGGGACCCCGGAATCGGGAATTCCTGGGAAATACGTCGTTCCCGAAGCGGGATTTTCTTTGCGGTTTTCCGGGAATGCCCGGGAATTTCTTTATTAGATTGAATGCTTTAAAATAGAGAGAGGTAGAGCATAGCGTTTATTCGCTCAAAGAGCAGCTCAACTGGGGAAGTACCTCCACCTTACAGAATACTGCACCCAAATAACTTTATGTTTTGTAAAGTTGTATTCCTGCGCGTGAGTAAGGTTGCCAGAGCCCATAGGGGAGGGGGGAAAGGTCGGTAACGCGTGAGCGATGCTTCGTGTGTGGCAAGCGTTCATATGGCTACGGTAACCGCTTACCATCAGGCGGACCGTATGCTTGTTCACCGACTTAGTAGTATAAAATAAAACCTTAATATTTATCTTGATAAAACTTAACGTAAAACCTGAAAATGTTGCATAAAATCATAAAACAAAATGTCCACCGAAATCGAACGAACATTTTATGTATCGGTAAACGCGACCAAAATTTGTTTTTTTTCTGAAGCTGAAACCATTTTGAAGAAAATAAAATTGACATTAAAATTTTGTAGTAGCGAAACGGCCAAGCCACATATTTTGAATAAGTTGTAGAGTTTGTAAAGTTAGAGCTTGTAGAGTTAGGGCGTGTAGTTATAAGCTTGGCTCTACATGAAATCTGATAACTTTTTGACAGTGCGAGCCATATGGTCTCGTCTTGGCAACATTTTACATGAAAATGTTTTTGGTGGAATGATAATTAACAGAGTTTCCTAGACACAAAACTTAATGTGAATATTTGTTGTAAAAATATTTTAGGTTTGAATGTTTGTGACGAAGTCATATATAAACAGTGAACGGATTTGGATGAAACTTGGCACATAGAAAGATAGGGATTCTTTCAATTTTGAGATAATTTCGGTCTTCCAGAACCTGGATTAAACTGGTTTTAAGAGAGGTAGAGCGTAGCGTTTATTCGCTCAAAGAGCAGCAAGGGGATGACTCGGTAACGCATGAGTTATGCCTAGTGTATTGCAAGCGTCTATATGACTAAGGTAACCCCTCACCATCAGGCGGATATACGCTTGTTTACCGGCTTCGTCGAATAATAAAAAGAAACATCCATCCAATCCAATAATTTGATAATTTTAATTCCAATATAAACATAATAGAATTATACAAATTTTTAAGTCCCTTACAAATAAATTACAACTCTTCATACATATTTTCAACTTTGTTCCAAATGCCTATTTATTTTCAAACACAGTTTTACACATGTCCTGAAAAACATTAACAGGAAATGCTAAGAATATATAATGCTTTGTCCAGAATCCCGTTATATGAATAATTCCCTAAATTTATAATAAAAGCAGACCCAAAGGATTTTTGCCACTTTCCACTTTGCTAATGGAAGGGAGTTTAAAACTGTACGTACACTCCATTTTTATTCTAATTTAAATTCGTAGCGGGTTCCAAGACAATGAAACTTTGTAAGGAGTACAGTATTACCCAACTGATATGGCGCGTCGTGAATCTTCGTTTGCACAGAAAAGACAGTATGGCCCCGAAGATTAACGAAAGAATGCTTAAAACTTACAATCAACCTTAGATCACTACTATAAGGTTCATAATACAGCTGTTAGTTCCGTCTCACTCGCAAGTGATGCCCCTCCGCACGGCGCGCGCTACCATGGCGGCAGCTGCCGACCAATTCCGCGTTTTGAAAATGTACAAAAAGTATCTTCTGCGCAGGTACATCGGTAAGCCTTATTAGTTAGGTACTACTGTACTCAAGCTAACCTTGATGTGGTTTTTCAATTTCAATTCGTTTCCGTATGAAATCAAATCCCAAATACCTATCTGTATATATTTTTTGTTGGTATCAACAACGCTCTTATAATTTTTTCTTCCAGAAACCCATTTTTCTTTAGACCTTAATATATCACACATGTAATAAGGCAGCCGGTCTTTAACGTGCTCACGACTTTTGCCATTTCAAATATTTACATAGAAACAAAGGTAAGGGCACGGAACCCAACGCAAAAGATAATAAAATATGTTACTATATCACCAACCTCTAGTGATACACGTTTATTTCCCGAGAGATAGTACCCAGCATGTAATTTACATAAACTGCCTAATGCCATTATTGTCCATAACATAAAACCAGCCTTTTTACGACTGAAACTCAGATTGCAAAAAAAGTAAAATTTTCAGAATAAAATATAAACAGTCTTCTTTGCGGCAAATATTTTACCAGAACTTGTGCTATGGATGGTACTAAAACGTCCCAATTTTTTGCGTTATTTATCGAGCATAAGAGTGAACTGCTGAATATTGAATTCCGGGTAGAAATTGTAAGAAATGCTCAAAGATCAGACATGCTTTAACCTTAATTTAGTTCTTTTTTATCTAAACTAACTATTCTTTTCTTTTCTTCAAAATTTTAAATACGCGTCTTTTGGATCAAATTATATTTTTATGCCTTTTGCGGTTGAGACCATGGGACCGTGGGGGTCCGAAGCTCGCCGTTTTACTCGCAAATTGTCATCAAAATTGATCGAGACCTCCGGAGACCAGCGGCCGGGGAGCTTTATTCGCCAACGAATCAGCTTGGCCATCCAAAGAGGAAACGCTGCCAGCCTTCTGTGAACTTTTCCGTTAATCGGAAGCATCGGTAGACTAGATAGAGAGATAGATTATAATTTGTACATATTTTTTGTAAATAAATAATTCAGGCTACTCTTATTTTGCTGATACTTGTTATACTAAAACATTGACAATTACTCCAGAGAATCGCAATGACCAATTTCCCACTAGCCACAATGGGCTCTGATTGATTAAGTTAAGGACACATGCGCTCAGAATGGCTAAGTCAAGGAAACAAAAAATTTTGATGCAGTGATTGGTCCATACTTTGATATAATAAGTATCCAATTCTGCGACTAGTCAGTACTAGTTACGGAATTGGATTGCTCGGTAGGCACTACTACTATACTCTAGGGATTTTCATCGATGTACTTAATATATACCATATACGTAATAAGCTACCATGCTCCTTTGGTTAAGTCGTTACAAAGCAGAAACAATATACGGACGTTTATTAAAATCGGCACAGCTGTTCCGAACATTTGGTATCAGCAAGGAAATACGCGATTGAATTTACAAACAGTTACCACCCCCGAAAATTAGATTAGTTCACAAATGAAATTCTATTGTTCGAAATTATATTTAGGTGAAAAAATGCTATTGAACTTTACATTGTAGAATCTGGAAACAGTATTAAGCAATATTGTGCTTGTTATTTGTCTACAATACTACATTTATGAATAAACAAAATACATTGAAGAAAAATGGTTTATCCACCACATACGAAGATATGATAGGTACCTTCTGCAGCTTTAACTCGCCTTGGGGGTGATAGATATGGGGCCGGGATTTTTAAAAACCACCTATGTTGCTGGTGTGGTACGGGAAGGGAAAGCAGTAGCCTGATTCTCGTAAGACAAAACGTCAACGACTTCTAAACGATTCTACAATTGAATTGCAATCGAAACTGCTTTTCGTATTCTCGTAACACGGTTGAAGAACGATCCTATCGAGGTTCGAGTAAAGTGTCGTTGCAAGCGTATTCCGGTAATTAAATCGAACTCGATAATCGAAAAACTAACGATTTAATATTTTTCTCAAATAAAGGTTAATTGGTAAATCAATTAGGATTAATATGGCATTATATTTTTTTTTGCTCACATGAGTAGTTAGGTTGCTTGTCGTTGAGTTTCAATCTTATTGAGTTATCGTTCGATTGAAGTAGCACGGGAATACGAAATTAAAACTGATGTTTAGTTGGACGATTTCTAACCTCTAGCGACATTTGGATCGTTTCGTATTACGAGAATCCGGCCACAGAGCGTGAAAGACGGCTTATTTCCGTATATTGCCATGGTTTTACCTGAGGCACGACATACCACTTACGGTCAGACTATTGCTATTATGTAGTGTGACCGTAAGGGCTATACTCTATACTTTAATATTATAAAGCTGAAGGGTTTGTTTGTTTTTATGTTTGCAAATGCAAATCTCTGGATTTGAAACAATATTTTTGCAATTGATAGTTCAATTCTTGAGGAGGGTTATCGATGTCGCGTGAACGCGGAAAACCTTGGGGCACACTATTGTATTAGTACTAGGTTTTATCACTTTCCCTTGTATTTTGTTACTAAAATGTTACTGCAAGTCACGGTTTTATTAGTCTAGTTACGAGTGGACCTCTTGCATTCTTACTGGCAGTAAATCTTAAAGATTTAGTATGAGGCCCAAAGGCATTACTAAAGTGGAGACATCTCTACGATTTCGAGAGAGACAAACAAGTTCACCTCCTCTAGTTAGATCACACCATAAACATAGGTTACTATGAAGTACCGCTTTATGAAAATATAATTAAGAACTTATTGCCCACGTTTACGACCGAATTTAAAATACAAATCATATTAAAACTGAAAGTTAATTAACTGGGGGCAATTTCATCGTAAGGCTATGAATGGATGTAATTCAACGCCTCGCAAGCGTTATTACTGTGTGTAATAACTACTTACTTTCATTAAAGAGGGGTATGTGGCAGAATGTACCTATTTTTTGTTTTTGACGCAAAATCTGTATCAATAGTGAACTTATTAAACATACTAAGTAACATAGCTCTTGTACTTTAGATTTTATTGATATCTAAAAAACCCGGATTTCGTCAGTGCCTCACTAATGATCATCAAAACTCTTAGGTTACTTCCTGTAATCCTAGAAAGCTGAATTTAGTATATAAGCTTGTATTAGTACATAAACAACAAAAAAAAAGTCTAGAACTTGGAACTTTCACATCAAAAAAAAAACAAAATAAAAAATATTGTCATAAGCAACTTACAATCTTCTTTAAAGAAGTGAAATCCCACCAAAAACATTTTCATGTAAAATGTTTCCAAGGCGAGACCGTATGACTTGCATTTTCAAAAAGTTATCAGATCTCATGTAAAGCCAAGCTTATAACTCTACACGCCCTAACTCTACAAGCCCTAACTTCACAAACTCTACACACCGTAGTCAAAATATGTGGCTTGGCTTTCGCTACTACAAGGACTATTGTATTACAGAAAAGTAATTAACAGTGAATACATTTTTCACCTTACTCCCATGTGACGGTAGCGAAACGGCCAAGCCACATATTTTGAATAAGGTGTAGAGTTTGTGAGGTTAGGGCTTGTAGAGTTAATTGATGCATATTGGATCCACAAATTCTAGTGTAATCAGCACTTCACAGTTTTTTTGCCGATCTCCGCCATTAATATAACTAACCTAATATTATCATAATTAATATGCGAAAAAAGGGTTGAGTAGGAATGGAACCAATCTATATTGAAACCTGCCACCATTTCATGTCTAAATCAACTTCACGAAGGTTTAAATAGTGAAAAAACTAGTTTAGCTTTTGTAAAGCCTGTGCCTGTGATAGACAGCTGCTGAAGAAATCCTATTAGAGGTTCTTTTTGCCTTTTCAGTGACAACGTTTTGCATTTGAAAGAGCCTTATTGAGACGAGGGTTCTAGCGTTCTTGCGCTATTTAGATATACTGGGTGTAACGGAAAGGTTATATACATCCGAAAGGGGTGAAGAATACATCAGGTACAGACTCACTATAAAAAGTTTCAGCTCAAAAATTACTCAAAAATTCAAACCAATTTTTTTTATTCAAGTTTATTGAATTAAAATCATAACCAACATGTCACCGGTCATTATCATTTTGCGTCCCTTGCAAAAGTGGATTACTGTAATGTATATACACTTTCCGTTACATCCTGTATATTGCTTTCACTTAAAAAAGACACCAAAGTGTTCCGCAAACTTATTTAAAATACAACAATGAAAATGACCGGATGGTATGTCTTTGATCCTTTGGAGTGTCGGCAAGTCGCTGGTGTGGGATGCCACATGTGTCGATACACTCGCGCCATCTCACTTACCGGCGACTTTTAAAGCTGCAGGGGCAGCTGCGGCCAGTGCGGAAAATTCAAAAAATACGCATCGATTGGACCCAATTATATTTTTGTGCCTTTTGCGATCGAGACCATGGGACCGTGGGGGTCCGAAGCTCGCCGTTTTGCTCGCACCTTGTCATCAAAATTGATCGAGACCTCCGGAGACCAGCGGGAGGGGAGCTTTTTCCGCCAACGCGTCAGCTTGGCTATCCAAAGAGGAAACGCTGCCAGCCTTCTGGGAACCCTGCCGTTAATCGGAAGCAGCGGCAGGCTTGAGGATTTTTTTTATATATAGATTGTTTTTTGCACATATTTGTTGTAAATAAAGATATATACCCAGAATGAAAAGTATCTATATCGTTATTTAAATTAGCTTATGTGTATGGAAGTTTTTCTATGAAGTCATAATTAAAACATATGTTAACGATAAATAACAACATATATGTATATCACAAGTCTACATTATGTACGTATATGACGTAACTTATATGAATGTAAATGTAAATGAATGTGCTGGCAACACACACGATCAGAAAGTTGGACTTTCATATTGATCTCGTTCACTAAAGATAGGTTAATAAACAGAAATATAATGCTACACAATTACAATTGCGACTTGACAACGCTTTCCCAACTCAAGGACTAAATTGTATTTCCACAGTGCAAATTTAATAATGCCCAGTAATAGTAATTTAGATCTCTTAGTGAAGCGTCGGCCGGGGAATTCTAGTTTAAGTTGTGACCGCCTCCGAATACACATGCCCTGGAAACTTATACATGTATACGGCATGTGTTTCTGGTTGTTTGTATTGCAAACTAGAACAACTATTACGGTGTGTATGTTTAACAGACACGAGAAGAATATAGACTGTGTTTGCACACCCCTATTCAGTGTTGTGTGCTGCTTAAGGTTGCCATTTATTTATTTACTTATTAAATATAGATTCAGTCTACTTTGTAGTTTTGCCGCCGCGCCGGGCACGCAATTGTTGTCAGTGCGATTAGAATGTAAATATTATGTAATGAATCTAAGCTTGTTTTGAAAAGAATAATTGCTGAGTTTATTGCCGGCTCTTCTCAGCAAATGCAACCTTCCGAACCGGTATTAGAGTATTAGAGTCAGACTTTTCATTAGTGCCTGCGAAGTTCTATTTGAATAAATGATTTTGAATTTTGAATTTGTGAGTTTCATTTCATCTGTATTATGTGTGAAAGTATTTGGGAAAAGTTAGTTTTAGATAATTAATTTTGCAGTATAAAATCTGTAGTCTTAACAAAAGTTTTCTTTTACAATGTTGTATTTTGTTAGAGAATGAATTTGAAGAGAAAAAGATAAATAAAAGTGCGTAAATGATTGAGGCTTTGACATTGACTTTTTTTTGCCTTTGGATATTCTTTAAAGAACCGTCGATGTTACTTATCAACTTGTCTGGTGACCAGATTGCTGGTTTTTACAATAGATTACATAATCTTACGATCTACCTAAGTAATGCTGCCAGCCTTCTGGGCACATTATCCACTGGCAATGACCTCAGCTCGATGTTTATTTATAAAGGACAACCAGTAGTTGTTACATTAGGAATATTACTTACAACTATAGAGAACGTTGACGTAAAAAAGAGTTATTTCAAAACAAATACTCATTCATTCAGTTCAGGTTCTGAGAAGCAACGTTCTAATTGTCTCTACCATCGGTTAAACTGATAATCAAAAGTTATTGACGGGACTTCCCTGAGAATAGTTTCCTTCTTGTCCTCTGCCTACACTCTGAACCATCCCGGTCTATTTAAAACAAGTTATGTGACCTAAATCTGCTTACTTTACTGGGGCTTCCGAAGACCTGCGGAGCTTTTTCCGCCAATGCATCAGCTTGGCTATCTAAAGAGGAAACGCTGTCTGCCCCGAAATTTTGGGGTTATAATTGTATTGATAGGTATCTAAAGAGTTACATAACTGTTGATTTATTTATATTCCTTATATAAGTATAAGCGCAGAGCTGATCTAAAACTACTTTTCTTTTATTACTAACACAAGGTATTATATATAGGATGACTGGTAATTAGTAAACGATACTTAGACACATGATTGTACTCATGATAACAAACAACTTTCCCAAAGAAACATTTTTTTTAAATTTACTTAGCACATGAGTCCATAATATTTAGTCATCATCATCATCAGCCTATAATGTCCCACTGCTGAGCACAGGCCTCCTTTCACAAATGAAGGTGAAAGGGAATGGGCAATACTCCACCACGCGTGCCCACTGCGGATCGATGGAGGTAGGCTAGTGGTCAACCTACTGTTGGAATTTTTCAAGCCGCCTAGGAGGCATCCAACTAGCTTAACGACTATCACAATTAAGTGATAACCAGGACCAACGGCTTTACGTGCCTTCCGAAGCACGGAAACGCTCGATTTGAAATACCACTAGGCGGTCACCCATCCAGGTACCGACCACGACAGGCGTAGCTTAACTTTGCCGATCGATTAAGAACGGCTAATCATGCTACACCACGAGCGCTTCATCTAATCGCTTCGCTAATATTTAGTACCTAACAAGAATACACCACCAGCTTTTATTTAATTTAGTTATTCATCCCTATTCGTTTCTTTGGGAAAGTTATTTGTTATCATGAGTACAATCTTGTGTTTAAGTATCGTTTACTAAAGGTGCGTTTGAATTGGGGTACGGTAGCAAAAATAACAGTCAAAAAGCTAAAAACGATCATATGTGGCGTTCGATTTGGAAAGTTGTGGGCGAAATTGACGTTTTGAGCTGTTTTCGTTCACCGTTCGTTTTACTTGGAAACAGTTAAAATCGACATCGTGAACTGCAAATTTTGACCCACCTCCGAGGCAGGGTCGTTTGTGATCATATTTTGACATCTTTGAATCTGACAGATAAGTTTGGCTGAAAATTCAAACGGGAAGCGAAAATTATAATTTTTATTTTATTTCATAGAAAATTACAGGCAAGAGAAAAAATTGTCAGATTAACTTTGTAAATATATATATTAACTGAAGGAAAAAGGTAGGTTGAGACAAGTGACAAGCAGGCGATGAGCATGCAAATGTAATTTTTGTATCTAATCGTTCGATTTGGGAAAAATCGTTTATGGCAAAAGTTGCAAAATTGTTGACATTTTCCAATTCGAACGCATGAACAAAAATACCCGTTTTGAAATTGTTAAAAACGACATCACTCCAATTCGAACGCACCTTAATTACCAGTCACCTTATATATTATATTTCCTCTTTCCTCCATCTGCATTATTTATATCGTTTTTTGGCCTCCGTGCCAGTGGTTGCTAAAATTATCGATGTCTTTATTATTCCATTTCCTTGTTTTACTTTAGATGAACTTGATGACACTGCCTGGTGATTTCTATTCGAAAGCCTTTCATCCCCACCAATGTCATGATATACTGACCGTAAGCGTAAAGACACAAGGTTGCTATTAGCATAACATTATATACATAGGAGCTTTTAACATTCGATATTATGTAATCATTATAAACTTGAATTCATAGTATATTACCGAGGTCATTGGACCTTGATCGCGTCGTGAAGAGTTCAAACGGGAAGTTGAGAAATAAAACACACAACATAAATTAGGTAAAGGGTGACCTTGTCGATGTATTAATTTAGATAGTTACCAGTCAAGGGTATCTCATGGAATACTACTAGATTAACATATTTTAGACTCATTCCAAGTAGTATTAGTGTAATATGTTGCTGTTTCCGATAGTATAGATATGGTTGATGCTGTATGCCTTTTATTCTAGCGCTTTCGACTCTGTGAAGAAAATCTTAGTCTTGACTCTTGTGAAATAGAAAAATAAAGAAAAATTGTTGTTCAATGGATATTTAAGAGTCTCTAGACATTTGGGCACGAATTCCGCCATGTTTTTCGCCAAATTTCTTTTGCGATACCAATATGAAAACTATTTTTCAAAAATATTCTATTTCACATTCCGCTATCTGAACCCAGACTAAATGGCGTTGACCTTATACAGATGAGTAAAATTAGAAAAGTATAGTAAAAAATTACTCAAATAGTCTTAAGTAGTCATTATGTAGACACAAATTAATCATCTAAAAACTTCTAATAATATTCCTTTAGCCGTTAAAAAAAAAACGTTACTACATCAAAATAAAACGTTGTGCACCTTTAGGTACGATAGTTTGTGGCCTGCAACAAGGAGCCAAAATAAAAAAACGAATCAGTATTGTATGAACATAATTTTTAAATCCAAGTTTCATGAATTGATATAATCGCATAATGGAGTGTTTAGGCCAAAATACCTATAATAATATTTACTCATATTGAGTATCAATGACGAGCCTCTGCTTCCCGATTCCTCTCCTTTTCCCACATCATATGTGTGAGCGAGAAAAGAACTTCGGGAATCTTCTACATACTTCGGCGACGCATCGCCAAGCGCGTGTGTGCGAATAAAACGAGACGCGCGCCTCGCAACATTCAGTACGAAAGACGCTACAGACCGAGGAGCATTAAAACTTTGTGATTTGTTGTGATAGTGCGCATAATCATTGGATTGCCATAGGAGTTCCTGGTAAGTCCTTACCTTTATCCTGGGAGGCTCCTCGTTTTCCATATTGATATTTTAACGCAAAAACCCACCATTTTTTCCTGGTACGCCTTCGAGCGGATTCATTTTGAGTCAGCCATTACAGCAATTTAATTTCATATCAAATCACGTATAATTTCCCGCTTTCTATAGGTTTTATGCCTCTAAATAGGTATATACCTCATAATACGCAAGTCTTATACCTCATAAATAGGTTTTAGACTATATAAATACGATATTTCGTACTCCCGCCATTTTTACCACGCCAATCGTGATAAAAAGTAGTTAGGTATTCAATACCGCCGCCGCTCCTCCATAATTTTAGGACTTAGATTTTATAGGTACCGATTCGTATCTTATTATACGAAATCATATGGTGTACTAATAACCGCAATACGTACTTACTATTTGTACTATTACTACGCATATAATTGCATTCTATGAGCCTTGTCTGTCGACTTGAAATAAACTTTCATACCTATATAGGTAGGTGCCTAAACTGTTGGATATACCTACCTACTTACCTACGTCATTTTACTTTAATTAGGTAATTTTGCAATTTATTATTACGCAATCTTTCACAATGGAAGCTATTGAAACTAAAATTAAAATATTGGAAGAAATTGTCCCGTCTTCTTTGAATCTTTTAAATCTAATATACAATCAAATCCTGATCTTTCGAATTCTCAAAGAGTACAATATCTTGTAGGTAAATTAACAGGAAATGCTTTAAAAATCACGGCAGGTATTATACCGTCCGGTGATAATTATAATTCTATTTGGGACAGCTTAGTTCAAAAATATCAAGATAAAAGAGCATTAGGCTCACACTACATGTCTAATTTATTCAATATTAAACCCACATTAAATAATTCCGCGTCTTTAAATACGTTCATTGAAACTTTCCACGCTTCTGTATCTGCTTTGGAACAGTTGGGTATTGAAGATATGAAAGATTTTATCTTACTTTCTTTAGCTTTAAAGAAGTTAGATCCCGCAACCGCTAATTCCTTTGAAATGTTTATGAGGAATAAAGAAATTCCTTCTTATAAGGATTTTGTTGTTTTTTTTTTTTTTTTTTTTTTTTTTTTTATACCACTAAGGTGGCAAACAAGCATACGGCCCGCCTGATGGTAAGCGGTTACCGTAGCCTATGGACGCTTGCAACACCAGGGGTATCACTCGCGCGTTGCCGACCCTGAAGAAACCTCTTCACACCCTTCTTGAAGAACCCCATGCTGTACTCCTTTGGGAAAACCACGGCGGGGAGCTCATTCCACAATCTGAGCGTCCGCGGAAGAAAACTCCTTTGAGTCCGCACAGTTCGAAACAATTCTGGTTTCAATGTGTGAGGATGGATTCCCCGTCGATGGCGAGAGTTGCGATGGTAGAAGGTAGCCGTGGGCATCAAGTCGAACAATTCCTTGGAACACTCCCCGTTGTACAAGCGGTAGAACACACATAAAGAGGCAAAGTCTCTCCTCAGACTCAGGGGCTCTAAACCTTTTGTGAGCTCGGGATCGTCGACAATTCTAGCGGCACGTCGCTGAACCGAGTCTAAAGGCCCAAGCTGGTATCCAGGTGCCCCCGCCCACAGATGACAACAGTACTCCATATGAGGCCGGACTTGCGACTTATAAAGTTGCAGCCTTTGCCCCGATGTGAAGTACTGCCTCGCTCTGTTGAGCACTCCAAGCTTTTTGGATGCCAGCTTAACCTTGTCTTCCAAGTGACTTCGGAACAAAACTTCGCTAGAAATGTCGACGCCAAGGATCCCGATGCTTTGACTGATGTTCAAGGAAGTGTTCTGGAATTGTGGAGCCACAGACCATGGGGTTTTCTTAGCGGTGAACGCGCAGGCTTGAGTCTTGGTGGGGTTGAAATGGACTAGGTTTAGTCGACCCCAATCGGAGACACTAGTTAGTGTACTCTCGATTTCAGACACCAGCCGTTCGCGGCTTTCCTCCACCTCGGAACGAGGGATATTTGCACGGCCCGCGTATTGAGCGTCCCCTGTACTGTCGTCCGCATAGCAATGAATGCCGTCAATAGACAGCATATCATTGATATGCAGAAGGAATAGTGTTGGGGACAGCACAGAGCCTTGCGGGACGCCGGCATTTATGTCCATGCTATTGGAGCAGCTACCGTCGACGACGGCTCTTATGCATCTGCTGGACAGAAAGCTGGCAACCCATTTGCATAATCCCTCGGGAAGCCCGTATGCTGGTAACTTCGTGAGAAGACCCCTGTGCCAGACCCGATCGAACGCCTTCGCCACATCTAGGCTTACTGCCAATGCCTCACCTTGACTCTCGATGGCGAGTGACCAACGGTGCGTGAGATACACAAGGAGGTCACCAGCTGAGCGACTGTGGCGGAAGCCATATTGTCGGTCGCTCAACAACTCGTGATCCTCCAGGTCTCTCAAAATCTCAAAAGCTGCGTGTTGATCACACGCTCCATGACTTTGGAGAGAAGGGAAGTGATGGCGATAGGCCTGTAATTCGCCGGGTCTGATCTGTCGCCCTTTTTGGGTACTGGATGCACGTGGGCAGTTTTCCACGAAGACGGGACTTCCTTTTTGGTGTAGGAAAGTGCGAAAAGACGCGTCAATACTGGACACAATTCAGGAGCACACCGCTTCAGCACCACTGCCGGTATGCCGTCTGGCCCACTCGACTTATGGATGTCCAGAGAAAGCAATTCCCGCCGGACCTCCCGTTGGGTAATGCTTATCTCTGGCATGGAGCTGGCACACTGCGGGATGGTAGGCGGTGTAGCGCCCCCATCATCCAAAGTCGAGTTCGAGGCAAAGAGAGAGCCTAAAACATCAGCTTTCTCTTTAGCACTATGGGCCAAGTTTCCGTCCGGCTTACGGAGTGGTGGCAAGGACGACTGGCAAAAGTTCCCTTCAGCAGCTTTGGCAAGAGACCAAAAAGCGCGACTCCCGGAGGGAAAGCTAGTTAGCCTCTCACCAATTCTGCCGACGAAATCGAACTTAGCCCTGGCAATCATTCGCTTACTGGATCTCGAGACAGCGTTAAATTTGCGTTTCGCATCAGAGATGTTAGGGTCCTAATTAGTACGGGCCGTGGTCCATTAAATTAATTAAATTAGTGGTGGTTATTAAATCGCAAGTAAAAATATTAGACCGCACTTCTACGCCAATTGCTGGCTCCGCGCGAACCGCCCCAGTCGGTAGCAACCTTAATAATCCGCCCGCTTCTCGGTCTCAACCGCGTAATTCAAACACAGTCCACCATGCTTTCCTTGCACGCGATAATAATAATAAAAGCACTTGCTTATTTTGTAATAAATCTGATCACTATCAGATTTTTTATTGTTCCTCTTTTAAAGCACTTAATACTAAAGATCGTTTAGATTTTGTTAAATCTAAAAAAGGCTGTGTAAACTGCCTCAGCCTTACGCATACTGCTTCTCAGTGTAAGTCGTCGTATAGTTGTAAAACTTGTAATAAACACCATCATTCTCTTTTGCATTTGGATAGTAATTCACAATCGCAACAAATAGTTTCCGACTCGCGTCCCTCTCACTCGGCGCGTCTTGATAATAGCGATAACCGCATCGCGCAGCTTTGCGCGCAGCCGTCCGCCGCCGCCCGCGCCGCGCCGCGACCGCTCCCGTGCGCAGCCTCGCCCGCGCATCCGACCGCGTCTCCTTCTAACGCTACGGACGCTCCGCAACCGGTGTCGCTATGCACCCGAGCGCGAGTTGATAAGAATAATGATAACGAACGCGATTCTTTTAATAAATTAAATCCTTCCCATACTACTGTACTTTTATCAACCGCTCAAGTTTATGCGTCTAATAAGGACAATAAATATATTTCAGTTAGATGTTTAATAGATAACGCGTCTCAAAACAACATAATTACAACTGCCTGTTGTAAACAACTAAATTTAAATATAATACCGCTTAGCAATTCTTTTATAAAGGGTGTAGGATCCACTTCGCGTCCTATTCACGGCTACGTTCAACTTAAAATAACCGCGAAAAATAAAAAATATTTTTATAATATTACCGCTCTTGTCGTTGATTGCATTACTGACAGGTTACCGACTGAAAATGTTGAGACTTCTATAGTGCAACATTTAGGTAACTTACCGCTCGCTGACCCTCTGTGGCACATCCCCGGAGAGGTCGAAGTAGTTCTCGGGGCACAATTGTTCCCATTTTTATTATTAGGTCAAAAAATTATTGCACCTCCCGCTCCTTCTGCCCTTGAAACCGTGTTCGGTTATATTCTTATGGGCGACGTTCCCGCTAACTCTAATATTAATAAAAATGCATCCACTTATTTTAATACCGCGACTTTTTTCATTTCTGGTCCCAATGACCTTACTATTTCTTTAGATGATTCCCTACTTAAGTTTTGGGAGCTCGAAGAAATTCCCGCGCAAAAATTTATGAGCTCGGCCGAAAAGGAGTGTGAACAGCTGTTCTCTCGTAACTTCTCACGGGACTCCGCAGGCAGATATTGCACCGCGTTACCTTTTCGTGAGGATCCTGACGTGTTAGGTGATTCCCGTTCCGTTGCTCACCGCCGTTTACTTGCTTTGGAGCGTGCCAAGCTACGCGATCCACAGCTACGCGCTAGTTATAATGAGACTTATAGTGCTCGAACCGCTATTGATAATATATTCGCATTCTCCGATTCTAAAATTACTCTGTCATGGATACATTCATCTCCACATAGATGGAATGTTTTCGTTAGTAACCGCATTGCTAAATGTCAAGAAAATCTTGACCCAAAACATTTCTACCACGTTAGTGGTATAGAAAATCCTAGCGACTGTCTCTCTAGAGGTATTTTACCTGAGCAGCTAGTGTCACATCACTTATGGTGGCACGGCCCGAAATGGTTAAAAGATCCAGTTTCAGAATGGCCTATCACTCCATTTAGTCCCGAATGCTGTGAGGACCTACCTGAATTTAATAGTAAAACGCTTGTTACTTGTACCGCGTCCGCTTCTGTTGGCCTAATTTAATTTACGAGCTTGCTCTGAAATACTCATCATGGAATAAAATATTACGCATAATAGTATACATACTTAGATTTTCTCGCATAATTTCTCGTGATCAAGGTCACAGCCGCATCACAGCTTCTGAGCTAAATAAAGCTGAAGTATATTTAATACGCTCTGTACAACAAGTTCATTTTCAAAATTTATTTAATAATATTCAAAAAGTTAAATTATCTTCCCCTCTTAAAAAACTTGACCTCTTTATAGATCAAGATAAAATTATTAGAATTGGAGGTAGACTTTCAAATGCAAATCTTCCGTATGAAGCTCAGCATCCCGCTCTTTTACCTAAACATGACCACGTTACTCATCTTATTATAGACTATTTTCACCGTGCTCATTGCCATACTGGTGCCAATCTTCTGAGCTCACTGTTGCGCCAGAAATATTGGATACTGTCCGCTAGAAGTGTCATTAGACACAGAGTACATTCATGTAACTTTTGTTTTAAAAATTCCCCTTCATTTCTCAGCCCAAAAATGGCTGATTTACCCTCTTGCCGCGTTCAGGAGACCAAAGCGTTTGTGCATACGGGCGTTGACTATGCTGGACCCATTAAAGTAACATTATGTAGACGCAGAGGTCAAAAGAGCCAAAAGGCATATATTTGTTTGTTTATATGCTTAGTAAGCAAAGCTGTACACATCGAATTGGCAACTGATGTGTCATCAGATACTTTTATTTCCGCTTTTAAGCGATTCATTTCCCGTCGAGGACCTGTTTCTTTTCTTTACTCCGATAACGGAACTAACTTTGTCGGAGCTAAAGCTCAATTACAAGAACTACTTACCGATCAGTACCGCATTGAATGGAAAATGATTCCACCCCGCGCCCCACATTTCGGAGGATTGTGGGAATCTAATATAAAATCGATTAAAACTCATTTATACCGTGTTATCGGTTCGCAGCTCCTCACATATGAAGAGCTCCTCACTGTTCTTACCCAAATTGAAACAGTCTTAAATTCTAGACCGCTTTGCATTTTATCTGAGGATCCCTACCCGGAGCCTCTTACTCCCGCTCACTTTATAATGGCTTCACCATTGACTTCATTGCCGCTTCAGAATGTGTCCGAGGAAACCATATCTTTACGTTGTCGGAAACAATTATTAGATCAGATGGTGTGTAGCTATTGGAAAGGATGGCGTATAGAATATTTACATAATCTTCAAGTTAGACAGAAATGGCTCATTGATAAAAATAACATTAAGATTGGTACTGTGGTTCTTATACATCAAGATGATATTCCCCCTTTACGTTGGCCGTTGGGCATAATATCACAAGTTTATCCTGGCAAGGATGGAAATATCCGCGTCGCTTTAGTAAAAACTTCAAATGGATCATTCAAAAGACCCATTGTCAAGTTATGTCCATTACCCTCACAATAAAAATTAATCATACCGCATCTTATATTCAGTACTTTAGTAATTATTATTGTGAGCGACAGAATTATTTATGTATAGCAACGAATAATGAACAATGGACTTCTTGAATAATAAAAGTTATGATGTGTTATTTGATTAGCTAAAAATTGTGAAGTGTAAACTGTGACTTGATTCCACTTCTTTTCTTTGTCCATTGTTGAATACAAAGCACAAAGAGGTGAGAATTGATTAAACTTAACCGTATCCGCTACGTTAAGTACATGATTGCGATACAACAGAGGGCATTGTGAATATGTGACATCATTGTTTAATTTCGTATTATTGCCCCCTTTTTGTTATTTTATAAAGTCTATTTTAATATGTGTATTTTTAGCATTATATTAATATACATATAAATGTTCCTTGTTATTTGTCGTTTTCGGTTTAGACTTTATTTTACGTTTTTATTATGAATTTAATCTTATTAGATTTTATTGTATTAGATAATAAAGATTATTGGTATTTAGTACTAGTTATGTACAATAAGTTAATATAAGCTATGTTTTAAATAAAGGCCTGTGTTTGCGGGGTAAGAGGATCTCGCGGGACGAATGTTTATGTTAGCGCTCGCGGGGGATTATAAATACGCCTGTTACCCACCGGGAGCGTTCAGTTCAGTTTCAGTCAGTCAGTTCTCCGCTATTCGTCAATCTCGTTCCGCGATCCTAGTAGTAACGCGAGGTCCTATTGCCCTGCTGGCCACCGATTTTACCTCATGCACCTAGTTTTCATTAACCCAAACCCAGTACTCTCAGTTCATAGTAAACGGTAAGTATATAGTAGGTAAAGTAATCGACAACAAATATTGAACTAGTGAGTTGTGGAGCAATGCTCCGTGGTATGTTCAGCACAGATTTGGTGAATTGATGTTTGCTAATTCTGCCTTGAACATTTTTTGGTCCTTCGAGCCGGATTGTTGTCAGTTGCTTTACCTGCCGTTTGAGAGTCCGGGTTTGGGATCTACGATAGGGTGCTGAGAGATATCAGTGTTTCTCAGGCTAACAGACGTCTAGGTAAAACGTAAATGGTAGTTACTAGGTCGCAGTCCGGGGAGAAAGATGCGGTGTCGCATCCGGGGTCCACGTCGATATCGGGTAGTGGGGAGACGTCCTCAGAACAGACCCGAGTATCGGCTGGACCTTCGAGTGCGACAACGATACCGCCCGTTTCTCCATCGTCGTCGCGTAAAACGTCCCGTAAGGCATCCGAGCCTTCGATTACGGGCAGATCCTCGCGCAGGACCGTGAAACGAGACCGAGAAATAGCTCGAGCACGTTACGAGCTGGCCGTCGCTAGGCTAGCTATGCTCGAGACTCGTGGCGATGATTCCGACGACGAAAGCCATTTAAGTGATATAGTATCAGTGCACGGCAGAGTTGACGATTGGCTAAGGGCGTCAAAAACCACCTTGGTGCAAGACGCTGCTCCTGGCCATGAGTCACATTTACTGTTACAGGCAATGAAGGCAGAAGCGCCACATGTCGTGAGCGCGGCGCAGGCTAGCGCCGCCGCCACGACCACAGGCGAAGCCGAGGCGAGCGGGCCGACACCGGCTGCTCCCGTTGCACCGATCCAGGCCCTCACAGCTGCTCCTGTGACCAGTTGCTCTATGCCCATGGGAGGCATGGCTGGCACCACAGGCGCAACCAGGGACCCGCTGGCGGAACGGTGTAAAGCTAAGTGTACAGATATCACTTTAGATAAGGTAGTAGATAGGGAAAATTACCCAATAATTGATAAAAAGGTGGTCGCTGAATCGCAGGTGCGTTCAGATATAGCCGAGCTTGCCACTGCAATAGCGCAGATGTCGCGAGCCGGCCATACACCCGCGAAACCACCTAAATACATGGTAGAGTTGCCTACTTTCGATGGTAGGCCGACTGAATGGTTGCAGTTTAAGGCAATATATTTGGAAACATCTGAACACTTCACCACAGTAGAAAATAATATAAGACTTAGACGAGCCCTGAAAGGCCAGGCTAAGGAAGCTGTTGAGTGCATATTTTTAGGTCCCTCAGATCCACAACAAGTCATACAGAGACTTGAAAGTCGATTTGGACGTCCTGATGCACTCATAGTGGCAGAGATTGATCGTTTAAAAATGCTCACAAAAATGAGTGATAACCCACGTGATGTATGCATTTTTGCATCAAAAATTGCTAACGTAGTTGCCACTATAAGAGCATTAGGTCGTCCTCAATATTTATATAGTCCCGAAATTTGTATGATCATAGAAGAAAAACTCACACCTATTATTCGTAGTAGATGGTTCGACTACGAGCTAACAGCGAGTGAGACAGAGCCCGGTCTATCAAAACTTAGCAGTTTCCTCGACACCGAAGCGGAACGTAACGCGAGACACGCGAAACTCGAATCTGTATCCCTTTTTGAACGCGGTCCGCCTGTAGCCACAAAACGACCGCACCCGCGTAGCTATACGGCATCGGCACCGGCGCGGGCGCCGGCGGTTGTCGGAGAGAATGAGAAAGCACGCGCAGGTCGGAGTGAGAGCGCGCGTTCGGGTGAAACCCAAGGGGCGTTACCGTGTCCCGCATGTACTAAGATAGGGCATAGAGTCATAGAATGCACAAAGTTTAAGTCTGCTACGATTAATGATAGGTGGGAGATCGCTAAGTTACAAAAACTGTGCTTTCGATGTCTGAAAAGAAGAGATTGGAAGCACAGATGTAAAGATGTTGTGTGTGATGTTGCGGGATGCGAAATGCATCACCATAGTTTACTGCATTACGAACAAGTATCTTCAGAGGTTAGTCAGGCAAAAGTAACAAATACATTGCTACCACCGCGACATTCGAGTGCCTATTTAAAAATTATACCCGTGTCTATTTCCGGTCCTAAAGGTGATTTAGACACATACGCGTTGCTCGACGACGGTTCCACCGTGACGCTTCTATCTGATAACGTAGCTAAAAAGATAGGCACTGAAGGTCCTACTATTCCATTTTATATTGAAGCTGTAGCGGGGGCGCGTATAGATGTTAATACATCGCAAAAAGTCACTTTTCAGATTAGGGGTAGACATTCTCAGGAATCCCGTGAAATAACCGCTCGGACTATAGATAAACTAGATATTTCAGCTCAGTCTATAGGTAAAGATATAGTTCACGACTGCAACTATTTGAATGATATTGCCGATCAACTGTTATATGAACGCGGTGAACCCGCCCTTTTAGTTGGTCAAGACAATTGGGAACTTTTGATTGCATCGGAGGTCCGTAGGGGGCGTGGCGATATGCCTGTTGCGTCTCACACCCCTCTAGGCTGGGTGCTGCATGGCACTCGTTCTGCCTCGTACCCAAGCAGCGCCACTATTCAAAAGGTGAGCCATGCTGTGCTTCGCTGCCGGGACGAGGAGGACGAGCGCCTAGATGATTTGCTAAAACAGCACTTTAGCTTAGAGAGCTTGGGGGTGGAGCCGCGACTACCACGCGCCGACCCCGAGTCTAGGGCAATTAATATACTCAATTCAACAACCCGAAAGCTTCCCGATGGAGGTTATGAAGTAGGCCTACTATGGGCTCGGGAAAATGAAATAATCCCATCAAACTACGATGCTACTCTCAAACGTCTCGTTAGTGTAGAGAAAAAGCTAGCTAAAAATAAGGATTTGAGCGTAGCTTATAAAAACCAGATAGATCGTATGTTAGAGGCCGGGTACGCAGAGGTAGCACCGGGCCCTCCCACTAAAGGTAGGACGTGGTACCTACCTCATTTTGGTGTGACGCACCCGGCCAAGCCGGGAAAACTGCGAATCGTTCACGATGCGGCCGCACAGACCAAAGGCGTATGTTTAAATGATCTGCTGTTGACCGGTCCCGACCTATTGAGATCGCTTCCCGGTGTATTAATGTCCTTCAGACAGAGGCGGGTAGCGTTGGCAGCGGATATCAAAGATATGTTTTTGCGTATTAAGGTACGTGCGGAAGATCGCGATGCGTTGCGATTCTTATGGCGCGAAAATCCAACCGACGAGCCGATAGAATTGAGAATGGCATCCGTTTTGTTTGGTGCCACGTCAAGCCCATGTACCGCTATTTACATAAAGAATCACAACGCTAAACGATATCAGCATGAGTTTCCATCCGCGTTGAACTCTATCGTTCACCATCACTACATGGATGATTATTTAGAGAGTTTCGACTCTATCGACGAAGCTAATAATACGGCTAAACAAGTAGTGGCGGTGCACGAGAGGGCTAATTTTAAGTTGCAGCGTTGGACAACCAACGAACCGGCTGCAATAAGCGGTTTAACTGCAACAAGTACTGTATCCACAGCGAACGTTCCGCTCAGTGACAGCGGGACTGAGAAAATATTAGGTCTTATATGGTCACCGACTCGTGATACTTTAGGGTATAATTTGAACTTTTATAAAGTTGACCGCCCGCTGCTCACTGGGGAACGCGTTCCCACTAAACGTGAACTACTACGTGCGGCAATGTCACTATACGACCC
Organism: Polyploca ridens; assembly: GCA_951394255.1. Taxonomy (NCBI): domain Eukaryota; kingdom Metazoa; phylum Arthropoda; class Insecta; order Lepidoptera; family Drepanidae; genus Polyploca; species Polyploca ridens. The sequence continues at coordinate 14,037,455 of OX596251.1, forward strand.
GCTCGGCCTTGTGACGCCAGTAACTATTCAAGCGAAACATATTTTACAAAACGCGTGGCGGCACAATGTCGGGTGGGATGAGCGCCTGCCCGCAGAGCTTGAGCAAAGTTGGTGGAAATGGCTATCGACTCTTAGATATTTAGATAGGTTAGAAATACCGCGTTGCTATCCGGGGTATGCTGACGCCGTGGACATAGAACTTCACACCTTTGTTGACGCGAGTGAAATATCATGTGCGGCGGCAGTATATTTCCGATGCGTGGGAAATTCAAATACAAGTGTAGTATTAGCAGCCGCTAAGGGGAGGGTCGCTCCAGTAAAAGTGACATCGATACCACGACTTGAATTACAGGCTGCCGTATTAGGTGTGCGATTAGCACGAACGGTAGCTGAGTCGCATGATAGACCAATCACTCGATTTGTATACTGGACCGACTCTCAGACCGTACTGGCATGGTTGCGAGCAGGTGCTCGTGCCTTTAAACCATTTGTCGCGCACCGGGTGGCTGAGATTGAAGAATATACACGGGTAGATGAGTGGCGATGGGTGCCCTCTAAACTTAACGTTGCCGATGATGCCACCCGGCAGACACCGCCGGAATTTACGTCGCACCACAGATGGTTTAATGGTCCGGCATTCTTATACGAATCTGATTGTAAATGGCCAGAGAACGTAGTTGTTATTTCACCGCCGAGTGACGCCACCGTCGGCGATGAATGTTCCAACACGGTAGCGACAGCTAAGCCATCTGCTGAGTATTCACTGAAGCTAGCGTTACCGTGCGTGGAACGTTTTTCGTCATGGTTACGTTTGATACGCGCCACAGCCCGTGCGTTGCAATTTATAGAGCTATGTAGAAAACGAATAACAGCTTCCACTCGTAAACGCACTGGTAAGATAGATGGCGCGGATCCTACGTGGCGAGCAAAACGTCGTGCGCCTGCGATAGGTAATGATTATTTTAAATTGCGCCCTCTAGCGGCGGACAATAATAAGTATGTACAACTTACTGTTCCACATTTGATTGCCGCGGTTGAGTTATGGATAAGATCAACGCAGCAAGAGAGCTTTGCCGCTGAGCTGAGTGAGCTTAGTGGAGGAAAGGCGCCGGGTGCACAAAGTCGTCTGCGGCAGCTCGCCGTGGAACTGGACGAGCGCGGTATACTCCGCGTTAAGTCACGTGTGCTTGCCGCGGCCGACATCTCGGCCGGACAGCGCGCACCTGCGGTCCTAGATGGGGCTCACACCTATGTACGACTGTATGTCGACTGGGTACATCGACTGCTCCACCATGGCGGTGTAGAAACAATCACGAACGAGGTGCGCCAGCGCTACTGGGTCGTGCGCTTGCGACCTACTGTACGCACTGTCATCAAGCGCTGCCAGCCGTGCCGCCTGCGTCGGGCGGTGCCGGCCGTACCGCCGACCGGCGATCACCCCGCCAGTCGCCTCGCTCATCACCAGCGCCCATTCAGCTACGTGGGCCTGGACTACTTTGGGCCGCTCACAGTGACTGTGGGCCGCCAGCGCCACAAGCGCTATGTGGCGCTATTCACCTGTCTGACAACTCGGGCAGTGCACCTAGAGGTGGCCGCCTCCCTGTCGGCTGACTCGGCCGTCCTCGCCCTGCGCCGCATGATGGCGCGCCGGGGCGCCCCGTCCGAGATAACAAGTGACAATGGCACCAATCTGCGTGGTGCTGACGCCGAGCTGCGTCGGGCCGCCTTGGCGGCCACCTCCGCCGAAGCCGCTATCCACGCTATACCATGGCGGTATATACCTCCCAGCGCGCCATTCATGGGCGGCGCGTGGGAACGACTCGTACGCACCGTGAAAACGGCGCTCGCCACTACTCTGCACGAGCGTCATCCAACGGACGAGGTGCTACACACGCTACTATGTGAAGTCGAGCACACTGTTAACTGCCGACCGCTCTCACATGTCTCGGTCTCACCCGATGACCCCGAGGCGCTCACGCCCAATCATTTCCTTTTGGGTGGGGCGTCTAAGGTGCCACTGCCAGGCACTTTCACCGAAGCTGACACATACGGCCGCTCCCAATGGCGAGCTGCGCAAGCGCTTGCTAACATGTTTTGGTCGCGCTGGGTGCGCGAGGTGCTGCCCTTACTCCAACACCGGCGGGAGCCCCGAGGTCGGGGCGATGAGCTGCGAGTCGGCGATCTCGTTATCATTGCCGACAACAACCTGCCTCGCAACGTCTGGCCGCGGGGACTTGTCACACGAGTATTCCCCGGCAAAGATGGCATCGTGAGGTGCGCCGACGTCCAAACGCGCACAGGTGTGATGCGACGCCCTACCATGAAATTAGTTGTACTACCAGTACAGCCGCTCACACCGTAGCTTAGTACAGCAAGCTGTACGGCGGGAGAAATGTGAGCGACAGAATTATTTATGTATAGCAACGAATAATGAACAATGGACTTCTTGAATAATAAAAGTTATGATGTGTTATTTGATTAGCTAAAAATTGTGAAGTGTAAACTGTGACTTGATTCCACTTCTTTTCTTTGTCCATTGTTGAATACAAAGCACAAAGAGGTGAGAATTGATTAAACTTAACCGTATCCGCTACGTTAAGTACATGATTGCGATACAACAGAGGGCATTGTGAATATGTGACATCATTGTTTAATTTCGTATTATTGCCCCCTTTTTGTTATTTTATAAAGTCTATTTTAATATGTGTATTTTTAGCATTATATTAATATACATATAAATGTTCCTTGTTATTTGTCGTTTTCGGTTTAGACTTTATTTTACGTTTTTATTATGAATTTAATCTTATTAGATTTTATTGTATTAGATAATAAAGATTATTGGTATTTAGTACTAGTTATGTACAATAAGTTAATATAAGCTATGTTTTAAATAAAGGCCTGTGTTTGCGGGGTAAGAGGATCTCGCGGGACGAATGTTTATGTTAGCGCTCGCGGGGGATTATAAATACGCCTGTTACCCACCGGGAGCGTTCAGTTCAGTTTCAGTCAGTCAGTTCTCCGCTATTCGTCAATCTCGTTCCGCGATCCTAGTAGTAACGCGAGGTCCTATTGCCCTGCTGGCCACCGATTTTACCTCATGCACCTAGTTTTCATTAACCCAAACCCAGTACTCTCAGTTCATAGTAAACGGTAAGTATATAGTAGGTAAAGTAATCGACAACAAATATTGAACTAGTGAGTTGTGGAGCAATGCTCCGTGGTATGTTCAGCACAGATTTGGTGAATTGATGTTTGCTAATTCTGCCTTGAACAATTATAATCTGTAATTAGTTCTTATAATTAATTATTTTTTCTTTCTTTTGAGAACACTACGTATTCTCAAGGCGGCGGAGGATGTTTAGGCCAAAATACCTATAATAATATTTACTCATATTGAGTATCAATGACGAGCCTCTGCTTCCCGATTCCTCTCCTTTTCCCACATCATATGTGTGAGCGAGAAAAGAACTTCGGGAATCGTCTACATACTTCGGCGACGCATCGCCAAGCGCGTGTGTGCGAATAAAACGAGACGCGCGCCTCGCAACATTCAGTACGAAAGACGCTACAGACCGAGGAGCATTAAAACTTTGTGATTTGTTGTGATAGTGCGCATAATCATTGGATTGCCATAGGAGTTCCTGGTAAGTCCTTACCTTTATCCTGGGAGGCTCCTCGTTTTCCATATTGATATTTTAACGCAAAAACCCACCATGGAGCATGAAAATAGTTCATAATAATAAAATCAGCTGAAACCTATCGGAGCGTTATTAATCGCTTGCCTCGCGGTTAAAAATATAACTATGACACTGGCCCTGATTCTGTTGTTCACAACTAAACTAATTTTAATGTCACTATGTCTCTTTCTAACAAAGAACATAAGAAAAGGATGTAAGAAATTTAGTCCTGTCAAATTAGTCCAATGCTTGTTTTCAATATCAATTTAGTCGCCATCTATCGCGGTCACGCCTAAATAGACGCAAAATAAGACGGCAAAGATTAATTTGACAACTTAAAATATGTTCTATCCTTTTTCAATCATGTTCGTAAGAAAGAGATGAGATGTGACTAAAATTAGTTTAGTGCGATTTACAACAGAATCGGCACCATTGTTTTATTTTTAACCGCGTTATAACGCGGTTACACTTGGTTCTCGCGAGAGACGCGCGTCCTATTATAATACAATGCGCACAGTTATTATTATCAAACAAAGAAGGTTTTAGGGTGGTAATTTTTTTTTAATTATTACTAATGAGCCGATTTTCCAATCTACTTAAGATATACAGAGCGTAGCGTTTATTCCCTCAGCTCGACTGGGAAGTACCTCCACCTTACAGAATAGCACAGCCAAGTTACTGCGTATAAGCGCGCCAGAGCTCATTGGGGAATGGGAAAGGGTCAGTAACCCGTGAGTGATGCCTCGTGTATTGTAACCGTAGATAGAGCTACGGTAACCGCTTACCACCAGGCGGACCCTATGCTTGTTCGCTGACATTTGTATAAAAAAAGAACGTATGGGTAGGATGATATTTTAAAGAGCTGATGAAAGAGGTTCTAAAATTTTATTGAGACCACGAGTTAAAGAACAACTATCAAAGATTATCATCGACGTGGTCCAGTCCTACGTATATCTCGGGGCTTTAATCTCAAACAACGGCGGTTGCGTAGATGAAGTAAAACGACGCATGGCCATAACCAGAACTGCGATGGAGAAGTTGAGGAAAGTGTGGAGGAATCGCAACATTACCAAAGCCACCAAAGTCAGGCTCGTGCGAACACTTGTATTCCCCATTTTTCTATACGGGGCAGAGACGTGGACGGTGCGCGAGTTGGAAAAGGGAAAGATAGATGCTCTAGAGATGTGGTGCTGGAGAAAGATGCTGGGGATATCGTGGACGGAATTTCGGACCAACGTGTCCATACTCCAGGAGCTAAGCATCACGCAGCGTTTATCGGCCGTAGTACAGTCGCGCATTTTTTTTTTTTTTTTTTTTTTTATACCACTAAGGTGGCAAACAAGCATACGGCCCGCCTGATGGTAAGCGGTTACCGTAGCCTATGGACGCTTGCAACACCAGGGGTATCACTCGCGCGTTGCCGACCCTGAAGAAACCTCTTCACACCCTTCTTGAAGAACCCCATGCTGTACTCCTTTGGGAAAACCACGGCGGGGAGCTCATTCCACAATCTGAGCGTCCGCGGAAGAAAACTCCTTTGAGCCCGCACAGTTCGAAACAATTCTGGTTTCAATGTGTGAGGATGGATTCCCCGTCGATGGCGAGAGTTGCGATGGTAGAAGGTGGCCGTGGGCATCAAGTCGAACAATTCCTTGGAACACTCCCCGTTGTACAAGCGGTAGAACACACATAAAGAGGCAAAGTCTCTCCTCAGACTGAGGGGCTCTAAACCGTTTGTGAGCTCGGGATCGTCGACAATTCTAGCGGCACGTCGCTGAACCGAGTCTAAAGGCCCAAGCTGGTATCCAGGTGCCCCCGCCCACAGATGACAACAGTACTCCATATGAGGCCGGACTTGCGACTTATAAAGTTGCAGCCTTTGCCCCGATGTGAAGTACTGCCTCGCTCTGTTGAGCACTCCAAGCTTTTTGGATGCCAGCTTAACCTTGTCTTCCAAGTGACTTCGGAACAAAACGTCGCTAGAAATGTCGACGCCAAGGATCCCGATGCTTTGACTGATGTTCAAGGAAGTGTTCTGGAATTGTGGAGCCACAGACCATGGGGTTTTCTTAGCGGTGAACGCGCAGGCTTGAGTCTTGGTGGGGTTGAAATGGACTAGGTTTAGTCGACCCCAATCGGAGACACTAGTTAGTGTACTCTCGATTTCAGACACCAGCCGTTCGCGGCTTTCCTCCACCTCGGAACGAGGGATATTTGCACGGCCCGCGTATTGAGCGTCCCCTGTACTGTCGTCCGCATAGCAATGAATGCCGTCAATAGACAGCATATCATTGATATGCAGAAGAAATAGTGTTGGGGACAGCACAGAGCCTTGCGGGACGCCGGCATTTATGTCCATGCTATTGGAGCAGCTACCGTCGACGACGGCTCTTATGCATCTGCTGGACAGAAAGCTGGCAACCCATTTGCATAATCCCTCGGGAAGCCCGTATGCTGGTAACTTCGTGAGAAGACCCCTGTGCCAGACCCGATCGAACGCCTTCGCCACATCTAGGCTTACTGCCAATGCCTCACCTTGACTCTCGATGGCGAGTGACCAACGGTGCGTGAGATACACAAGGAGGTCACCAGCTGAGCGACTGTGGCGGAAGCCATATTGTCGGTCGCTCAACAACTCGTGATCCTCCAGGTATCTCAAAAGCTGCGTGTTGATCACACGCTCCATGACTTTGGAGAGAAGGGAGGTGATGGCGATAGGCCTGTAATTCGCCGGGTCTGATCTGTCACCCTTTTTGGGTACTGGATGCACGTGGGCAGTTTTCCACGAAGACGGGACTTCCTTTTTGGTGTAGGAAAGTGCGAAAAGACGCGTCAATACTGGACACAATTCAGGAGCACACCGCTTCAGCACCACTGCCGGTATGCCGTCTGGCCCACTCGACTTATGGATGTCCAGAGAAAGCAATTCCCGCCGGACCTCCCGTTGGGTAATGCTTATCTCTGGCATGGAGCTGGCACACTGCGGGATGGTAGGCGGTGTAGCGCCCCCATCATCCAAAGTCGAGTTCGAGGCAAAGAGAGAGCCTAAAACATCAGCTTTCTCCTTAGCACTATGGGCCAAGTTTCCGTCCGGCTTACGGAGTGGTGGCAAGGACGACTGGCAAAAGTTCCCTTCAGCAGCTTTGGCAAGAGACCAAAAAGCGCGACTCCCGGAGGGAAGGCTAGTTAGCCTCTCACCAATTCTGCCGACGAAATCGAACTTAGCCCTGGCAATCATTCGCTTACTGGATCTCGAGACAGCGTTAAATTTGCGTTTCGCATCAGAGATGTTAGGGTCCTGATTAGTACGGGCCGTGGTCCAAGCCTCATACAAAGTCTGCTTATTTTGCCTAGCTTCTTTGCAGGGCCGATTAAACCACGGTCGTTTCTTCACCCCTGCAGCCACTAACGGGTTTGGGATATAACATTCCATACCCGCCAGTATCGCCTCAGCGACGGCAACTGCACAGGTGTCAGGATCATCTGATGCGAAGCAAAGCTGCCTCCACGGGTACGATGCGTAGAATTCACGCAATCCATCCCAGTCTGCTGACTTATAGTGCCACACGCGACGTCGCCCGGGTGACCGGAGCGAAACGGGCCGCGCACAAGGCACCTGCGTCCGGACGAGACAGTGGTCCGATGAGCCGAGTGGCGCATCCACTGTCACTGCATAGCTGTCCGGTCGCGTAGTCAGCAGAAGGTCCAGTAAGGAGCTAGTATGGCTCTCAATATCTGGGATTCTCGTAGGAGAAAGGACCAGTTGTGAGAAGCCATAGGCCAGGGCAAAGTCGTGAGCAGTCTTCCCCGCGAAGTCGGTGATCCGAGAACCAAGCCACTCAACGTGGTGAGCGTTAAAGTCTCCTAGAACCACCAACTCCGCAGAAGGATACTGCTCAAGTACAATGCCAGTCGCCAATTGCAGGTGCTCAAATAACCGAATCGTGTCCACGTCACCGCTGTGGGACCTGTAAAGGCACGCGTAAATTCGGGTGTGACCGCCGTGGTCTACGCGCGCCCACAAAACTGACAGGTCCCGGTCTTCAAGGCCATGAAGACGTCGACAACAAATATCCTCCCTGACGTACATACATACCCCGGCACGGCGCATAAAGTTGTGCTCCAACTTGTACCCGGGGTAGTGTAGATATGATGTATCATCAGGGGAGGATATTTGCGTCTCAGTAAGGAATAACAGGGTCGGCTGTGCAGTCTCAAGGTGTTGGTGGATTGCACTGAGGTTAGAGTGAATTCCCCTTATGTTGCAGAAGTCCACAGAAAATGTGGACGGGGTAGCCGCTGACAAACTTCTTTTCCTTTTATTTTTCTTGGCCATTTTAAGAGATGAAGAGAGGTTTGAGAGAAGTTGCTGTGCGGGCAGAGGAAGGGACAAGGCGCAGTGTCATTTCACCGGAGTGCTGTACAGGTGATGTGGTTTGCTGGTGCGGCAGCCGGAAGGGCCCCCGGTCCCCCCCTGACACAGTCGGCCGAGTCCACTCCGGTATCCTCCTCCGGCACGACCAACTGCACCAGGGATTTTGCGCAGGCGGCGGGCCAGCCTCCCAGGGCGGAGATTAGGTGCTCCCTGGGTTCGGGACCCCTACAACCTGCGGGCGGCCAGCGGGCAGCCGTTTCACCGGGTCTCCCTGACCGCCGCAACAACATGCCACGCCTGCACAGTCCTACGGCCGTTCTACACCGCTGGTCCCCACACACTGCCAGCACAGCGCCTCCTCATGGAGCTCTGGCGACCTTACTCACCGCAGGAACACAACAACACATTAAAATGATGTTATTTGGCTGCGATCTTCTGTAAGGTGGAGGTACTTCCCCAGTTGGGCTGCTCCAATTTTGAACGGGAAATTAAACCCGTTTGCCCTACCTCTCTTAGAATTCTCATACTGCAGTACTTTGGGCATGTTTCTAGGCGGGATAACGACTCCATTGAACGGCTGGTCATACAAGGAAAAGTGAAGGGCAGGTCACCTATGCGCTGGTCTGACCAAGTAAAATCTGCAGTGGGAAACCGCGTTTCTAACTGCACCAGACAGTCTGCCAACTGAGAGAGATGACGGGAGATCGTGCGGAGAGCCGTGTCCGCCTCTATCACCGATGTGGACGCCTCAACGTGACCACGACTGCTCTGCCAAGAGCGAAACGACAGAGAAGAGATAAAATATTATCCAAAAAATACAATTAAATCCAAAATTATTTATGGTGGGTTCATGCTACGTGAACCGAGCCCGAGCCAAGCACATGGTGTAGCACGGATTCACGTAGCGTGGACGGACTTGCGAGCCGAGCCACAAACGAACATACTTAAATAGCACGATGCGAATCCGTGTGTTCGTGAAAAAACTATCAATCGAGCGGAGCGCAATCGAGGCTCGCAAATGCGTTTACGCTACGCGAACAACAAACGAATTCTGGTCGTTCGTGGCTCGGCTCATGCTTGCACACAGCGAGCGTTCGTGCAGTCATTACGGGGAAACAATCATGCTCGCTGCGAATGGTACATTACGCCCCGTAACATCGGTCAGTACCCATCTTTATATGTATTTTATTATTAACTTGTGCTTTTTTTACTTAATAATATGATTCGTCATTTAATTTTTCTAATTTTTTTTCGTCGTGGTCTCTCTTATCTCACTTCGCTTAGTGTGCATCAAGCGTTAACCATAAAACTGTACAAGCACTTCGCTGTCAAACATTTTTATAGTCACATGAAACAACATGTTTTTATGACTGACTGTCCCTAATAAAATGGACAAGATTTTTAAATGTAACTTTTTAACCGATTTCAGAGAGCATCAATTAAAAACATTCGCTATACAATATTTAAGAGAAAGAGACCTCATTGTTATTTATTTATTTATTATTTATTGCACAATGTACACAACAACACAATACAGTATATATGTATACATATAGCCTGTTAGGGTGTTGCAAAGGCTTATAATAATACATTACATTAATATATATTTTCTTATTACCTAAATATTATATATTTATTATAGCACAATGTACACACTATAAAAGTTTGTTGCTAACCATTTGCTAACGTAATATATATGTCAATTATTACACCCATTTAAGCCCGCTGTCCCCATTTGGAGCCACTTCATTTAGTCCCCATATTTTTAAAATTATTATAACTATCTCTTGTTTGCATGCGAATTTGTAATACCAAAGAGTGTGACTTCTTAAAAAAAATTATAGCTCAGTGATTTATTGGATTGAGTGGATGAAATAAGGGAGTTCATTTACTTCATTGAACAAATAGGTGATTGATCAAAGCAAAATCGTTTTTTTTTACAAATACAATGTTATTTATCTTTTATTTTGTATTTTTCATTTAGCCATAGTTTCTACTAGTAGATAATGCTATTATATCAAGTATTTTCCAAGATTTCACTATAAGGGGAGGTATTTTAGTGTAGTGTCCTCGAATGGGCTGATTGCTATATTTTATTGTTTTGTATTCGTAGAGTTAGTTTTGGCGTGAACAATGACTAAGCGCTCGTTTGATGTTACAAATGACTGTCGAGCACTCGAAGAAGCTATTGAAAACATTTTGAATGAAGAGGTTGATCCAGATGTTAGTTACGAAATAGTTCATAAGAGGCAAGCCCGTAGGATTTGCGTACAAAAACTGGATGTGCAAAAAGTGCTGATGATTATTGTTATGCCTTCGATGTATACTGTGCTAACTCAGCAGAGGGACCGCTGTAATGAGCCTTTGGGATCAAAAGTGGTAAGGGCCTGTTGGAAAAAGCTACCGCCCGGCGCCGTTCCGCATGAGCATATTTTGATAACTTTTTTTACTAGTCACTCATTGCTGCGAGATCTGCGTGAAGCTGGTTATTGTGCAACTGGCACTGTGAGGGAAAATAGGACGAAGAAATGCCCACTAGTATCTTTCAAGGACATGAAAAAGAACCGAGCAGAATTTGATTACCGATTCGATTATTCGTGCGATGGCTTGACAACAGTGTTTGTACTGTGGGTTCTAACTACGAATTTGTTTACACACTTGGTAAGGTAAAAAGATGGAGCTCTGTAGAAGGAAGAAAGGTAGATGTGGACATCCCTTTTGCCTCCCAGAACTACAACAAAGGCATGGGTGGAGTTGATCCACCTGACCAGTCAATCGCAGTATACAGAACAGCTATACGAGGCAATAATTGGTTGTGGTTTCTGTTTATGTACATGCTGAATTTGGCTATAGCTAATGCTTGGCGTCTCCATGTCCTAACCGCTGAAGATAAACTAGACCAGCTCCAGTTTCGCCGAAGTATCGCCCTATTTTATTTGAGGAGTGTAGGTGCTGAAAGATCCGATGGAAGGCATCGTAAACCTTTTTCAGTGGAGCCAAATATGAGTCTAGATGGTGTTGGACACATCCCCCAGAAGCTGCCAAACCAGCAACGATGAAACAAAAGCCACAATAAAGCATGTTGGCAATGTAAAAAATGTATCAAAACATTGTGCATCGAAAAAAGCTGTTTTGAAAAATACCACACGTAAGCCCATTGGCCCCATTTGAGGACGGTGATTTTTAATACACAAGGAAGTTATTTTATTTTATTTTTTCTTTATATAATGTCTTACTAGCCTCCAATAGCTACATAAATAAAGTTTTTTTCAGAATTTTCCTACTAGTTTGTATTTGGGTCCAAATGGGTTAATATTGACCATTATAACATTGACCGGTGGGTGACATGCTGGTTATGATTTCAATTCAATAAACTTGGATGCAATTTGGTATGAAATTTTTATCATTTTATTCTGAGCTGAAACTTTTTATGGAGAGTCTGTAACTGATGTAGTTTCACCCCTTTCGAATGTAGGTATATACCCTTTTCATGACACCCAAGTATACACCGTGACTTTTTATTCGTCTTAGAAACGCAGCCCACTTAATGTACCCAATGAATAGGTATATGTACTAATCATTAAGAAAAAAAAATATTTTTGATCATTTGTATATTCATAAAAATTATTGAAATTTATTAGAATTATGTTATTATTACAAATCGAGTTAATAATTTAAAGTTTACGTATAAAATGGTAGAAAATACCAACCCAGAGCACGAGTCGAGTAGACTGCGCTCGTAACAGGGTGTTTAAAACTACGTCATGCGTCATAATGAATAATATTTGCATTTTTCTATTGATACAAAGGTTCGAAATTTTTCTGTAATACACATAATGTACCCAATGGTAGTACCATTGGGCTGCGTTTCTAAGACGAATAAAAAGTCATGGTATATAGAAAACTTCCTCGAGAATCGATTTCGATTTTGCTGCTTATGTATATTGTTTTTATATTCCTCGGTTAGTGTCAAACCTTGGTATTGAAACATTTATTCAATGTAGACCCTAGTAGGGCACTTATAAAGGTCAAAGCTACTGAAGTTACCACCAGTTCGTAAGTCGCCCTTCATCTGATAAGAAAAAGCAAGAAACTCAGCAAGGTTAAATTTTTTTGATATTTTTTTGACAATCTGACTATATTGGCTATTTTTTCCAAAACATTAACCCCCTTATTCATTATCGCTTTTTAACTAAATCAGTGTAATAGTGTGCCCTGTCTCACTCTTTCGATCACCAAATGTCACCTGTCAGATAAAGACTTCGGAATTTTAGCTAATCTACGTTTGATAACTTTATTATCCTTATTTATAATAAAGGGTAAGTATACATAGGTACATATTTTTTTTAATTTTACGAAATAAAATACACAATCATAAAAACGCATAAACATAAAAAACCAACATACAAAATAAATAAAAAATATTAGCCTGCAACGTATATCGTTGTTCGTGGTGTCTAGTATGAACGTACTGTTATATATTGGCAATGCACCCCTTTTCGCTTACTACGGCCTTTTCTGTCAACTCAGCTTTTTCTAACAATAGTCATTCATTTTGCCCGTTCAATCTTTAGTCTGATCCTAATATCCAATCAAGCTAGACGGCTGCTTTTAAAACTTGAAAAATAGTTTTTTTTAAAAACCTATTCCGTCGAACCCCTATAACATTTTGGTGGCAGCGTTAAGGGATTTTTAGAAAAGTCCCCGGTACCGTCTCCTAAAGTTTCCGCGAAACCGTCGTGAGTGCTGTGAGTGACTCCATTGTGCATCAGTGTACCGAGTTACTTACGATCTGGTCTGTGAAAGAAGAACCATCGAAGCCATACCCACTGTCACGTAACATCCAGTACTGTGACCGGTATTGGCTATCCGACGAAGCTACATCAAAGCCATACCCACTGTCACATATCATCCAATATTGTGACCGGTATTGGCCATCCGACGAAGCTAATCACCACAGACAGCCTACACTTAACGTCGTGAGCATCCAAGATTCAACGCCGAGACGCGCTCTTATCTACATCCTACTACATCCCACTGAGCCCCGTGAAAACATCAAAACAATGATAACTATCGTTATCACTCTGTCCATATTCAAGTAAGTGATTTTGAGTATATTGGTCATTGCGAATATCAATCTTTTGTTTTATCTTTCTATGTTTAATTTTGTTGTGTGTGTTTAATTCTTTTGTGTTTTAATCTTCAAAATGTCCGAGAGTAGATCCCAAAGTCCAAAACCCGAAAAACCGGAACTCACCGTCACTGACACAGAAGAAGACGGTTTTCTTCCTCCGCCTTCTGGACCTACTACCAGGTCGAGAAAGAAAACGATATCCGCGAATAAAGTAGAATTAGATCTGTCCACTTTATTAAAGTTCATAAAGCCTTATGATGGCTGCAGAGAATCTCTTAATTCCTTTTTAGTCAACTGCAATAACGCCCATGATTTAGCCACAGAACCTCAAAAGGATATTCTCTTTAAATACATACTTTGCCAACTACAGGGCAAGGCGCAAACTGCCTGCTCTGTTAAAGAGTTCACCAATTGGTTACAATTAAAAGAATTCCTAAAAACCCAATTTAGCGAGAGAAAGCACTATGCCCATTTACTTACAGACTTACAAGAAAGTAAACAACAAATTAACGAGCCAGTGAGCCAGTACGCTCTACGAATTGAGACATGCCTTTCGCAATTGCTAACAGAAATATCCATTTCGCATGGTCACAAGAATAGAGAAATGATAGGACGCACAGCAGCCATGGAGGAATTAGCCCTCCATCATTTCCAAATGGGTTTGATTCCACGAATATCAAACATCGTTAGGTGTAAGGTACCTAAAACACTTAACGAAGCGGTGAACATAGCTACATCAGAAGAGAAAATACAGCAGTTCCTCTTCAAACAGAGTCCATCTACCGGCACACGGCAAGAAAGGCCCAGCACTTCAAGGGCAAACTTTCAACCGTCATCATTTCGTCGCAATCAGAGTCAGCAATTTCCAAATCAATCTAGGCCAAAACCAAATTTCTACCCTAATCGATCAGGAAACGATACTTCCACACCAATTTGCAGATACTGCAAAACGCCTGGACATACCCTAGAACAATGTCGTAAAAGAGAATACAACAATAACCGGTTCAGACTCGATCAAAATCAATCAAAGGCACCTCAACCAATCAATTTTACTTCTAATGCCCCTAATGACGAACATCCAACCGACTTTACTGAAGAAGAAGGTTATGATACCATTGATGCTGAAACAAAAAACGACTAACCGTCTCGTCGCGGTGTCGTACGGGACCTAGTAATTTAGAAACCGACGCCCTTAATCAAACCCCTAAATCCAAATCGACTCCGATACATGGAAGTCATCCTTCAACTATGTCAATATCGTCGCAGACATCACTACATATCAGTCTGCCAAAATCCACTGTATCCGCGCAGCAACACAAAGGTGTTGATCTGCCAAAATCCACTGTATCCGCGCAGCAACACAAAGGTGTTGATCTGCCAAAATCCACTGTATCCGCGCAGCAACACAAAGGTGTTGATCTGCCAAAATCCACTGTATCCGCGCAGCAACACAAGGGTGTTGATCTGCCAAAATCTACTGTATCCGCGCAGCGACACAAGGGTGTTGATCTGCCAAAATCCACTGTATCCGCGCAAGAACACAAAGGTGTTCATCCGCCAAAATCCACTGTATCCGCGCAACAACACAAAAGTGTTGATTTGCCAAAATCTACTACATCCAAACAACAACAAAAAAGTGTTGGTCTGCCAAAACCCACTGTATCAACGCAGAATGCAAATCTGCTTCAAACTTCTAAATCCAATGTCTTTGAAATTACCAATAATCCTGCATTAATGTTATTACCTCATGTTCTCGTTGAAACTCCCGTATCAGATATTCCTTTAATCTTGCTCGTAGACTCAGGATCTTCAGTGAGTCTATTGAAACACTCTTGTATAGAAAGACACCCTAAACTTGTAAAAGAAAGAATCCAATTAAAAGGTATTGATTCATCGGAAGAATCTATCAAAACCCGTGGTCATTTCCAACTAAAATTACGGCTTCCCAAATCTAACATTTCACACCAATTTCACGTCATTGATAAAATACATTTACCTTATGACGGCATCATAGGTTCCGATATGCTTAACGCATATAGCTGCAACATAGATTATACCAACAATTCACTTCACATTGGTAAATCATCCCTGAAATTACATTTCCATGACCCTGCATACTTAATTCCTGCAAGAACTGAAACTGTTATTGAATGTTCTGTTCGAAATCCTGAAATAAAAGAAGGATTAATACTAGATCAAAAATTATCTGAAAACCTTTTAATTGCAAATTGTTTAGTGCGTGTAAAAGAAAATAATAGAATAAATATATCCGTTGTAAATACCTCTGAAGAACCCGTAACATTACATTCAAATCTTAATCTGAAACTTACCCCAGTTGACCCAGTAGATTTCAAAGAAAACTCTTTCAGTACTGTTAACCATGTACATCCCACAACAAATAACGTTACACGAACGGAAGAAGTCCTGAAACAATTGCGTGTCTCACATCTTAATAGTGAGGAAAAGGAAGCCCTCTTGCAATTATGTTCTGAATTCTCGGATATATTCCATCTTCCCGGGGAAAACCTTACGTTTACAAACGCCCTGAAACATGAGATAAAAACGACATCAGACATACCAATTCATACTAAGTCTTACCGATTCCCGGAAGTCCATAAAGCCGAAGTTCGTAATCAAATTGATAAGATGTTGGAACAAAATATAATCGAGCCCTCTGATTCTCCTTGGTCTTCACCCATATGGGTTGTTCCCAAAAAACTTGACGCTTCCAACACTCAAAAATGGCGAGTCGTTATTGACTACAGGAAGCTCAATGACGTCACGATTGGTGACACATATCCCATTCCACAGATTACGGAAATCTTAGATCAACTTGGCAATAGTAAGTACTTCTCAACCTTGGATTTAGCATCCGGTTTTCACCAGATCCTTTTAAATGAAGCTGACAAAGCCAAAACAGCCTTCAACGTCCCGGAAGGACATTACCAATTCTTGCGAATGCCTTTTGGGCTTAAAAATGCCCCTTCTACGTTTCAAAGACTAATGAACTCTGCCTTATCTGGGCTCCAAGGCATCCGATGCTTTGTTTACTTAGATGACGTAGTCTGCTACGCCTACGATATCCAAAATTCTATCATAAACCTCCGGTCAATCTTTCAAAGAATCCGAAATTTCAATCTTAAATTACAGCCCGATAAGTGTGAATTCTTAAGACGAGAGGTTTGTTACCTCGGTCATGTGATTACTGAACACGGGGTCAAACCGAACCCGGAAAAAACAAAAGCCGTGTCCGAGTTTCCTATCCCTCAATGTCCAAAAGACATTAAATCTTTCCTTGGCCTCGTGTCATATTATAGACGCTTCATACCCGACTTCGCTAAACTAGCTAAACCTTTAACATCTTTGTTAAAGAAGGATATTCCCTTTAAATGGGAAAACGAACAACAACTTGCTTTCGAATCCCTTAAAATAAAACTCTTCTCCTCCCCAATTCTGGCATACCCTGATTTTACAAAACCATTTCTTTTGACGTGTGATGCTTCCAATTACGCCATATCGGCAATATTATCTCAAGGTCCTACAGGACAAGATCGTCCCATCGCATACGCGTCTCGCACCCTTAATAAAGCAGAGTGCAATTATAGTGTGACTGAGAAAGAGTGCCTTGCCGTTATTTTTGGCACCAAAGTCTTCCGACCTTACCTATACGGTCATCGTTTCACCGTTTTAACGGATCATAAACCGTTGGAATGGCTATTCAAATGCAAAGATCCAGGGTCACGCCTTATACGTTGGCGCTTAAAACTAGAAGAGTATGAATACGAAATCAGATATCGCAAAGGTAAGTTGAATTCTGTTGCCGATGCTCTTTCTAGATATCCCGTGAACCCTGTATATCCTGAAAATAAGGATAATCTGAACCCAAATCCTATTAACGATACTAACCTCGATACAGAACTTCCAACGGTATCACCATTACCTGATATCCCTCAAGAAACCCTCGATGAATGGATACGAATAGATCTCAGTCCATTAGATGATAAAGATTATGATTTCAGTCCTCTGAATCCTCCTATTCCCATAGATCCTCTCTTAGAGGCAATTGAACCACATCCAGAACCAGAACCGCAACCATCAACCAGTCGGCAAAACCCTGAAACCTTACCTGCATCTACTTACCCAAATCCAGAAACTCCTTCTCCAATACCTGAAACCTTACCTGCATCTACTTACCCAAATCCAGAAACTCCGTCAGTACCTGAAACCGTTCCAGATGAAACCTATACTAAGTTCCTAAAATCGAAAACCAAATTATATGATACTCCTATAACGGAACACAATGAAAACTTATTAAAAGGAGCACAGAAATTAATAATAATACCTACCTCATTGGACATGGACGAATCTATGCCATATATCCAAGAAGTACTAAATAATTGTCCAGACCCCCAACGCGATGAATTCCTGAAATTAGAAAGAACCTTACATACATGTTTACCTCTTACAATCCAAAACAAAACTTACCTCTTTTTATTCACGAAAGTACATCATTTCGATGATCACTCATATCCTGATATATTTAAATCTCTAAAATACGCACGTGATGAAATAATCATGTCATATCCCACGGTCAATGAAATCAGTATATCCGATTTTAGAAATCCATTCGATAAACACTCTTTCGCGAAAATCTATAATATATTAGCCTATTTATTCGAAGGAAATAATATCGCTATTCATATCTATCATAATAAAATTATATATCCTTCACTGAGTGAAATTCCCCAAATCCTAAAAGAGAACCATGACATCCCCATTGCAGGACACCTTGGATCCACAAGGATGCTAAGCCGCATCAAATAAAGATTCTTTTGGAAGGATATGGGTAGTGACGTCGAAAATTATGTTAAGAAATGCCAGTCCTGTCAAACCAACAAAGCCTTGCGCAAAGTAAATAGGGCTCCAATGGTTATAACGTCTACTTCTACGTCTCCATTCGAGAGACTAGCTCTTGATATCGTAGGTCCTCTGCCTGAATCCGGTACAGCTAAACTCAAGTATATCCTGACTCTACAAGATGACCTAACGAAATACTCGTTGGCATACCCCATTCGAAGTAACACTGCGGCAGAAACTAGCGACTGCCTTCTCCATTTTATATCTCTATTCGGAATTCCCAAACATATTCTCACTGACCAAGGCACTAATTTTACAGCGGAACTCTTTAAGAAAACTTGCGAGTTCTTAAAGATCAAACAACTTTGGTCATCACCATACCATCCGCAAACGCAAGGTGCCTTGGAAAGGTCACATTCAACTCTAAAAGAATATCTTAAATCATACGTAAACGAAAATCAAGATAATTGGCCCCAATACGTATATACTTCTATGCTAGCATACAATACCGCTGTACATTCAACAACACATTACTCACCATATGAATTATTATTCGGACATAAACCTAATATCCCTGACTCAGTTTATAACGATACCTCGAATGCTACCTATCCCGAATATGTAAAACTATTACAACATCGCTTGAAACATGCACGCGATAAAGCTTTAGAATACATCCATAAATCTAAAACAAACTCTAAAACCTATTACGACTCACGTACCCGTCCCGTAGAATACAAGGTAGGTGACTATGTCCTATTAAAAAACCACCTTAGGTTGCGTAAAGCCTTATCACCCGTATGGAAAGGTCCGTACAAAGTTGTCAAAATACATGGCAATCATACCTTATCATTACTTATAAACAGACGTCATGTAAAACATCATTACGACGAAGTTAAACACGTGGAACACTCCCACGTAGAAACATCCAGTTAAAATATATTCTACTTCATACAATTTTTATTTGATATTTACGAAATTTTCAATATACACGTTTTTCATCTTATTAAATAAATATACCTATAATGTAGAATTAAACGAAAAACTTTACGAAGTTTACAGTTAAGTTAGGATAGTTAGACTTACGATTAGAATAATTGAGCTTAGTAGTAATTTAGATGTCTTTTCATTACAGCGTACTGGCCCAAGGTCAACAAGAATATGTCCAACCAATCAACTCGAGCTCCGGTGTTTACTTTGATCCAATTGGTGAACTTAAAATTAATATTGGCCATCTAGATATAGTTACCCCATTCGATATCTCTTACATTGGACCCCATATTCAAAATATTAACTCAATACTAGGCACTATACGTTTCATATGCAGTCAAATCCAAATTGAAAACCCAAGCAATTTAGAGTGTCATAACACATTAGAGCCACTCACAGTTAGGTATAACGATATTGTTACCGAATATTCCTCCATTGCTCATCTTATAAATAATAATAGATTCAAACGTAGCGCATGGATAGGAGGTATAGGTACCCTATCCAAAACTATCTTTGGGACTCTAGACGAGGACGATGCTGTCAGATATGACAATGCCATACGGAGTGTTCAAAATAATGAAAAAAGGCTGGGTTCATTAATGAAAGAAAATATTTTAATTACAACTTCCACCTTATCCAAATTTAACAATACTTTACATAATATAAAAATTAATGAAGCCAGGCTTAATGAAGCTATCGACAAACTCTCCGAAAAAATTAAAAATATATCATTAATTACAAACGATTTGAATATAAAAATTAATATTAATTCAATCTTAAACAGTTTAGAAGCATCCATACTTGCCTTATCGTTTCAATTAGAAGACATAACAAATGCTATCATGTTTAGTAGTCAAAACATTCTTCACCCGGCCGTCTTACCTCCCACGCAATTGTATCAAGAGCTTGTCGATAACTACAGACACTTACCTGCAGATTTGAAATTACCCGTTAGTTTAGAATTAAGTCATATTCATATATTAATGAACATATCCAGTGTTGTTTGTTATAGTTTAAATAACAAAATTATTTTTATACTAAGAATACCTTTAGTATCCCCTAAGGAATTCAATCTGTTTCATACTATAGCGCTACCTACTCCACATAACAGTGTAAAACCAAACTCATTTAGTTTTATAATCCCTAGCAGTAAGTACATCGCAATGACCAAAGATAAATCTGAATATTGTAATCTCGAATCACTGAAAGAATGCAGAGTGATAACACACCGTCAGCACATCTGCGACGTGATGACCGTGTTCCCTACTAGTGCAACTCCCAGCTGTGAAAGTGAGTTAATGTCGAAAGTGATAAGTGCCCTACCAGTGCAGTGTCAAACTGATTTTATTTATGGAAATTTAGATCTATGGAAACCGCTCTTTAATAATAATTGGATATATGTTCAATCCCAGAGCAATAAGCTATATATTGAATGTCCCGGTCAGAAAGGTTTAGAAAGAAATATAATAGGAACAGGAATTTTAAACATACCAAACAATTGTATTGCATACTGTAAAAGTACCAAATTAATACCTAAGTTTAGTAATATAAAAATTAACGTCACTGTATCCCACTCTGATTTTAATATAATAAATGATTCTTGTTGTACCTTAGATAAGTTTAAAATGGAAATAAGTAATGAACCTCGTATCAAATTACAAAACATTGATTTGGATATTTTCACAATGGAAACAAAATCAAAATTAAAATCGATGTCAGATGAAACTGATAAAATTTTAAATCAACATCAAATAATCAAATACGAGACTCATTACTCAGTTGTATTAATTTTAGTAATTTGTATAATCTCTCTTTATTGTTCTATTAAACTGTTTTTATATATTAAATCTCACAGCCGTCTATCCCGTCACTTTGTTAGTTTTTCCCAATCAATTCCCATAAATTCTCCTGTAGTTCAGACTCCTAATCCTGACCCTGTTATCCCTGTAAAAATTAGTAAACATCATCCGATCAAGGAAGATGTTCCATCTCCTAGTATTAGAATAAACACATAATTTATATCTCTTCCTAAACTTCGAATTTTCAACCCCGAAGTTTAGTCTATCCCAGGGAGGTGTTATATATTGGCAATGCACCCCTTTTCGCTTACTACGGCCTTTTCTGTCAACTCAGCTTTTTCTAACAATAGTCATTCATTTTGCCCGTTCAATCTTTAGTCTGATCCTAATATCCAATCAAGCTAGACGGCTGCTTTTAAAACTTGAAAAATAGTTTTTTTTAAAAACCTATTCCGTCGAACCCCTATAACAGTACGCACGGCTACAGATCAAGCTATACATTTCCAATATAAGCTGACCTCTCATTGCAGGGAAATCCTATACAATGCGAGATCAGCTTATACTGGAAATGTATAGCTTGATGTGTTGCCGTGTGTACAACGAGCCTACAACACGAGCGTGATGCGAATCTGTTCGTAAAAAAACTGACAATCGGCGGAGCGCAGTCGAGCGCGAGCCCAACGCGCGTTCGAGGCTCTCAAGTCCGTCCACGATGCACGAATCCGTGCTCCACGTATGCTCGGCTCGTGCTAGGTTCGCGTAGCGTGGACGCACCAATAGACGCACTAACGATCTAGGAACTCTAATGACTATGTACGTAAATAGTTTTTTTTTGTTGCTAAAAGCTAATAATTTTTTTCATTTAATAATTATACTAACGAGTTATTCTTCGGGATATTATTTACCTTCAACATCAAGGTAGTCAAGCAAGGGTAATGAGACTATTATAAACAACTAATTAATGGAAATTATATACCCATTGTAATAAATGCCTAGAAATATTGTGAGATTTTATTTATTTATTGTTCATCTGGTTTTTATTGTCATAATAAGTTGCATGATATTTTCTATGTGATGCTCATAACAGTACCGGCGTCAGGGTAGGGCGCGATAGGGCTACTGCCCAGGGCACCAGCCTCGAGGGGGCGCCGAACGCGTAAAATCTTATATTTGGTGTCAAACTTTTAGACTTAGACAAATGCTGGGAGTAAATTCTTCGCAAGGTTCTTCAGATTCAGGTTTTTATCAGCTCTAGCCAATTTGGCCCAGGGCGCCCGGTAGTGCTAAAACCGGCACTGCCTCATAATATCATTAACAATTATTTACATAACAAATACATTACATTTTAATCGCTTGGCTCGCGGTTGAAAATATAACAATGACATCAATTGTTATAATAGGATGCGCGACCCTCGCGAGAACCAACGGGTTAAATTATTAGTTATACCTATACAGTATTTAATTTTAAATACTATATAGGTATCTATTTAACTAAATCTACTGAATAAATGGTCAAATAAATAACGTCACCTTGCTGTCATTATCAAACAATTTGACGTTATTAAGGTGAACACTTAATCAGCTTATTAGTTACATAACGTTTTATGAGTAAGGGGGTATATCTTTCTCTAAATCATGTTTACATATATTTCTGCATACATCTGTTCTGAATAGCTTAAAATAGTCCGTGGTGGAAGAGGCTGGTTATCCTTAACACAGGCTCCGGCTTAGCTTGGATACCAGTTTCTCCTACAAATTTTAAAATGTCATGTTTATTGTATAAATTGTTATTCCATTTTGTAAGGAGAAAGAAAATAAAATTATTATTATTAGTAAGGTACGAGCCTATATTGCAGTAGGTATTTATCTACATAAACAGTAAGTAAATATACCAAATACTTCATGACTGGCGATTCTAATTTAATATACCTAACCTACCTAGTTTTAGGGTTCCAATTTCCCGAACCAAAAAGGTAAAATGGAATCCTTATTGTGTCATTCTGTCCATCTGTCACAGCGCTTCAGCAACCACGGATGCTATTGACATGAAATTTGGAATATTTTTTAAATATCGCTTACCTAATGTTATTGCAAATGAAATTAAAAAAATATATTTTTAGTATTAGTAGTTAGCAAAGGGGGCCGAAAATGCGGTCTGGTTTTTTCTACAGTTTTCTCCCAAGCCAAGAAATATACGTCTAAGCAAGGTCGGAACCCTCGGTGTGCGAGTCCGATTAAAACATTTGGCCGTCTTTTTTTAAAACAGTATTCAGTAGTTTCTTATTCAATTAATATGATTACAAAGACGTCAAGTATTGTAAGAAATAATAAAAATAATAAATGTTGGACCACAGATATAGATATAGTTAGATAACGCTAGAGCACTTCGCGTGCCAGATTAAGGTCGGCCGCATACTATAAGAAATTTTCTGTCAGAAATTTTCGGACGCCCGCCGGAAGGCACTTTCCCCATACATTTTGTTCTAGACCCCGCATACTATCCGAAAATTCTGACGTAAAAATGTATGAGCAAGCGAATTTCTGACAGAAAATTTTTTATAGTATGCGGCCGGTCTTAGTGCCCGACTTAAGCATTAAATGCTTAACGTAGCCACTATCGCACCCACATTTCTTCGGTGTACAGTAAACTCCACGAATGATGAGCAAAGATAGGCAGTAGTGGGGGCATGTTCGCGCGCTTTTGGCCAAAACACAGTAGCCAAATGACACGCGAGAATCCAATAGACGACGAGCATCGACTGACGAACCAATCGTGTGCAGCTCGGCGCTCCCCCTTCTTCATTCCGCCAAACAGACCGAAAAATTAACTACTGCGCAGCTGTCAATCTGTGCTCACGACTCGTGGAGTTTACTATACTTGAATTGATTTGGTTTTTTCTATCACTAAATAATGATTGTCACGTGATAGTAGGTAGTCAAAAAATGGCACGTTTGTTGAGTTGACTTTTCGTCACTAAATAGTGCTTGTGACGAAATAGTAGGTAGGCAAAAAATGGCACGCTTGGTCTATTCGTCCATGGTTTTAATACAGATCGTGATACTTGCGTTATCTGACTATATCTGTCTGTTGGACTTTTTGCAGCTTTTTATAGAGCGACAAAAACTCCTGATATGCATCAATGCCTCATTAGACCGAAGATCCTCATTTATTAATATTTAATCAAAATTTAAATGAATGAACAACAACAAACTGCAATAAAGACAACACCCATGAGTAGGTTTTTAGCGATAAGAAAGAGGGAAAAACCCGACTTCATGAGAAATTATCAAAGGAAAAAAGAACATTGCTATATTATTAGCAATTTTATAGGTATTACAGTGCAACCTCGATATAACAAATCGGAGGGGAACAAGAAAATATTCGTTATATCAAGTAATTCGTTGAACTGAGGTTTGTTATGTTGAGGTTAGGTTGGTCTAAAATTCGTTATAAAGAGGTAAGGAACACCTTTTACGTTTCTGAGCCATTTTAACTTATATCTCTAACAATAGTGACGAGCAGAAGTGTTTACATTACGTTTTATCAAACAACAATGATCGTTTTACGAACAAAAGCGTGTCGAAACATGTCGCGACATGAATCACATACTATGAGATTAAGAGTCATACATTGATGGGAATTCCCTTTATACAATAAAGTTAACTTTATATAAAGGTTTTGGGTTGACAAAATTCGTTAATTAGAGGTATTTATACTTTTTCTTGATAGTTGTAAATTCGTTATAAAGAGGTGTTCGCAAAAAATGATCCCACTAAAAACATTTTTATGTAAAATGTTGCCGCCAAGACATATGGCTCGTACTGTCAAAAAGTTATCAGATCTCATGTAGAGCCAAGCTTATAACTCTACATGCACTTACTCTATAAGCCCTAACTTCACAAACTCTACACACCGTAGTCAAAATATGTGGCTTGGCCGTTTCGCTACCGTCACATGGGAGTAAGGTGAAAAATGTATTCACTGTTCATAACTTTTTTGTTATTCAATAGTGAAACGGCCAAGCCACATATTTTGACTACGGTGTGTAGAGTTTGTGAAGTTGGGGCTTATAGAGTAAGTGCATGTAGAGTTATAAGCTTGGCTCTACATGAGATCTGATAACTTTTTGACAGTACGAGCCATATGTCTTGGCGGCAACATTTTACATAAAAATGTTTTTAGTGGGATTTCACTTCTTTTTGTAAGTTGCTTAAGTTTTTTTTTGTTTGAAATTTCCAAGTTTTATAATTTTTTGTTGTTTGTGTACTAATACAAGCTTACATACCAAATTTCAGCTTTCTAGGACTTCAGGAAGTACCCTATGAGTTTTGATGATCATCAGTGAGTCAGTGACGAAATCGGGGTTTTTTAGATATCAATAAAATCTAAAGTATAAGAGCTATGTTATTGAAACTTAGTATGTTTAATAAGTTCACTATTGATATCATATTCTGAGAATTTTGTTTATCTGGTATAATCCAAACCCAAGTTATGAGGGTTCAAAAAAACGACGAAACGCTTCGAGAAAAGGTAGGTAGTGCCCTTTTGCTTCGCTAGGCTGTCTTGGCGGGGGGCACTTCCGTGCCCCCAGATCGTAATGTAAAGGTATATTTTATATTGACTCTTGTGGATAATTCAAGGGGATTACGAAGAATTTGTTAAATCGAGAAAGTCGTTATATTGAGGTACGTTATATTAAGGTTGCATTGTATTAGTTTCAGAAAAAACAGCATGGTTTTTTTTATACAACTATGATGCATTCTATTCAAATGGTGCTCAAATGGGGTTTGAAGATTTTGGCATACTTTACGGGCGCCATTTTGATTTTGTTTTTTTTTTTTAAATAGCGGCCCACGATTATACCTATACAATGATTGGGGACACTTAATGAATACAAAAGATCGATATTTGACGTAGGTAGGTACGTAGGTAGGTAGGAGGTTGGTAGGTTTTACCACCCTCAAGTTGAAAATCTGTCGCCAAGCACCTTTCGGTGTGTTCCGACAGCTGCACTTGAGAGCCAGTTCCTTCTAGGCTATGTGTGCTTACCACCTCCGGCTGCATCATCACTTATCATGGTGAGATTGCGGTCAAACACAGGCTAATAAACAGTAAAAAAAAAAACAGGTGATATACTTAACCATGAAAAATTACTTATTACGATTGTACGTATTCCATGTAGCTAGATTGATTTATTATATATACCATATATCCTACAAGTATTAGTTTAAATATTATTAAAGTTTAAAGTTTATACATTGATTTATATTGTTTTCCTCGCCCGCGCGGATCACCAAACAGTCAAAGGATTAAATTACTGGATTCAATCAGATTCAATAGAACAATATAACGGATATCTCCTGTATTTCTTTTACACTGATGTAATAGTAGATACATTATGATACATGTGTGCAAAGTTGTTTATTAATACTCGAGGCGGTAATAAGATAAGTGAGCCGAGAGTGTAATAATCAATGCACACGCTTGTCATACGACGTCTCTCAATG
This sequence comes from Polyploca ridens, assembly GCA_951394255.1. Taxonomy (NCBI): domain Eukaryota; kingdom Metazoa; phylum Arthropoda; class Insecta; order Lepidoptera; family Drepanidae; genus Polyploca; species Polyploca ridens. The sequence goes on from OX596251.1 coordinate 14,063,795, forward strand.
CACGTGCGAGGAAAAAACAGACTTTGCGAAAATTCAAAAAATACGCATCGATTGGACTCAACTATATTTTTGTGCCCTTTGCAGTCGAGACCATGGGACCGTGGGGGTCCGAAGCTCGCCGTTTTGCTCGCACCTTGTCATCAAAATTGATCGAGACCTCCGGAGACCAGCGGGCGGTGAGCTTTTTCCGCCAACGCGTCAGCTTGGCTATCCAAAGAGGAAACGCTGCCAGCCTTCTGGGAACCCTGCCGTTAATCGGAATCAGCGGCAGGCTTGAGGAAATTTTCTATGTATAGATTGTATTTTGTACATATTTGTTGGAAAATAAAAAACAGACTTGTATTTTTTTAAGTAGATTTTTTAATAATAATTAACCACACAATGAGAACGTTAAGAAATATGGCGCGCAAGTGTTTTTTGACAGCGGTGAGCAGTCAAACTATTTTACCCGTTTAAATTAAGAATGCTTGGTCTACACACATAATCACTTGCAGTGAGGTACAAACTTATCATAATCGGGATTATACTTATCATAAAACTGTGCGGTAATGTAATGTAAAAAGCACTAGTGCGTAATAAGCTGCATTAAGATACTAAAATCGGTGCAATAAATGTCACTTTACGAGCAAGTGTGTTGAAAATAAATATACTGAGACGTTTCTCACACACGGTCATCTTAATCCCAAACTAAGCAGAGCTTGTACTATGGAAACCAGATAACTGATATTACTACATTGCTTTACACCAAGACTCAGAACATACAGACATGTTCATGCACACAAATACATGTCCTGTATAGGAATCGAAACCACGACCTGCGCAGCTGCGGCGCGATAGTTGGAATCTTAACCAACTGCGCCAACTGGCTCGTCAAATATGTCAGTAAAATGGCTTGTAGCGGCAAGCGCTAATACTACTCCTGCTGACTAGAGGCAATAAGTGTAGTTAACGTTATCGATTCAAGTCGTTTGCCTGTTTGATTGATTGGCTGAATAATGTTCAGGCCGGTAGTATTTGGCTGCGATATATCTACCCCGATGCCATCCGGTTCATCTCTCTCAATCAACTTGATTTGAACATGTCAATCAACTGATTAACATGTTCAAATCAAGTTGATGTTTTTTGCCACTGTTTTTTCGTTTAAAATCTACATACATTATTTATGTAAGTGGATAAGCAATGGTAAACCCCTTTAATACGTAGATGAGAGTTTTTATGGCAATCGTTGACAAAATTATTTTTTACCCGACTGACCCGGAAGGAGGTTTATGTTTTTCTATGTATGTATGTATGTCTTTTTCTTTGGCTTGCTCTGCAGCCTAAGCGGCTTGATGCTCTTAAATATTATGAGATATTTCTATTTATATGTGAAGTTGTTTACCTTACAAATGAGCGGTACTATTATTGCTAATGATAACTATTGTATGGATTTATTTAATTGTTCATTTTCTGAATAGAGAAAAAAAATGTACATCGGTGATAATTTTTTGGTCGTTAAAATATCAATCCTACTATCCTACATGTATCCTACTTAATATTTTTGTTTCGATCTGAAGATGTGATTTGTGAAGATGTTTGTTACTCTTTCACGCAAAAACTACTGAAACGTATGAAATTAGGCACATAGATATAATATGTTCTGGATTATCACTGGATTTTTTTCAATACAAAAAAACACTATCCTTCGGGGATCAGCTCAGGGGGGAGGAGGGTCAGGTAGTTATTTATAAAATTCGAGAAAATAATATTTATGTATTACAGCATAGAGTTTAATATGGCTTGTTATGTAGATTTATTTTTATTTTCATTTGGAATCATTTTGAAATCCAAACAGAAAATTTTCCTGTTACCGGCTTTATAAACTTTGTTAATAATAATTCGTATATGATGATGATAGAGCTGCAATCATGAAAAAACATATTTATTGAGCAAAAATATTTATTTACACCACAGGACATGCTTCGGTGAATTCAAATGCTAAAAGTGCATGAACTCGCTTATTTAGTGACCCAATGCTCTAATTGGCGATTTTTTGGAGCAAATAATCTGGGTCCCAATTAAAATTTCTACTTGAAGGCTAAACTGGTTTCGGCTTGGCTACCAGTTATAATAAATAGGTAAACTTCATAAGTAACATTTTGCGGAGCGTTGAGGTTTTCCCCGAGTGCAATCTTTATACACCGTGACTTTTTATTCGTCTTAGAAACGCAGCCCACTTAATGAACCCAATGAATAGGTACTAATCATTAAGAAAAAAATAATTTTTTGATCATTTTTATATTTAATTTTTTTTTTTAAATAGAAGTATGACAATTCGTGTTAATAAAGAAAAAACAGTGGCAAAAAACATCAACTTGATTTGAACATGTCAATCAACTGATTAACATGTTCAAATCAAGTTGATGTTTTTTGCCACTGTTTTTTCGTTTAATATCTACATACATTATTTATGTAAGTGGATAAGCAATGGTAAACCCCTTTAATACGTAGATGAGAGTTTTTATGGCAATCGGTGACAAAATTATTTTTATCCGACTGACCCGGAAGGAGGTTTATGTTTTTCTATGTATGTATGTATGTCTTTTTCTTTGGCTTGCTCTGCAGCCTAAGCGGCTTGATGGACTTAAATATTATGAGGTATCGTTAGATTTGTCTTAACTGTGGAAGTGACATAGGGTATACCATTTTAATACCACCATTTTTATTTTTTATTTATTTTCTTGTTCTTTTTTCGTCTGTATCTATGCTTAGGTATATCTTTTTTATTTTTAATTATTTGGAAAAAAAAAGCCAAACATAGTCAGATTGTCCAAAAAATATATAAAAAATGTAACCTTGCTGAGTTTCTTGCCGGATTCTTCTCAGTTGAAGGCCGAGTTCCGAACCGGTGGTAACTTCAGTAAATTTGACCTTCATAAGTGCCCTTCTGGGGCCTAAATTGAATAAATGGCTTTGCCTTTGACTTTGACTTAATATGACGTCTACGAATAAAAAAGAGGGGGGAAATTAAAAACAAAAATATCGTTATTATAACAATATGGGTATCAAATGAAAGCTTGTAAATAGCCCATTCCATATATGTATACATTATAATACTTTTATGCTACCATTTTGACGTAAACTGCAAAAAAGCACGTTTAATGCAAGGACGACAGTAGGTACAAAGCGGTTAAACTTACGGCTAACAACCATCGCAATTCTGTGAGTTACGTACAGTATCTAGGTTATATTATTGACTGCAGCACCATCTGCCGGGCTGATTTGTGAATCTAAACCATCCAGGGTGCCACCCAAACGCATACAAAAAAAATTCATTCAAATCGGTCCGGTCGTTTAGGAGGAGCTCAGTGTCATACACACGTACTGTATAATTTTATATACACAGTGACTTTTTAATCGTCTTAGAAACGCAGCCCACATAATGTACCCAATGAACAGGTACTAATTTTTTAAACATTTGTATCTTTACAAAATGTCAAATATTATTCATTATGACGCATGACGTAGTTTTAAACACCCTGTTACGAGCGCAGTCTACTCGACTCGTGCTCTGGGTTGGTACATATGGTTTATACGTAAACTTTAATTTATTAACACGATTTGTCATAATTCTAATTTAAAAAAAAAATATTAAATATAAAAATGATCAAAAAATTATTTTTTTCTTAATGATTAGTACCTATTCATTGGGTTCCTGCGTTTCTAAAACGAATAAAAAGTCACGGTGTATAAAGATTGCACTCGGGGAAAACCTCAACGCTCCACAAAATGTAACTTATATGAAGTTTTACCTATTTATTATAACTGGTATCCAAGCCGAAACCAGTTTAGCCTTCAAGTAGAAATTTTAATTGGGACCCAGATTATTTGCTCCAAAAAATCGTCAATTAGAGCATTGGGCCACTAATAAGCGAGTATAATAAGCTTTTAGCATTTGAATTCACCGAAGCATGTCCTGTGGTGTAAATAAATATTTTTGCTCAATAAATATGTTTTTTCATAATTGCAGCTCTATCATCATCATATACGAATTATATTAACAAAGTTTATAAAGCCGGTAAACAGGAAAATTTTCTGTTTGGATTTCAAAATAATTCCAAATGAAAATAAAAATAAATATACATAACAAGCCATATTAAACTCTATGCTGTAATACATAAATATTATTTTCTCGAATTTTATAAATAACTACCTGAGTTTACCTGACCCTCCTCCCCCCCTGAGCTGATCCCCGAAGGATAGTGTTTTTTTGTATTGAAAAAAATCCAGTGATAATCCAGAACATATTATATCTATGTGTCTAATTTCATACAAATTTGTTTTGGTAGTTTTTGTGTGAAAGAGAAACAAACATCTTCACAAATCACATCTTCAGATCGAAACAAGCTTTCACATTTATAATACTAAGTAGGATACATGTAGGATAGTAGGATTGATATTTGGAATGGGCAAAAAATTATCATCGATATTTTTTTTTTTCTTCTATTCAGAAAATGAACAATTAAATAAATCCATACAATAGTTATCATTAGCAATAATAGTACCGCTCATTTGTAAGGTAAACAACTTCACATATAAATAGAAATATCATTGGTGCTTGCAAGTTGCGAGGATTATTAATCATTTATTTCAATTTTTTAACAGTTGAAAAAACATCCATCAAAAACTTTTGAACAGCCGTTTGAGGTTTAAATGACTAATGACACCTCTGCAGTTAAAACCTCACTCGCATGCGTTGCAGCTACATAGAAAATAGAAACATGGATATTGCGTATCTTTTATCCCAATGACGCGGTACGATGATATTCATGGTATTCATGGGCCCTGATTGGATGAAATGCATCGTTACGATTACCACCAAATATACGTGGTAGAGACAAGGTAGAGACTGCTTTTAGAGCAGCTTGGAAAGACGGTAGTTCGTGCATACCCGGAAGCGCGACTTGTACAATCGTTGACATTTTGAAGATTGGCATGCGCAGATTTGTTCAGCACAGTTTTGACTTGAGCGTGTGGCCGGTCATTCAAGCCGCACTTCAGTCTGGTAAAATAGTTTTCGACGACACACGTCACGTATCAAAGTGTGTAAAGTAATATGAATGAGCTCTCAAAATACTATCAGGGTTTTGCACATTGCTCCTTTTTTTGTACAAACAATTGTACAGTTTTGAACTGTGCATGCAAGACGAAGCGTGTAGCCAGGATATAAGGCCTGTCATATTTGACAACGTCACTCAAAGCTCATATCGAAATTTGGAACTTGGACCTTTGACATATTGTCTATTTTCTATTAAGTAACACTATATATTCTTGAGACTAGACCTCGTTCTAGTGTTGGTATGCCAAATAATTATATCGAAAAATTTAAAAGAGTTTAATACCATCTTACTGCAAAAGGTAAAGGCGTCGAGTAAATTAGCATAGGGTTTTTTTTTATACTACTATGTCGGTAAACAAGCATATGGCCCGCCTGATGGTAAGCGGTTACCGCAGCCATATGGACGCTTGCAACACACAAAGCATCGCTCACGCGTTACCGACCTTTCCCCCCTCCCCAATGAGCTCTGGCGACCTTACTCACGCGCAGGAACACAACTTTACACAACATAAAGTTATTTGGCTGCGGTATTCTGTAAGGTGGAGGTACTTCCCTACCTCTCTGAAAACCTACCTAGTAGAAGAATAATTCTAGAAAAAAAAAACTAGTTTAAAAGTGCAGGTGCCGCATGCCGACAGGTACTACGACTCCCATAATTTGAATTTAACCTTTTGAAAATCTAGCTTTCAACCGGAATAGATTCATTAGTAACAAATCGTCTTCAATTGATATGTTTTTTTTTTTATTTGGTTATTGTGAATAATACCGTCAGGCAGGCTTTTGTTTACCGATTTTTTTGTATAAAAAAATACGTACCTACCTAGGCCCTTAAAATGCCTTACACGGATCAAGTAACGACTATAAGTAGATAAGATGATGTCAGGTGGTGTTAGGTACCTAGGAGCCCAGCACAAACTGGTCTAAACTGGTTTCACGTACAGGAAAATAATAATAAGATTGGTTAAATACCATCCCACCAAAAACATTGTTATGTAAAATGTTGCCAAGACATATGGCTCGCACTGTGAAAAAGTTATCAGATCTCATGTAGAGCCAAACTTATAACTCTACATGCACTTACTCTACAAGCCCTAACTTCACAAACTCTACACCTTAATCAAAATATGTGGCTTGGCCGTTTCGCTTCTGTCACATGGGAGTAAGGACAAAATGTATTCACTGTTCATTACTTTTTTGTTATTCAATAGTTCTTTTAGTAGTGTTACAGTTACCGGTGCCGATTCTGTTGTAAATCGCACTAAACAAATTTTAGTCAAATCAAATAAAAACACAAAAATTATTGAAATAGGATAAAACATATATAAAGCTGTCAAATTAGTCTGCCGTCATTATTTGCGGGTTTTTTTTAATTGAATAGAAGATGCTGATCCAAGATTTGGCCTTAGCACCTACGCGGAATAATCGGTGAGCAACATTTGCGGGTATTTAGACGTGACCGCGATAGATGGCGAAAAAAATTATATTGAAAACAAACATTGGACTAATTCAACAGGACTAATTTCTTAGATCCTTTTCTTCTGTACTTTTTTAGAAAGAGACATAATGAGACTAAATTAGTTTAGTTATAAACTACAGAATCGGCACCACTGAGTGACTGATTTTACTAAACCTGCATTAAATCATCTTTTGTAAGAGTTGAAGTTTTAAAGGAACGTTCTTAGAAGTCTTGCACACACAGTGACTGCAACAAAGTCGTTAGTCGATCTGATGGGAGATCCAAAATAGTGCCAAAGGAGACTTGGCACTTTGACACTTATTCTCGAACGGAATAAGTGCCTAAGTGAGTTTGAGGAAGACGCTAGCCCTTTACCCCTTCAGCATTCCGAGCTATGACTATTCTTTTGTTCTTCAACGAATATCCTCATTATCTCACTTATCAGTCATTTACTTAATTCATAAAATAAAAGCGCTTAGTAGCGCCGCGTCTGTTGTCGAATGCGCGCGTATCGTTTTGCACTCCTGCGCAGCGTTACGTTGACTTTCGACTCCATCGTAATAATTTACGCGAAACTGTAATTTTGTTTATGAAAGTACAGTTATTGTTGTGATAAAATAACGTATTTATATAAAAAATAATAAAGTGAATAAATATTGTAAATTTTTTATAAAATTTTTGATAATTCCAAAAAGTAAAAAACAACTCTATAGTGAAAATATAATAATATGTGCATGTGAAAACATTAAAATAAAATGTCAAACGTCCCTTTAGTACGAAAAGCAATCGCAGGCGCAGCATTGGCCCATAATGCCCCGGACTTTTCAAGCAAACCTAACCCTTTAGTGATCGAGGAAGGTCAAGAAAGCCAATGGACTCCAGCTGCTTTAGAAAGAGCCGGTTCGACGTTAAAGGCACTGAACCGAATGGCAAAACGACCACCTGTCCACATTTTATTTGAAGATGTCAACTATACCGTTAATTCACATAAAGGTAAGAATTTCAACACATATAATATAATGCAATTACTAGGTAATTGTAATTGAATTTATTTGGTTAAGCTTTATTTGGAATGGATAAAAAAATCATAATCAAAAGTCTTTGAATAACCCTTGAAATATTATTATATAGCTGTCCCCCGCGGTTTCACCCGCGTTCCCTGGGATAAAAAGTAGCCTATGTCCTTTTCCATACCATATCTGCATGCCAAATTTATTATTTAACTTAGGATATGTTTTAAGAGTAAAATAAAAATGTTATAACATTATAAGTAAATACCTCATTTTATATTCAATATAATTTTAAACTAAGAACGATATATAATAAACAAAAAGAAATAGCTAAAAAATAATAAAATATGAAATATTATAAATAGACAGAGCTCGCAGATATTAATAAACATACCCGCGTTCCATTGGTCTCATATAAAAATACATTTGGTGAGTTGTTTGTTTAAACCAAATAATTTAAAACGTCCAGAAGGATAGTCGCCTCTATGGGAACACGAAATAAACAAGCCATAACTGACAGTATTTAAAAGTAATAAGTTTAGGTAATTAAAAGTGACTAAATCGCAATACTTACACATGGAAGGTTAGTTTTTTTAGTTTTTCCTTGGTTTTTATAAGTGTTGTGACAGTATTTCAATATGCTAGTTGGCATTTTTTATTTAATCAGTACAGCGAGTAGGATGCGATGACAGCCGTGCGCAGTACGAACTGAGTGCGATTTGCTCAGGAGCCCCTCAAGCGGAGTGATATTAAATGTCATGCTTTAGTAAGGCTGACTATCCATCTGGGTAGAGGCACGATGCCCTATGAAAATCTTTGGTTTAAACGTTTCTGAAGGAAAAAAAATGTTGAAAAGCACGCCCGGGCATTACCTAGTTTCTATGAAAAATGTTGACTGTATCAAAGGTACCTAAGATACGTTTAATTTGATGTAACAATTTAATAAGTAGCCGACCATGACCTCTACCATAACCACCGTGTATTATGTGCGAGGTCACAGCGACCGGCAAAGTACCGTTCCTTCATAAAATACATGCAAGTATTACCGGGTTAACGCTGCTCGAGTTTTTTGCACTTTTGAAAGTGCAGTGAAAGGAATGTTGGCGAAATTTAAGAATGAAAGTTTTTACCCACGTCGGAATGAAGACGTAATAATATGCGTTTGCGGTAAAACGTTTTTATGTCTGGTACATTTTTTCTCGAAAACTGATAACAATTTTATTGTACTCTTGTATTGCATAGGAATATAACTTCAGATAGATAATTTGAGGATTACAATGAATATATGTATACATAAAATACAAAGTCCTGACTGACTGACTGACTGACTGATATATCTACGCACAGCCTAAACCGCTGGTCCTAGAGACATGAAATTTAGAGGGTATATTCTTTGTGAAGAGTAGGTATTCACTAAGAAAGGGTTTTTCGGAATTCCTACCCTAAGTGGGTAAAATAGGGGATGAAAGTTTGTATGAAAGTCCGTCCGAAAGTTAGGAACTTCAAGTGTTGTGTTTAGGCTGAAGATTGAAAATTAATTTATACGTGTCTCAGCGTTTTTAATAATTCCACCCTTGAAGCGGGATGAAGTGTTTCTTTTATTGATGTAGAAAAATATGTCATTTGTTTCCTGTAGACCACGCGGGCGAAGCCGCGAGCAGATGCTAGTAAAGTACATAAAGTTTGTGCTCGATTGGCTCTCGATCTACCTACCATCAATTTGGATTAAAAATAAGAAGTTATATAAAGGTATTTAAAGATTCACAAGGATCTTTAATATAATGAACTGGCCCTATTAATCATTGCCCATAGCTGTTCAAGGTAATCAAACAAATTTATGATCAAATTTATAATATAAAGGCTTTGCGTGTTTAATTTTATTCAATTTTATAAATTTAAATTCCTTTGATATTTTTTTTTAAAGATTTAATTAATAAATAAAAATCCAGATTCACTTTTAATAAAACCATATTATCCTTTGACTGTTTGGCAATCCGCGCGGGCGAGGAAAATATAAATCAATTGTTATTTTTTAACCGAAAGTCAAGGGATTAAAATTACTAGGTACTAACGAAATGCATTATAGGATCAATCCACAGAGATGGTCAATCATAAGAAATCTCTCTCATGAAAACAAACAAAACCGGGTCAAGAGGCAACCTAAAAAAAAACAATATAGATTAAATCCAAAATTAGTGCACAGAGACATTGAAATATTATAATAAACTAGGTCTTAAAAAACGATTAAAATCCTGCATAAATAATAATTATCAATTTAATTATCACGGACGTAATTTACATAACTAACATGATTATGGAGGACTATCTGATAAAAATGCATTTTTATCGTAATTGCATACACGTGTGCTTGTTGCGATCTAAACTTGGTGTGAAGTGTGAATAATAAAAAAATGGAACTTTGAATTTATTTGAATTGAGAAATAGAACGCTGTCTCTCCGTTTTAAATTTGGAAATTATTTTTCGATCGTCTTTTGTTGTTCACATTGTATGGAATATTTTTACTCATTTTTTTTTGTTAATTCGTTCTTGACCATGGATACTAAGTCCTTCAGTCGCATACATATTATTTATAATATCACTTTAATATAGTCCGCACATTCACTTTCACATAGTCCGCATGATCAGTCACCGTCCAGTCATGTTTTAATAAAATGGTGGTCATTGTACTAAAACTTTTCACGGACTTTTTGAGACAACTTGTAAAGTCACGATACACATATTCATTTCATTTCACTTCACTAATGCATTGCTGCTGTGATTGATCTTTATTCGATAAAAGAACACCGACAATATGCAATAAAACTTATAATACACGAATTTATGAAAATTAAAATTAAAACGCTACGTCACTCTGCATGTTCCCGCCAAAAGTCCATATTTTTACTCATTATCTCCAGTGTTGCTAAGTTAAAATAGATCTAGATAGAATTATGTATATGAGTCCATAATGTCTCACTGGTGAGCACAGGCCTTCTCACATGAGCGTGGAAGGAATGGGCAATAACTCCATCGCGTGTGCCCACTTCGGTTCGGTGCCGCGGTGGAGGTACGCTAGTGGTTAACCTACTGTTGGAGGTTTCAAGCCACCTAGGAGGCCTCCAGCTAGCTTAGCGACTATCTCAATGAAATGAAGACCAGGACCAACGGCTTTACTTGCCTTTCAAAGCAAGGAAAACGCTCATGTTGAAAAACCATTAAACGGTCACCAATCTGGATACAATTTTATCGGTGACTGCTTAACTTAGCTGATTGATAAAGAATATATCTTATCAATTTTTGAACATTTTAACACATTTTTAAAACTGTAATTGACTTGGCAAAACTGATTATTTCATTTAAATCTGGTGTTAACTATATCGTAATGGCTTATCAAGAAAACTTTGATTTGTTAGAAGCCTATTTTTTATTACGAAGACTTTAATATATCTCTGTATAGATATATCAAGATACCATCTCGTTAGATTTATTTTACGAAAATAAAAGTGCTGGTCGTACAATACCTGGTACAATATCCACCATGAAAAATATACTTATTCAAGACATCAAGAAGAGAAACTGTCGAAAAATATGGCAATGTTTATTTTAAAATCACCTTTAAAATATTTTAAGGTACTTTACCTCCAGGTCCCGTCCGTCAATTTTTACAAGTAGTATTGTAACATCTTTATTCGATATATCGATAGTATCTGACTAGCACAACAAACGAGGTCGTAACCTGATATTATGATGACAAAATAATGATGTTGGTTTGGCCATGTGCCCGGTATGGTGATTAAGAATGATCAAGCGTAGATAAACTGCGATGATGACTGGAAAAAATACTATACCTATACATACAGTTTTCAAAATACATCGTTTTAAATAGGTAACATTAGATAATTAGAATTATGCTAGTTTAAGTACTCATTATAGAAAAAGTTAACAACTAGACAAATTTTAGTTTCACAGAAGGTAGTTTGGGTCACCATACTTCCCTGTATCATTTCTTTCTCTTACAATTTCCATTTGAAAATAAAATCCAAAATTAATTTTATGATATTTATCTATACCCATGCTATAAATCTTCTATTAAAGTTCCTGAAACAGTTAGCTTATAGCCAACATTAAAACATTGGTTGTCATAGTGACCATTATATCATCCAAAACAGTGTATAATTTTGTACTGAATTTCATTATGCAAGTCTTATTTTTTTGCTTTTTCGGTCCATTCCTTACTCATTAAAGTCATTAAACAGCCACATTCTCCGTGGTATCCTTATGAATTTCAAAAAAAGAACATTTTCATGCAGGCGCGTTTCACAACCACAGCGCCGTAATAAAAAAAAAACTTAGAGGTTATTCGAATTCACGTCGTATCCCGCCATTTTGGTTCGATATTAGAATTGCAGAAATTTATTACTTTGTTATTTACAAAAATGATCATGGGTGTAGATAAAGTCTTGTATGCAACTGTACATAATTAGTTACAAAGTCAAAGTCATTTATTCAATTTAGGCCCCAGAAGGGCACTTATGAAGGTCACATTTACTGAAGTTACCAAGTGTGATAAACCCACATTCGTGTTTTAATACCCCTTATTATACAACAGTTGCTTAAATAACTATTGAAATATAGGTATATAAAGGAGGTAAATGCTAAAATGTATGACGAGAAATGCCGATCGGTGACTTGAAAAATATATAAAGAAGATTATCTACCAATACCAACGTCTAAAAGTAAGACATAATGTTTTATATAATGATAGACCTAAATGAGTTTTTAACTGTTGCTTAACCAAACGGCTTCATGGTTCGATGGAGGAGACCCGGAAAGGGGGTAATTTGCCCATAATTGTTTCCGTTCAATTGGCTGTAAATAATGGCTTGGACAACAATCCCGGCAAAAACAATTGACACTCAACGCAGCTATAGGTTTTTGTTATAAAAATATTTTTGTGGCTTTATAAAACTGATTTGCCCCAAATTAGGTATCAGTTTTTCACTGGACAACTTTTAAATAATAATATCCTTGCTATCTCAAAATAAGCAGTGCTTGTGTACTATGGAAACCGGATAACTTATATGCCACTTTTTAAATACATTACACTCACACTCAGTACAAGCAGACATATTGGGGCGTATAGGTAAACGCAACGCAACGGTAAAGGTGGGTTTAAATTTGCGGCTGCAAAAATTTGGAATGATCTGCAACCCCCTTTAAGAACAATTAAGTCCCTCAATCTTTTTAAAAATAAATGCCGTGAGCTACTACTGGAAAATCAAATTGGCAAACAGTAACACAACCGTTCCTACACTCTTTTTTCATTCGCCGCACGTGTCTTAATTTAGTCATATTTTTTTTTTAAGTAATGTTTTCCCTTTTAATCTTAATTATATTTTTTCATTTGAGTACAGAATATTTTATGTAAGCAATAGTAGGTACTACCATACCGCTACTTTTTAAATCCAACAGTGAAAGTCAAACGGGTCTAAGCTGAAAACCAGCGCTGGACGTCGGACTTATAACCCGAGTTCGTCTCCAGCATAAAGCTGAGCTTGTGTCCCTTGCTGCAATATTATTATTATTATGTTTTTCGATGTTTAACCTTATTATAAATATGTTATGTTAGTAGTAAATTGTAGCAATAAAAGCATTTCTATTTCTATTTCTATAATAGGCTCTGCCTAAATCACTTCGTAATTTTAGGGATACCCAATACAACATCCATAATGACAAATAATAGACTTATCCAAGACTTCAAGAAGATAAACTGTTGAAAAATATGGCAATGTTTATTTGTATTTGCCCGATACAACAAAAGTAACCCTGGTGTTGCAAGCGTCCATAGGCTACGGTAATTGTTTACCATGAGGCGGGCCGTATGCTTGTTTGCCACCATAGTGGTATAAAAAAGAGCCGATATATCACTATCCATGGTAACTGCCCCGTCGAATATAATATTACACTAAAGAAATCAACAGATCATCAAAAATAGTTTGCACAAGTTAACCCGAAGTTCTCCCATACTAAACTATCCTATAGAAACAGTGAAGTCCCGACTTTTAGTACTCCACACATAACTAATGAACAAAGTTTCCCAATTCAGCTTTTGCGCCTTCACCTCTGGGTATATTGTTTGACTTTCACTTTAACCACCGTTAAGGTTGTTACATAAACCATGCAATGACGTCACGAAATAATTAAGCCTGGTATTATGAAGGCGATGACAGATACAAGCTTTTGCATGAATTTCACCAAGAAAAAGGATAATGGCCCTGATTCTGTTGTTCACAACTAAACTAATTTTAATGTCACTATGTCTCTTTCTAACAAAGAACATAAGAAAAGGATGTAAGAAATTTAGTCCTGTCAAATTAGTCCAATGCTTGTTTTCAATATAAATTTAGTCGCCATCTATCGCGGTTACGCCTAAATACACGCAAAATAAGACGGCAAAGATTAATATGTTCTATCCTTTTTCAATCATGATCGTAAGAAAGAGATGAGATGTGACTAAAATTAGTTTAGTGCGATTTACAACAGAATCGGCACCAATAGTTACCCGGAAGTATTTTTGTGATAAAAGGACTCAAAACATAATAAAGGACATTGTTCTGCGTCCATACATGATTCGCCCCAGAACCAACAGCAATGAAAAAATGCTTGTAATATCTTAAATCACCTATAAATTCACTTCATACATAAATTAAGCAACGGACAAGCGGGAAAATCGCATAATTACAAGAAACGTAACAGATTTTGAGGTTATAATTGAGTAGTCAACAAAGACATTTAATATAGGTAGGTAGGAATGTATTTAGGTAGTCAATAATATTATTGATTTTCAATGCTCTGTGTGGTTTTAATATAGGTTCTTATAGTTATACTAGCAACCTGCCCCGGCTGCGCGTGGGATAGCAGTTTTATCTGCATGGCATGTTTTTTTTCCGGCATCTTCAACAATCATCATCATATTTCAGCCAATTTATTTAAAACTATAATGAATTATACCTAGACCTTAACATTCCTCATGAATCACTCAGTCCATTGGTGAAACCTGTATGAAAATCAGTTCAGTAGGTAGTTTTTGAGATTCTAGACTGACAGACAGATGTGGCGAGGGGACTTTTTTATAATATGTACAATGATATTGAGACAAAAATAATGGAGGTAGTAACTTCTAGCTTCAGGATTCGTGAAGTACTTTGTATATCTACACATTATCATTTAGGTATACATATATTTTAATAAGGTTAAATGAAAAATGACAAGAGATTTGCAGTAAATTATTTATTAGATCATCATCTACATTGGTACCTAATTACAATATTATCTAAAAATTGTGCCGGGGCAACATCTATAATGTGTTGGTTACCCTGTCCTCCTACACTGGGTGACTTCAAGTTCGCAGCGATGAACAACCACATTCCAAACAAACATTTTTAATGACCCACAGTTCCTGTATCCTTTGAATCCTGTGTGGTAGCTGTGAGGGTTCTGTCTTGGAATAATGTATGACAATCACTACACTATGGTCATTTGCAGTTACCTGTAAAGAAAAAAAATATACATTTTAGTATTTGTCATAGCTCTAAGTTAGTATTAGCAATGGCATATGATAAACCAATGAAAAAGTGAATCAGTGTGGTCAGATATTATGATTGTATATTAAGGACAAATAATTTAAAATAGAAGTAAACACTTACCACTTGTATTGGGACTTGTTGTTGTATTTCTTTATGAACGGCAGTATTGCTTCAGATATGACAGTGTTCTCTTACTAAATGAATACCACAATTGGCACATCACAATATATTACTTGTTGCTGGAGTAGCCCTTGAAGAAGATGAAGGTGAGGATTGCATGGCTGCATGATCAGATCTTTGCCTTCAACTGTGATGAATCTGCTCGTTTTCCAACACCATGAAACCATCAGCAGTTCCACAATTGATACAATACACATACACTTTCCATATCGTAAATTAGTTTTTCATTATAAGCCGAGTAAGTACCTAAAATAAATAATAACAAAATAAAGCAATAGAATTGAAGAACAACATTATAAACAAATAAATCGAGAGTAAGACAATTGACATGACATGACATACATAAGAAAGAATTAGGGATGCTCCTCGACTAAGGTTGCATTCCGAATTGTGCTGTAATCGGTTTGAGTGTAACCGATTTAGTTGTTATAAAATAGAATCAATCGATTTGATTATGGGGAATACTACTTTTTTATTATTTTTATAGTTGATTATCCGAAAAATATGTTGTGATAGAAGTCATAATAAACCATAATTTACATTCCATAACAGTAAAATAAATAACTAACTACACTTCTACCGATTATATTTAAATCGATCGATTCGATGTAGTCAGTAGGATCATCACTAACCGTATTTCGGTAAAGATGTCGGAGTGAGTAGTTGTTACGATACTTTTAAAATATTCGTTTTTGATTCCCACTTGTCCGTTTGATATGAATATTTGCCACGTGAATAATAAAATATGTAAATAATTATGGTGTAAGTCATATGTTTGTTGGTTCTGGGGCGATTTTCGACATTGTCCTTTAGGTCCTGGTAAGATATTGTATGAACGTTAACAATCGACTCTACCCCCGGTTCATATATAGGTGCTTATCTGAGAAGAATCCGGCAAGAAACTCTTTTTGGGAATCAAATAACAATACATATTCAAAACAAATTTCATAAATTTTGTGTAACCTTCGAAGCGAACCATTCATTCAAGTGAATTATCATCTATACGATCAGAAACATTACATAATTTATATATTACCTAATTTCTAGGTAGATTAGATCTAAATTCCTTTCAAACTCAACTTGAGAAACTCGTAGCTGCCGTGTAATATTAGAACGTTTTTTTCTAAGTATTTACCTGAATTACTTTATGCGTAAGTTTATGATTTTTCCAAGCAAGACCGCATTTCGAAACCAAAGTACTTATGCAGGTAAATATGTTCTTTATGATAGTACCTTACATATAAACCCATTAAGCGAGGCACAATTTTGTACAGATTATCTTGTTTTAGGAGGGTCGTAGAGACCCATTTAGAAAAGGTATTCTAATCCCGTGGGAGAATTAAAAAACCCTACTGATATCATATTTTCCAACACCAGTTATGAGAAAGTAAGTAAATGCTTATTTACTTTAAGACTTTACTGGTCAAATATGGTTTAGTACAAAAATTTTCTGGCTCGGTAGCTTATCAGAGGAACGGCCTTCAAAATGGATCAACACTAAAAAGTATATAAGTTACGAAGTAGAAACTTAATCTGACACTGGTGCCGATTCTGTTGTAAATCGCACTAAACTCAATTTAGTCACATCACATCTCTTTCTTATAAACATTATTAAAAAAGGATAGAACATATTTAAAGCTGTCAAATTAGTCTTTACTGTCTTCATTTGCAGGTATTTAGACGCCGCGATAGATAGCTTAAAAAAAGGTTCTACAAAACTAGTTATGTAAGTTGACGTTTTGTTGTCGGGAAACTAACTGTAGTTACATTTAATCAAATAATTTAGTAATGAACCAAAACTAGTTTTGTTACTGGTAAGTTTTAGTTCGCAAGTCACTCTATTTAGGTTATTGGAAGTCAAATGTGTTACTGTTAAATAAAAATTTCTTACATCCTTTTGTTATGTTATTTGTTAGAATGAGGCATAGTGAGACTAAATCTGGAGTACCATATTATTGGTCGAATTTGATATTTTCTTATGGAATACGTACTACTTTTTTGCTGACTCCAAAACAGTGTCAGATTATATAGTTCCTAAATTGATATTAAAGCTAAACCAAATAACCTTATTTGTATGGCATAAACAAATAAAATATCTTCTGTTTGCACCTGCAGACATTAAAATTGTTCACCAACAATAACAAAAAAACAAGCGCAATTGAATAAATTTATTTGACAATAGGAACAAAAAAACAAGTGACTACGCCAAAGAGACAACGATGACTGAAGCGTTCGATGACCCATAGTAAATAGTGTTCATTTTTTGTTCAATTCGGAGAGCAGATATCAGTTTACACCCTTGCGCCACATGATCTTCATACATATTGTTAAAAATATCTGACTCCCTTGCATCTACATCCTAACGAGTGGCTGATTACTTACTATTTGGTAATCAGAAGATTATATTGAGAAATATACATATTTATCAGGAGCACCTTATAGTAGGGAGCCCGGGATGCTAAATTTGCAGTTACTAAAGCGTCATGGGGACCTATTGGATTGTGAAGATTAGGTTCTAAAACGAAAAAAAACAAAAAACTTTCAAAAATGTAAAAAAAAACAGTCACATGGAAATACTCGAGCGCCTAAGATATTCGTAGTGTATACGCGCTTTTTCTTTCTAATAACCGATAGATATTAATCGAATATTAAGGCGCAGAATACTCTCGAGCAGATTTCAGTTTTCACCCTTGCGCCACATTTTCACATAATATTAGCGGAAATTACCGGAACTAAGCAAACAAAAAATACTAGCTCCCTCTATTTAGAAGTGCATCATTGCAAACAAACAATTAAACATGATACACCGCCATCTAAACATTTCCGCGAGAACGACGCTGTTTGAATTGGACACAGTAAAAATGTAAACAGTAGACAAACTGCAGACAAACATTACAAATAAAATTTTTCAAATACTTTAAAAAACTTTTTACGGGCCAGTTAGCGTAGTTGGTTAAGATTCCACGTCGCCGATCTTATGTTCGATTCCCACCAAGGATATGCATCTGTGTGCATGAACATGTTTGCATGTCCCGAGTTTGGGTGTAAATATGTATAGTAAGTGCTAGCAACCCGCCCCGGCTTCGCACGGGTACAATGTCATAATGTGGTGTCAGTGGAGTGATTTGCGCGACCGCCCACGCCACCCGGTCACGGTATCGCGACTGTTTCTTGCTAATTTTAAATCTGTGATATCATTTAAAATATTAATGATAATTATTTGCTGTAAAGCATTGAGCTATTATTACCACGTATAGAGATGCTATCATAAGCAAAGTTTATGTCTCATTTCTTTAGAGTCGACTAAAGATTTTTTTAGCACTGAAACAATAATTAGTCGTCTAAGCAGACAGTAGAAACACGTAGCGCTATTAGAAAGCTTTTAGGAGTATTTTTCTCGCAAACACCGTTATTTTCACGTCGCTTACGCGTTTCGTTCTTCGTTTTACAACAACAAGTGTGGCCGGATGGCCTCACTTGAACGGAACATAGTTGTGATGTGTGGCATCTTCTCTTTACGTAGTACTAATGAGGATCTATCTGATGGTTAAAACTGCAAAACCCGTTGCGTGGTTTAGAGTTGATAAACAGAGAGACAAACAGACGCGGAAAACGACTTCTTTTTATACTATTTAGAGATGTATTTACAAGTTCTGCTTAGTTTGGGATCAGATAGCCGTGTGTGAAAAATGTCTCAAGATATTTATTTTTAAAAGTGGATACTTACGATAATATTTCTCAGGTTAGGTAATTGTCTCCCAAAACCAGAATTCTTTTACATACGCTACTTAGGTAATTGTCGTCGGGTCACGAAACTAAGCGTTTTAGCTTAATACAATTTGTGTTCTATAAATTCGGAGAAAACAGGCTGTGACAAATGGACAGACAGGAGAGTATCCTACTCGTATACAGCTGAGAGCTTTTATAATGTGCACAAATTAAAAGGAGGGAAATTATGTTGAATTTTATCGACCGTTTTTTAAATTACTTTTTATGTATTTTTTAAATTCTTGTTCACTACAGTGATCACCACGTTAACAAAACTATGTAACTTTAATTACTTATTAAACTTAGCGATATATCACAAAGCAACAAACCTAATATAATTTAAAAAAACAAGGCGTCCTCATTAAATGAAAATTGAGGCAAAAATATAGCCCTCAATCGAGATATTATATGTTATTTGACAAATAAACAGGTTTACTTCCATCACGTTTTACAATAATTGTAGAATTTCTCAATAAAATGCCCTCTTTACCTACCATTTTTATTCATCATCATATCAGCCTAATGATATCCACTGCTGAACATAGGCCTCCCCCATTAACTTCCACTTCGAGCGGTTTTGGCCCGCTTGAATCCAGCAGCGCCCAGTGACTCTGACCAGGTCGCTGGTCCACCTGGTGGGGGGAATCGTTCTGCATGGTGTCCCCTTCCAGTTAGTGGTCGCCACTCGAGAAACTTCCATCCCCATCGGTAATCGGTTCTTCAAGCGATGTGGCCTGCCCATTGCCACATCAACTTACTAACTCTACGAGCTATATACATAATTTTTGGTCTCCTACAAATGTCCTCGTTTCGGATCCTGTTTCTTAGAGAAATTCCGAGCATAGCTCATTCCATAGCTTGCTGAGTAACTCTAAGCTTATTTATGCGGCCAGCAGTGAAAGACCACGTCTATGTTCCGTATGTCATCACTGGTAACACGCATTGATTGAAATCCTTTCGTCTTAAGACTCTGACTCTGAGGTATTCTGGACTTGAAGATATGCCGTAGCTTCCCGAACGCTGTCTAGGCGAGTTGGATTTAATAACTTCGTCATTTATTGATGGATATTAATAATTTAAAAAACATTATGCTCAAAAAGGTTATGTGCATCCTCTGTAGCAATAAAAAAGTCATTATGTTATGTGAATGATCCTTATTGCAGGCATCTAACTCAAATAGCTATTTTGACCCAAATAATATAAAATTTCCCGCCTCATGCTAAGCATCCACCTTAAGGAAGTATTATATAATGTTTTGGAAAAAAAGTTATTCCAATTTTATTACTTTTATTGATATAAAACTGTGCCTGGCTCACTGATTAGCTGAAAAAACTAAGCTACCGGTGGTTAGGGTTGCAGAAACAGGAACCTCCTCACAATGCGAGCTGTATCGAGGAATACTGCCGAGAGCCGAGAGCCGAGAGTCTTTCGGCCATCAGGCCATTGGCCGTTACGACAATCGGCACAATGATAGCCGAGCTCACTACTACTAGTAATTGTAAATATACGATGGCTTCACATTCCAACTAATCAGTCCAGTAAGTATTAGAAACTTAGTCAACGTAACATGTGTAATATTTTCCTTACTGTTCTAATTTTACTGTGCCATTGTCATTTGACGACTACGCGAGTGGACCACAATAATACAATGAATATAAAAGTTTACCGGCTCGACTCGATAACTACAGATGACTCGATGACCGCAGTAGAGGCAGGCATGCCCGCCCCGACTTCGGGGCACCTACTGTTACCAGTATCAGTCAACCTACCTATCATACCTTTTCTTTGATCCCAAAATAAACAATATTGAATGAGGTATTATTTAATCAGGTAACTAACTAAATAGGTAATTGCTCATTAAAAATAATATATATTGCTGATTTTTCATTTCGCATGATTTGATAAAAAAAAAAAAAACATTTTCCGGGATTCGAATCATCTCCTGCTTCAGTCGGGAGTACATAAATACCCCGCTCCTTAGCCCCCTAGGCTACCCTAACCATACCTTTCATAGACGAAAATAAGAATTAGTCTCTGTCAGTACCACGACATGCCTCGGTGACAATTATCAAAAGCATCAATCATAACTGATTTTATTTTATATATTTTTATTTATAACAAGCAAATAATAGGCTCAATTGCCTTAATTTGACTAGCATGCATTTTCCTGTGCCTTCTAAAGATAATTTGATATGATTTTTTACTAATTTGAGAGGGTTTTATGTATTTGAAAATTCTGAAAAAAAATGACACAGGTCCGTCTAGCAACGCGGATCGCCGCGGAATGCGAGTGAGCGCGAAGCAAAATACGCGAGTTGCAGGACAATAGAGTACGGTATGATGTTCATGGTGCTCAGATTAATTTGACGTAAGCGACTTTTTTTAAAATCATTATTATGAAAAACTGAATCGCAAATTCAAAAAACTAAATCGGGCGTTTATTTGCTTATGATATGTACTATATTGATGAAAAAAATCGTATCAAAATACCGTCAGGCGTTGGATATATTTGGGAATTTCTTGATTTTCAGAGGTATGTTTAACATTTTTTTTTATCGAGGCTTTTAATTGAATTCGTGTTTTCGGCTCGGGCGATGTGTTTGTTATATCCTTAAGTATCATATATTAAAATTTCAATGCCGTAGAGTTAGCAGGTTTCATATAATTTGGGCTGCAATGTAGAGACTTTTACCCATTTCTGCCTCTTAAATGAACTCAAAAAAGTATCCAATTTAAATGACTGACGATTTGGACGTGACCAAAAGACATGACAGATTTTTGAAAATGTATAAAAAAATATTACCTTGAGATACTCGAGCGCGTCAGATTTTCATACAGAAGGTTCAACTTGATGGCTTAGTCGTCCTAAATGATAATCTGACAATTATATGGAGGGGTATTGTTTATCTGACAATTAAAAATATTTACAGGGTGTTTCTTTGGTCAGCGTAAGGCGACCCAGGAGCGGTAGTACAAAAAATACATTTTCCAAAAATGGACTTAATTCCATTAAATACTGTAAATGCGTTGAGAAATACCTTCAATTTGAAATAAAATTACCGCAAAGTATGGTCACTAGCCACGTGCACTGACTAGAGCTAGGCGCAAGCCGCCATTGCCCCACCCCTTTACTCCTTCGAACTCCCGTTGAGTATTACGTCTATATTTTAGCTTATTACATGATTTTCAAAATAATATTATTTTTATTTTTATTATTATAAAGAAATAAAGTATTTCTTTTATATTTTTTTTAGAACCAGTATCATTTGTATTATCGACCCTAAGTCGCTCGTCGCTGACCAAAACAACAACCTATATAGGGTTTCTAGATGGCATATTTTCGAAACCTATGTTGGGTTAGTCATTTTGAACAACTTTTACTATGGCACAAAAAGAGTAGGAGAGTATGAGTCATACATAGGTGATTTGGAATGCGATACGTCAAATATTGTTTGTACAAGCTTTTTCAAAGCTACGTTATTAATATTTTTTTTTTAATGAATCCTCGTTGAATAAAAACAAGGTTAAGAGGACATTACCACTAGGTAGGCCGTCCACACACGTTTGGCATTTTTTTATTATTATTGTTGTTACCTCGATCAATCGTGACGTCAGTAGTTTTTAGACACTTATATTTATAGATTATGTAGGTATAATAAAATTTTACTTGACAGATATAAAGCTATAACTTTTGAATATCAAAAGCACATAATTTTTCTATATTTTATATTAATCTCTATACATAAAAATGAATCCCTATTTCCCTTGGACACGCCATAACTTGAGAACGCCTTTACCGATTTCAACCGTCTTTTTTTTAAGTTTTCTAGAACTATCGAGAAGGTTTGATGCTGAGTTTCTTGCCGGAGTCTTCTCAGTGTATTCCGAACCGATGGTAAATTCAACTGTATGTAACGTTCATAAATGCCTTACCAGGGCCTAAACTGAATAAATGACTTTTTGATTTTGATTTTGTTTTTACGCAAAAAAAGTAAGTTGCATGGAAAATTAGATAAATTTAACAAAAGTTAACGGTAGGGTAAGGTAGGTAAGAATATCCCTCGGGTACTCGGGTTTCATCCGTATGTAGTTCTTAAATAAAAACAACATCATAATGGGTATTTTTCAGCAGAAAGCATGATATATGTATATTTCAGATCTGAATTGAATAAAGAAATGGTAAAGTTGTTACTAAATGGTATAAGTCTATTCATAGCAACAAAATACTAATAAAAAAGGTAACGTTGCCAGCCTACTGGAAAACCTGCCGCTGATCGGCAGCAGCGACAACCTTGAGGATTTTTGCTATATATAAATTGTATTTAGCATATTTGCTGTAAACATGTTTATGTAAGTAAAAACAATAATCGTTTTTTTTTTATACTACGTAGTCGGTCTGGCGACCTTACTGCACAGGAACACAACATAAAATTCTTTGGCTACGGATTTCGTACGGTGGAGGTACAGTCGAGGAACTAAATATACATTAGTGAGATTTAACAATGATTTTATTTTAAACTATGAATGAATCGATTGAAATTATGACATATTATGCAGGTAATTTTTTTTAACATATATTCTTATGATTTAAGTATTATTTTAACATTTGAATCCATACAGTGCGAGAATATTGCTTTTGAATTTCACTAAGTGTATACATATTTATGTCCTCGACTGTACTTCCCTAGTCGAGCTATTCTTTGAGCGATTAAACGTAACGCTCTAACTATTGAATTGAATAATAATTAAATTATGATAATTAATAATAAATTACATTATTTCTTGGCATTATTAAATTTATTCTTTTTATTTCATCTTCCCATCTCATTCTTTGACGCCCTTTATTTCTTTTCCCATCACGGGGGTACCATGGTGACATCTTTGTCCACTTATTTCTCCCGTTTCTTATCATGTGGCCTAACTAATTCCATTTCAGTTTTTTCACTGCTTATGTGATGGCTGTAAATTCGTCTTACTTCTTATTTGCCTAAGATTTTGTCCCGTAGCTTGATGTTTAGAATGCTTCCCTCAATTTTATTTTGACAGACTCCACTAGGTTACGTAGTGTTTCGCTAGGTTTTCTAGTAAAGGCCCTGGTTTGATGTAATCCGTACTAAGATAAACATGGCAGTCTTTACTCAATGTAAAATAAATATATGGAAGTTAAAAGTTAATATTATTACATTTTTCCCCAATAGTACCTGTCGTTAAATTTACAATCACAAAAAAATAATTCTCATATTATTTTATCCTTAAATATTATTCCCATCGATATGATTCTTTTAAAACCTGCCTGCCGTACTTCCTCATTTTTGACTAATTATGAATAATGTGGCGCGTAAAATCTGACCTTTTATGACGGTTGTCAGTCGAAGTCAGTGACCTTTTTTTACCTTCACTCATCCTGAACAAAGAAAATATTGTTCATGGATTTATGATAAATTATTTTGCTTTATATACCTATCTGGCGATATTAAAATGTGCCTGTGAACGTCATACATACATTATTAAGGAAGCTTACCGGAGTCGTGGAGGTGCTCGAATGTGGACTCTATTCTATTTAGGTAGTTTGTTCCGTAAAAAGTTATTATAATCGCTTGGCTCGCGGTTAAAAATATAACAATGTCATCAATTGTTACAATAGGACGCGCGTCCCTCGCGAGAACCAACGGTTTAATAAAAAAAAACTTCTTGTCAAATTTTAAATTTTTTTTTTTTTTTTTATTTCCACCTATGACCGAGATGATCAACAAATAAAGCCAAAAAGTTAAATGACAGCCATATTTATTTTATCCATAATTTCCACTATACAGGTCGGTTAATTAAATCTGGCACGTTCAATACATTTACACGTTGCGCTTGCATGGAAAAATTTGTCCATCTCTATCGCGCGTGGTCAAGCTTATTACGAGTATGAAGGAGACGGTTATTGTTTTGCTTTGCTACTGCTCATAAATATAGAGTGGTCTGTTTATGCATTTGTCCATTAGAATTGTCTGACTGATTAGATGCATTGTATTAAAACATACTGTATCGTGAAATTGCATATGTGTGAGTACTGTGAAGGTGCCAGCTTTCGGTAACCGATCTGTACGAGTAACAAGTTTTTTAATTATCTTAATTTGACAAAAATACACAGACAAATGGATTGACAGTACAATGACCTCTATTTTGTACACAAAGGCCCCGTCAGTTTTTTCTACTGTATTTATTTGGATATGTACCTCTTAAATTGAATGGTACCGTAACATAAAACTTGTAAATGTAAACAAAGGCACAGAATGACAAAAGGTGGCGGTGTCATCGGCATCAAATAAAACATTTTGTTATTTGTAATTATTCATTGACAATTTTACGCTACGTATAGTTTTGTAACAACTCGGTAGATTTGTTTATAGTTAATTTTGTGCGTAGTGTCTTGAAATGGCAAAGGAATATGGTGAGACCCCAACCAAGAATACTTATTGGCCTCCACCTAAATGCTACGAGCTGAGAGCCTATACAGGTCGTTGTTTTGGTCAGCGACGAGCGACTCAGGGTCGATAATACAAATGATACTGGTGCAAAAAAAAAATATAAAAAAATGCTTTATTTTTTTTTAATAATAAAAATTAAAAAATTAAAATTTTGAAAATCATGTAATAAGCTAAAGTGTAGACATAATACTCAACGGGAGTACGACGGAGTAAAGGGGTGGGGCGATGGCGGCATGTGCCTAGCTCTAGTCTGTGCACGTGCCTAGTAACCATACTTTGCGGTAATTTTATTTCAAATTGAATAAGGTATTTCTCAACATATTTACAGTATTTAATGGAATAAGTCCATTTTTGGGGAATATATATTTTGTACTACCGCTCCTGGGTCGCTTGTCGCCGACCAAAACAATATCCTGTATGCGCTGAGCGCTATATATGCAGCTAAGGTATGTATCTTGTAGAAATCTACGAAAGAAAAATCCCGAATAAAGTATTTAAATCTAATTCCTCCATCCCCATTTCTCCATCGAAACGCAAGACGCCGGGAGAATTTCCACCCATACGTTGTCGACATCCCACGTACCTACTCACGTACCCGGACACAATGCTTCGCTTCATCGTTTCTTATACGAACAGCAGAGTGGAACTCTCTTCCGGAGTCTGTGTTTCCCGACACCTAATACCTAGATGTATTCAAGGCCAGAGTGAATAGGCTTTTTCTGGGTAAGCGTGCTACATCCTCGGCCTCGTCATAACTCCTCATGGGGTCAGTCGAAAGTCAAACGCAAGCCCATTTAACAAAAAAAAACCTTCATAACGCACGTCCGGGATGTGAACCAAAATGAAAAAATGTGCAGTGAACGCGTGATGCAACTGGGAGCTTGTATCGCCTCGTATAATCTTTTATTCACGATATCACTAGTTAATTTTTTCATCTATCCTTTTTGAAAGAGGTTTATTAATGGACAAAGCTTACAATACTTCCAACTTCTTTCAAAAACTCAATATAGAACCGTTAAACAGTAATGAAACAAAACAAGAACAAACGCTAATTCGAAAAGCTATTTGTCCAACGAATGTACTGTAACTGCATAATGATCGTGCGTTCTAACTGAGTTGAAATCCAATCAGCAGTTTGTATTAGTACCAGAAAATCCCCGATATTACCAACTGTGAATTTGGGAATTGTTAATCAATGCAGTTTTGTTGGCCTACACGTTCATGCAGTACTGTTGTCGGCGTTTACATGCACTTGTTCCATTGTTATACCACTTAACATTTCGTAGAATTTCGCTGCCACACCACCATATTTCTATTCTAGGACTAAGTTATACAATTAATTAATGTTTCTTGTAATTAGAAATGTAGGTGTACTTCACATAATCATAAGATTGCGCCGTATGTAGTGCAATCTTATGATTGCGTCTCATTTGAGTAGATCTGTGTTGAACTTTGGCTCTTGGCAAGTTCTGGCGTAAGTCGAAGTTAAGTTGACCAAAAAAGGTGAACTTGATTAGATGTTTCTTTTTACTTAACATACATAAGTATATTTACAAATGTGAAATTTTGCAGTGATGTGAAGATGTTTGTTACTCTTTCACGCAAAAACTACTGAAAAGATTTGAATGAAATTTGGTACATTGATAGATTATACTCTGAAATAATATATAGGTTTATTTTTTATCACACGTATTCAAGACATAGCTAAAGTGTGCCAATCGTGTTAGAACACAATCTCAACATGGTCGGCGATACAAGTGGTAACACACTAGCTTAGAAGATAATGCAGCAGGTACACCAGCTGGCTTAGCGAATTATTGCAGATTTGTTTTATTCAAATCAAACCAATAATTGGACAAAATTAGGGAAAATATCATAAATTTTAAAGTGAAATTTCTTCGAATCGAAGTCAGGAAGATGTAAAGGGTGGCGGATAGCGGATTGAATGGTCGACTGTGAGTGACGGCAAATAAGTTTGTGATGAAACCCTTTTGGGGGTCGAGGGCTGTAAGATAAAGTATTTATTTGTTTCTACATATATTTGAGTTTACAAAACCTAATTAGATAACAAAAGTAAAGTTACTGGTTCCCAAGATATGTTAGGAAGAAATATTTCAAAGTGGTTTTGCGACTTTACTGTTCCTATAATAAATGTCGTGTAATATATTAGCTTTGTACCTTCCTATAAGTATCCTTGAATTAGCTTACGTTAAACCTGTATACTTGATATTAAGGTTCTAGACCCCGCTCCTGATACTGTAGTACGTGAACGTGCATCTGTTAGTATATCAGTTGAAGGTAATTTTGTTGAAAACTATAGGTAATATTCTTCCTAGAAAGTGCCATAACTTGATGACTGCCATTAACCGTGTCTAGTCGAGACTATAACCACAGCTAATCGCTTCTTGAAAAGGGAAAGGCAATGTGTTATTTACAGCAGCCGGCGAATGATTCCTGTCTCACTCTTACACTTTCCCTGCATCTACAGTCAATAGGCTTGAAATAGAAAGGTTATGCAGAATAAATAATTCTTTACAATAGCTCATTGTGATTTATTTTTAACCCACTTCAAAAAAGGAGGAGGTTCTCCATTAGGTTGTATTTTTTTTGTTACATCATAACTCCGTCATTTATTAACTGATTTGGTTTTTTTTTTATTTGAAAGGGTACACTTCCAGTTTGGTCCCATTGTCATCAGATCAGGATTTGATTACTTCTTAGTGCACTATGAAGTCGGTTTAAGTTTTTTGTAAAACAAAATTATGTTTTGAAAGAAAGAAAGAAATACTTTTAATTAGACACACTTTACATAATACAAAATAGGTGGTAAAAGCAACTGTCTTTCATACAATAGTGTGGCCCTGTGAGCTGTAGACCTCGCGCGCGAGTCTCGATAATTATATGAAATTCCCTTGTTTTTATGTTATTTTCAAAATAGCCATTTCCAAATACAGAGTCATCAAAAAAAACTATAAAATTAATACCTAACCTGTTCATAAAATTTCACCAGAATCGGTTCAGAAATGCGACCTATAGAGGAGAAAAGCCGGACAGAAATACGAAAGCATTTTTGCTCTAGCCGAAACGAAGATGCTTTAGCTTATCAGTGTTGCCAATTTATTTGGGTTGAATCTGTGTCGGGTACGATTTTTTATCTTAGTAGTTTTAAGCACTCTACACAATGGTGCCGATTGTGCTGTAAATCGCACTTAACTAATTTCACATCACATCTCGTTCTTACGAACATTATTGAAAAAGGATAGAACATATTTTAAGTTGTCAAATTAATCTTTGCCATCTTATTTTGCGTGTAATTATTTAGGCGCTACCGCGATAGATGGCGACTAAATTTATATTGAAAACAACCATTGGACTAATTTGACAGGACTAATTTTCTTACATCCTTTTCTTATGTTCTTTGTTAGAAAGAGACATAGTGAGATTAAAATTAGTTTAGTTGTGAACAACAGAATCAGGGCCAGTGTCAGGCTAAACACTGTTATTATTATTTTTTTTCTTTGTAAATTATATTGTATTATTTCTTGTTTGTTTATTTTTAGTTAGTTTGCATTTTGTACCTTTTTTGTGATGTCGAAAAGGGTTCGACTGAAAACCAGTTCCTAGTGCCTAGTACGGTTTTCCCATTGCACTACGACATAAGGTTCTTCAAAAAGGGGTAAATAAAAACAGCTCTACATATCGGTAAACGTCTCTGGTAGTGCAGATGTCGGCGACGGTCACACTTACCATCAGGTGGGCCGCCTGCTAGCATATAAAAATATCTTCAACATATTTTTGTACTACATTAGTCCCCTAGATCATAATTTTGAAATTTGAAATAATTTATTCATTCAAATAGGCACCTTCACAGGCACTTATGAATAGTCAAACTCTAATTCATTAATGCACGGTTCGGAAGGTTACTTTTGCTGAGAAGAGCCGGCAATAAACTCAGCAATTACTCTTTTCAAAAACAAACTTAAATTTATTACATCAGATGTTTCCTGCGAGAGCGAGCGCTACAACCACGCATTTTTATCATTTAAATATTCGTTAATATTGTAGTAAGCCTTCTGTACTAAAGCGGCCTTTATACGTTCCTTAAACTTTAGTGACGGTAAATTTAAAATTTCATTAGGGATATTATACAAAAAAAAAAGAAAAAAACTCGATTACCCCACATCTTTCATATAACAAAGACTTCTTGAACTTAAGAATTTAATAAGTCCACAGTATAGCAACGAGCAGTAAAAGGTAATAAACTAGTGAGCAGTGGTATAAGACGTAACAAAGAGGGTTGGTTATCAAAACGTAGACCATGTGTCTTAGGAGACACAGCCGGTAATGTACGCCATATATCTCGGCAAATCTCGGCGACTATTGCGCAAATATGCTCTTTGAGATAAGTGTATTGTTACACTGATTGTGCGAAGCGTAGATAAGATAAGGAAAGGATTTTATTGGTCGATGCAAATAAAAGTGACAATCATTAAGCACCTATAGATATCGATTTGGATCTGTGGGCCTACTACAAGCTCATAACCTTATTTGTCTTTTGTCCTGTTTTGACGCCGGATGTCAAAGAGGGACAAAAGTCAAATAAGCTTATAATAATATTGTTTTAAGACTTGTGGTTAGCTCTCTGGCCATCTATAACTACTGGATTGCCCAAGGAGGCCTCTTCATTTCCTGCTTGAATAATTTTTGATCGGAATCTCACTTATATGTAACGTACTAGCTGTTCCCTGCGGTTTCACACACGTTCCCGGGACAAAAAGTAGCCTTACTATATCCTAACTAATATAATAAATGCGAAAGTGAGTTTGTTTGTTTGTTTGTTACGCCTTTATGCCTCAACTACTCAACGGATCATCATGAAATTTGGCATGCAGATAGCCTATGGTATGAAGGGGGACATAGGCTACATTTTATCCCGAGGATGCGGGTAAAACCGCGGAAGACAGCTAGTTAATTATATTTATAATATGGCATATCTTTGAAATGGATAGAAGCTTTTTCCCATGGTTATTTTTAAGTATAATTTTAATCAATTTCTTAAATTATTAACACTTTTTAGTGTAGCATCACAAAATATAGTATGTAATGTAATACAAACCTAATAGTACGGGGAAACGATTGTTCTTGTCTGAAGCCCTCCAGGTAACTATATCCTTTCGGAAGCTTTTCTAATGGGCCATTGTAACTGATTCAAATGGAATTTCTTTTTGAACACTACGATATTTTTTTAGCTAACAGAAAATATATTTTTTTAAGTTAAACTGTCCATCTAAACCTGCACTTTTATTTGTACCATATATAGTTTGACGTTCCACTGGCAGGTTAAATAATTTAATGCTATGGTATCGATTCCCACCTATTGAGCTATTATTACTTCGTATAGAGAAGCTATCATAAGCAAAGGTTATGATGTCCATTTTAAAGTTATCTTTAGGGCTGAAACAATAATTAGTTGTATTTGTAGAAACGTAGCGCTATCAGAATGATTTTAGGAGTATTTTTTATCGCAAACACAGTGATTTTCACGGAGCTTATGCGTTTCATCGTACTACAACAACAAGTGTGGTCGGATGACCTGATTTGAACGGACATAATTGTTATGTGTAGCGTCTTCTCTATACGTAGTAATAATAGCTCAATGTTCCCACCCAGGAAAATGTCACATAAAAACTAATAACTTTTACAGACAACATTCTTGCATTTTTTGCAAGTTTAAACATTCATGTGATATAGCCGGATAAACAAAATAAATAAACACGTTTGCATTTATAAATTTCGATCAAAATTAGAATTAGGTTATTTATTTCCATATTTTTTTTTAGAATATTTCTATTGTATTTTACTATAAAGCTATGTTCAGATTATATGAAAAAAATTAAGGAGAATCGATATGTTTGATACCTAATAGAAACTATGAAGAGAACTGACCCTGTTCTACTGAGGCCTGAATGTAAAAAGGCCCATATCGATCATCGTGTCATATGGTTCGTTTTATTTGCTTGACTTTTATTAGAATCCAACTAGTTTGTAGCTTTATTAGATTCAGTGATAAACTGTGACGATGATTTCCTTTGTTTACAAAGGTTTTATAGCGAGACTTTATGAAGTAACTACGTCATAATAAGAAATAGGTAGGTATTAAAAATATAGTAGGACTTTTTAATGTTCTTGAGATTTATTGATAAATTTACTTAATTTATAAGAGATTTGTTCATTTTACAATTAGTATCCCGCGGCTTCACTCACGTTAGCGTGATGTCATATAGCCTATAACCTTCCTCGAGAATTGGGCTATCAAATGAAAAAAACATTCTCTAAACCGACTGGTAGTTCCAAAGATTAGCGCGTTCAAACAAAAAACAAAATCTTTACTTTTATAATATTATACTATACATAGATATAGTATGGATAGAGGATTGGACAAAACTAAGAACTAGATATTATAGAGTGAGATAACTGATGTAAAAGCAGCACAGTAAGTTTTATTTTCATAAATGCAACATGATAATGGCATTTTTATTTAAAACCAGCTCTGTCAAATGGCGAAATGTTATCATTCGATAAGCATCATTTTCTTCTGTCATTCTCTCATAAATACGGGACGGGAAAAAAATGTGAAATACTGTGAGAAAACCAATATTACAAATAGCCAAGACAGGAAATGGTGTTTCACGGTTTGGGCATAACAAATTACACCAATTTCCATTCTCTAGCGTTTTTACGTCTTCGTTTTCGCCCTCTGAAAGATTGACGGCAACTATAGTACATTTATTACAAAAATAGTAGTACAAATCAGTTTTAACACTAAACATAATAACGTTGCTCTTATTATGAAATTTAGGGTTGGCAACGGCAACGTGTGATACCCCTGGAGCTGCAAGCGTCCATAGGCTACGGTAACCGTTTACCATCAGGCGGGCCGTATACTTGGTCATTTTTTTTTTTTTTTTTATACCACTTAGTTGGCAAACAAGCATACGGCCCGCCTGATGGTAAGCAGTTACCGTAGCCTATGGACGCTTGCAACACCAGAGGTATCACTCGCGCGTTGCCGACCCTGAAGAAACCGCTTCACACCCTTTTTGAAGAACCCCATGCTGTACTCCATTGTGAAAACCATGGCAGGGAGCTCATTTCACAGTCCGAGCGTCCGCGGAAGAAAACTCCTTTTAGCCCGCACAGTTCGAAACAATTCTGGTTTCAATGTGTGTGAATGGACTCCCTGTCGATGGCGAGAGTTGCGATGGTGAAAGGTAGCTGTGGGCATCAAGTCGAATAATTCCTTAGAACACTCTCCGTTGTACAAGCGGTAGAACACACATAACGAGGCAAAGTCTCTCCTCAGACTGAGTGGCTCTAAACCGCTTGTGAGCTCGGGATCGTCAACAATTCTGATGGCACGTCGCTGAACCGAGTCTAAAGGCCCAAGCTGGTACTCAGGAGCTCCCGCCCATAGATGACAGCAGTACTCCATATGAGGCCGGACCTGCGACTTATAAAGTTGCAGCCTTTGCCCCGATGTGAAGTACTGCCTCGCTCTGTTGAGCACTCCAAGCTTTTTGGATGCCAGCTTAACCTTTTCCCCCAAATGACTTCGGAACATAACGTCGCTGGAGATGTCGACGCCAAGGATCCCGATGCTTTGACTGATGTTCAAGGAAGTGTTCTGGAATTTTGGAGCCACAGACCATGGGGTTTTCTTAGCGGTGAACGCGCAGGCTTGAGTCTTGGTGGGGTTGAAATGGACTAGGTTTAGTCGACCCCAATCGGAGACACTAGTTAGTGTACTCTCGATTTCAGTCACCAGCCGTTCGCGGCTTTCCTCCACCTCGGAACGAGGGATATTTGCACGGCCCGTGTATCGAGCGTCCCCTGTACTGTCGTCCGCATAGCAATGAATGCCGTCAATAGACAGCATATCATTGATATGCAGAAGGAACAGTGTTGGGGACAGCACAGAACCTTGCGGGACGCCGGCATTTATGTCCATGCTATCGGAGCAGCTACCATCGACGACGGCTCTTATGCATCTGCTGGACAAAAAGCTGGCGACCCATTTGCATAATCCCTCGGGAAGCCCGTATGCTGGTAACTTCGTGAGAAGACCCCTGTGCCAGACCCGATCGAACGCCTTCGCCACATCTAGGCTCACTGCCAAAGCCTCACCTTGACTCTCGATGGCGAGTGACCAAATAAAAATGTGGCAATCCTTAGTGGTATAAAAAAATAAAAAAAAAAAACAGTAAAAACACATGCGATAATAAAATTAATACGATGCATATTTTTGTAAAGGTTAACGTACGAATGAAAAGAGCAGTTATAATAATTTTGTAAATTGAGGATGGAGGAATTTTTATGACCAATTAAAGTTTTTTTTTAATTATTAAAACAAGCATATAAACTAATACTAGGAGCATTTAAGCCTTAAGTAAACCTTATTCTTGCGACAGTTTAAGCATTTGAGTTATAAGAAAGGTCTGAAATGATGATGATAATATTGATGATGTCCTGGGTGTCTGGGTGTAATTATGTTTATTAAGTATTAATTTAAAAACAAAAATGAGAACCTTCCTTAGTACCTATATCAAGTTATCTGGTGTCCATAGTGCAAACTCTGCTTAGTTTAGGATCAGATGACCGTGTGTGAGGAATATCCCAGGATATTTATATATTGATCTGTGTAGATAGATCGATAGCTTTTTATTTTTTATCGTATATTTTTAATGGACTTTAATAAAACTTAGTTTTAATTGATAGCATTTAAAATTAAAGAGTATTACTGCTTTTGATTATACATTGACTGTGAGAACACATTTGTTATGTATGTATTCGGAAAGCTATCAATAAGACTGGCGAAAGAAAACTGTTCGCGAGAAATTATAAATAAAAACCAAACGTAATGTACTAATGATAATTACTTGCTGCGAATTAACGTTATTAAGTGGGTAAAATTAATGAACTATTTGTTTGTAATAATATTCATCAATTGCTAAAAAATAACTTACTGTTTACTTAAGTTTATTGGAAGGTATAATTTGATTAATAACCTCCTTATTGTACCTATTGTTTCTATAATGGGATTTCTATGTCACGACTATTAATACTTAGAACTAAATGTGAAATTAATTGCTTATCCATTTAAATAATTGAGATCGTATTAACCTTATTTATATTAACAGAAATATTAATATTAATTTTCCTTGTTCGCATTGTTAGTCTAGATTTATTTATTAGATAATGTCAATCACGTGCTAAAGCTTTTTTTCCAAAAGTAATTTACCAATCAACTGTTACTGACAAACACCTGTTTGTTCATAGGTCAAATGTAAAACTGACGTTCTTTTTGACATTTAAACTATAAAAAGACATTAAGTTATTGACATGCTATTGTAATTTTAACCGACTTCAAAAAAAGGAGGAGGTTCTCAATTCGAATGTTTTTTTTTTATTTTTTTATTTATGTTTGTTACCTCATGACTCCGTCAGTTATTAACCTATTTGGAAAATTATTTTTTTATTTGAAAGGGTACACTTGCCGTTTGGTCCCATTGTCATCAGATCAGGATTTGATTACTTCTTAGTGTACTTTGAATTCGGTTTAAGTTTTTTGTAAAACAGTCCAATTATGTAGAAAACGGATGAAGTAAAAACCAAACACATTGTCTGTCTCTATAAACTGAATGTATCGTTTTTTTCGGGATTTTACGTATAAATTCTGTGTAGCAGCTAGTAGCAAGCAAGTATGTTGTAAACTTATTACTTATTTATTTATAGCATTTATACAAAGCAAGGTACAAATATCCACTGATTAATGAACATTGCAAAACATAAAGGCGTAATATCATAATTATTGATAGACATATATAAAAGCATTAGAATAATTATGATATTTTTAAAGATTAGGTTTAGTTTAGAGTAGTTTTTGTTATTTAAGTTTTGTTTTATTTTGATTTTATTAATGGAATAAATTAATTTATTAAGAAAAAAAATTACATAAATAAATCTTATCTAAAAATTAAAAAAAATATATATAATAAAAAAATAGACAGTAAACAATTATAATATTGATAGATCATAGCTCATAAAAAGAATTGTTAATGATGTTATTATGTTTTTAAATATTTAAATCTGATCCCAAACTAATTAGGGCTCTTACTATGGATACCCGATAACTAATGTCACTACAACGGGCTTGTACAACGGGGAGTGTTCCAAGGAATTGTTCGACTTGATGCCCACGGCTACCTTCTACCATCGCAACTCTCGCCATCGACGGGGAATCCATCCTCACACATTGAAACCAGAATTGTTTCGAACTGTGCGGGCTCAAAGGAGTTTTCTTCCGCGGACGCTCAGATTGTGGAATGAGCTCCCCGCCGTGGTTTTCCCAAAGGAGTACAGCATGGGGTTCTTCAAGAAGGGTGTGAAGAGGTTTCATCAGGGTCGGCAACGCGCGAGTGATACCCCTGGTGTTGCAAGCGTCCATAGGCTACGGTAACCGCTTACCATCAGGCGGGCCGTATGCTTGTATGCCACCTTAGTGGTATAAAAAAAAAAAACATATTACTACTCGTGAATCTATACTTATAGATATAGCTATATACTATAACATAAACTCAATAAGCAACTATCTTGCTAGATAGAATTCCATTCATAGTATGTGACATTAATGTTTATAAATGCATATTATTCTATGTTCTCTGAAATTCGCCGAAATATGTAATGCAAAACATAGCCTTAAGGTATGACTGATTTGCAAAAGGAATTAAAAAAAAAATGTTAAGGGCAGAGTAGATAATAGCGGAGCGGAGCAGAGAAGATTAAGAGTTCAATAAAGTAAATATATATTTAAAATTTACTGAATAAAATGAAGAAATTACAGATAAAATATAAAATTTGGAGTGGTTGTTAAGACCACTATCAATCACGCTACAGATTGTGGGTTCGATTCCAACCCAGGACATTCCTGCGTCCCCATATATTCCGAAACATTTGTTTGCATGAACTCCTGAGTCTGGGTGTAATTATCTATATTAAGTATGTAATTACGTCGTATATCAGTTATCTCTGTTTCCATAGCACAAGTCAGCTCTGCTTAGTTTGGGATCGGATTTCCGTATGTGAAGAAGATCCCAGGATAATTATTTTTATAAATTATAAAAATAAAGGTTTTATCAAACACGTGTTATAAGTATAATTAAAATCACCAAAGAGATTATGATATACTTACGGATGCAGGAATTGTTTAACAATAGACAATCGTTTTTAATTAGGACAAAAAATCTATGAATCTTTATATAGGACTAACCTAGCCGTACCGGCGGTTTTCCCTGCATTTCTAGATATAAAATATACCCACATAAAAACGGGATCACAACCCCAAATCGAAATGTTTCTTTCCGAGTTTCCATTAGGAATCTTTGGGTACAGAATCTTTAATAATAAATAGCTTTGGAGTTGATTTACTATAAATTCATTGCTAATTTTTAAACCTTATTCCACCATCCCCATTTTAACACCAGACCATAAGACGCCGGGAAAATTTTCACCCGTACGTTTTTGACATACCGACAATACGGACATAGCGTTTTGCTTCCTCATTTAAAATGCGGACAGCAAGGGAGTGGAACTTGCTTCCGACGTCTGTTTCCTGACGCTTACAATCTAGGAACTTTTAAGGCTAGAGTTTATAGGTTTCTTCTGGGTAAGCGTGTTCCATCTAAGGCTTCGTCATCGTCCCTTATGGGCGGGTCAGTGACCAAACGCAGATCCATTTAATTTAAAAAAAAACCACCCAGGTTAGGAAAGTAAGAGAGAACTATGAAACTGATTTACGTGAAACTAGAAAGCGTGAGTGAATGTCTGACTAGAAATAATACCTATTACTTATACTACAGATTATTATATGGTATTATTATAATTATTTGTACAACGAAAAAGCAACCAGCAGACCTTTGTTATTAATAATACGTAGGTATCGACTGACCATGGATATATTATAAAACTGCATCAAAGATACTTTGTTGCAAGTGCTCTTTACCAGACTTGCTTTTTTAGTGAAAGCACTGGATTCACTTTTAAAGTTCAAGTTTCACGGAATAAGTAACGTAGTTGTATTCCAAGTTTCCAACTTGTAATTAGTACGAAGTCTTCCGAGTATATCATTTAATTTCCAACTGCACTTGGAGACTTATTTTTATAAATCGTCTTTTATCACCAGCCTTTTAAAAATAAAAAGGATTTAATTATTATTGTTAGTAATAAGACTATTGTTATGTGTCATTGAGCTATTATTACTATGTATAGAGAAGACGACATACATCACAACTATGTTCCGTTCAAGTGAGGCCATCCGGCCACACGTTGTTGTAGAAAGATGAACGAAACACGTCAGCGCCGTGAAAATCACGGTGTTTGCGAGAAAAATACTACTAAAAGCGTTCTGATAGCGCTACGTGTTTCTACTGTCTGCTCAGACGATACATTATTGTTTCAGCCCTAAAGAGAACTTTAGTTCACTCTAAAAAAATGGGACATAACCTTAGCTTATGATAGCTTCTCTATACGTAGTAATAATAGCTCAATGTTTTGTGTCATTAGTATTTCGCGGTATAATATAATATTATCGAAACTTCGTTATACTATGTATATCATCTATCTCTTTAGTTACATCACAGTTTTGTAATCTTTGGACGGCGGGAACTATAAAAGAATAAAGTATATGTATATTATAAATACGTGAAGAGAAAACTTGTGTGCACGGAAGAGTACAAGATTTGGCGTAGTTAAAGTTTTTTATGAGAAAGGAGTGCAGAAAGCCAACATGTATTTATTTTCAATTAAAAAAATACTAACTTAAAAAAAATGGATTGAATGAAACTGTAAGCCCCTTTAAAAA
Organism: Polyploca ridens; assembly: GCA_951394255.1. NCBI lineage: Eukaryota > Metazoa > Arthropoda > Insecta > Lepidoptera > Drepanidae > Polyploca > Polyploca ridens. The sequence continues at coordinate 14,102,286 of OX596251.1, forward strand.
TGTCTTGTGTCTTATCAGACATGTCTTATAAGACATTCAGTCGCTCTGGTGGTTATATGAGACCGTGCATATTACAAGAAATGTCTGATCAGACACGCCCATACATTTTATGTCTTGTGTCTGATAAGACACAAGAAATTTTCATATAATGTGCAAAGGTGCTCTGTGATGTTTTTAATCGCATGAATCATAAATTGCATAACAAGTTATGCTTACCACGGAAGTAACCAGCTTTTTTACTTTTTATACAATTTTCTGAAGTATCATTAATATATTGCATAATATTACAGGAAAGTAATTTCGAAAAGCCTAAATACGACCCTGCTGTACTACTTTTACTTTTGGGCACGGAATTACGATTACAGTAGTACCCAACTGATATGGCGCGTCGTGAATCTTCGTTCGCACAGAAAAGAAAGTATGGCCCCGAAGATTAACGAAATAATGCTTAAAACTTACAATCAACCTTAGATCACTACTATAAGGTTCATAATACACTGCAGCTGTTAGTTCCGTCTCACTCGCAAGTCACGCCCCTCCGCACGGCGCGCGCTAACAAGGCGGCAGCTGCCGACCAATAGCGTTTCCCGCGCTTTGAAAATGTATCTTCTGCGCAGGTACATCGGTAAGCCATATTAGTTGGGCAATACTGTACGAGGTAGGTACCCAACTAATATGGCTTACAGATGTACATGTGCAGAAGATACATTTTCAAAGCGCGGGTAACGCTATTGGTCGGCAGCTGCCGCCATGTTAGCGCGCGCCGTGGTAAACGGTGGTAGGGTACTTTGTAGTACCCGCCTGGCTGGCTACCACCCTCAAGTTGAAAATCTGTCGCCAAGTACCTTTCGGTTTGTTCCGACAGCTGCACTTGAGAGCCAGTTCCTTCTAGGCTTTGTGTGCTTACAACCTTCGGCCGCATCATCACTTACCATGGTGAGATTGCGGTCAAACACAGGCCTATAAACAGTAAAAAAAAAGATGTTCATGATGAGCATTTCTGAGATTTCCAAAAAAAACAAGGAATTTCCACCGTGTTTTATCTATGATATAACAAAGCAAGTACAAAATAAAATCTAAACGGCAACACGTAAACAGAGAAAATGGCAATATTAAAAATAAACGTGAGCTCAAATCATCGCTGCAGACAAAGTTCTCCGGCACGTGGAATATTGGACTGCTCTACTCTGTGGCTCTTCAAATATCCCATTTTTGTCTGCACTGCCACGGACCTGCCAAATTGCATATCGATATGCATACGAGCTGCAACGATGATTTAACGTGTCTGGAAGTGATTTTATCTCAAATTAATACTTGTTTTTTCTGTTTGACCGGAATCTCACCTTGGTTGGTGTAAGCACACAAAGCCTAGAAAGAATTGGCTCTCAATTGCAGCTGTCGGAACATACTGATAGGTGCTTGGCAGATTTTCAACTTGTGGCCTGCTAGGTGATACCACCTTGCTATGGTTTCCTCACGATGATTTCCTTCACCGAAAGCTCAAGCTCATTGTAGGATTCGAACCCGGGATTAGTCTCGGGTACCACTGAGCTATTATGGACTTAAATTACTCTTTAATTAGGTATTTTGGACGTCAGTGAGCTTGATAGGTGGTAGAGATTTTTGAACCTCCTTGCGCTCAATGCAAGTTTTTTTTAATTTGTTCATAACCATGGATACAAAGTCCTTCAGTCGCATACATTTTATTTATAATATCACTTTCATATAGTCCGCACATTCACTTTCACATAGTCCGCATGATCAGTCACCATTCAGTCATGTTTTAGTAAAATGGTGGTCATTGTACTAAAACTTACCACGGACATTTTGAGACAACTTGTAAAGTCACGATACACATAATTCATTTCATTTCACTTCACTTGTGCACATGGATTGATCTTTACTGGATAAAATACCACCGATAATATGCAATAAAACTCAAAATACAGGAATTTATGAAAATAAAAATGAAAACGCAACGTCGCGTCGCGCGCGTCGCTCTGCAAGTACCCACCAAAAGTCACTCAATGCATGATACCGCATGGTGTTGCAAGTGTTCGGCTACAGAAACTCCTTACTAATAAGCGTACCGTATGCTTTTTTGCCAATTTAGAGGCATAAGAATCACGTAAATAGCAATTTAAATTTAATTAATTCATTGCTGTGCTAATTTTCACACCTAAATCTGTGAATATGTCAAACAGTTTATGTGTAAGAGCCTTCGCATTTTAACGGTATTCTAATTTTAACTAAAAAAGCTTTTATCTAAAAAAACAACCGTTAATACCTACTGCTATAAAAATAGCCGTCGTTTTTTTTTATGTAAACGTTTAAATATTAACAACGCTCAACAGTCAATTAACTTAGTTTTTTTATTGCTCATGTAAAGTGATTTGTAATCTTTTGAGAAATAAATATCTCAAACCATAATATCAGACAATAATATCTCACCCTACTTTCCCGGCTGAATAAAGCCGCCTCGGTAGATTTCTCACTCATAGTTTCTATACAGGTCGTTGTTTTGGTCAGCGACGAGCGACTCAGGGTCGATAATACAAATGATACTGGTGCAAAAAAAATATAAAAAATACTTTATTTTTTTAAATAATAAAAACTAAAAAATTAAAATTTTGAAAATCCTTTATTAAGCTAAAGTGTAGACATAATACTCAACGGGAGTATGAGGGAGTAAAGGGGTGGGGCGATGGCGGCTTGCGCCTAGCTCTATTCTGTGCACATGCCTAGTAACCATACTTTGCGATAATTTTATTTCAAATTGAATAAGGTATTTCTCAACATATTTACAGTATTTAATGGAATTAAGTCCATTTTTGGGGAATATATATTTTGTACTACCGCTCCTGGGTCGCTTGTCGCCGACCAAAACAACACCTGTATAATAATTTTTAACCTGGATCCACTTTATGCTGAGTAAAAACCTCTTAGATTAAGGATATGAGAAAAACCTCTCCTCTTTCTTGAGTTCACTTCTGTGGCTCGATTCTCCTAACAAAACTTCAACGGTATCGTAGCGACATCAACAATTTTCTACTATTATAATGTCAAATGAACGATTGAAAAACGATCCTATAGACAAATTATTGAGGCGTATACACTTTTGAATATTTTTTATACAAAATATTTCACGAAACACAATTCAAATAGTTGATGTCGCTACAACATCGTCGAAGTTTTATTACGAGAATCGAGCCACTGTTCTGTGGGCCAATCGCATCGAATGGAGTGGTTCACCGGATTGCACGTCACAGTCCGCGGGTTCGATTCCTACGTAGGACAAAAATATATCCATAATAATGGTGCTGATTATGTTGTTTACAACTATTAATTTAATGTCACTATATCTCTTTCTAACAAAGGACATAAGAAAAGAATGTAAGTCTTGTCAAATTATTCCAATTTAGTCGCCATAAAATTTTGTTAGGTACCCGCAAATGAAAACGGCAAAGACTAGACAGCTTTAAATATGATCTATCCTTTTTCAATCATGTTTTTAAGAAAGAGAGGTGATGTGATTAAAATTAGTTTAGTGCATCAGAATCAGCACCATTATTAGTTATCTGGTCCAATCACAATCTCTGTTTACTTTGAGATCAAATGGCCAAAAGTCCCAGGATATCTAGGCTTCCAGGCAAACTGATTCTATCCAGTTATACCTCTTGTTTTATATCTTTGTTTAAACTGGCGCATCCGGCGTCGGCTCCCGCTACCAGAAGCACAGGTTTTATTAATTTCTCCATATTTGACGAGGTGCGAACTGCAACATTGTATGTTGTATCGTGTTTGCTCACAATCTGAGGATTGAGAATTTTTAACGTGAATCGTAGCGCAACGGACGGAAGAATTGATTAGCAATCGGACTATTTAAAAATGCATAGAAGAATACAATCTGAAACGCTTGAACAAGTTTGTAATGAATGATTTTTTTCTTAACTCACTTTCGCTTTTATAATAGTTATGTCAATTTCAGTGCGAATATTATTAAATTAATAAGTGCACTTAGCAAAAACTTTCGCTCCTTTTCTAGCCTATTGCACGCATGTAGATTATTTATTTTATTTTTATTAAGAGGAAAGGATGGCTGCAAGAAATTTGAAAAATAGGTTTTTAACATATCTATTGCTGTCGCGCTGTGCCCGAGCTATCCCGCGCGAGGGCGATAGAGACAACTACAGCTTGGACCGATTATACCTATTTAAATTAGACGAAATCGCTATTTCGTAATCCCCGGTTTTCTCCTCCAAAACGGGGTCGATTAAAAAAAAAAACAAGAATCATAATAAGAAGGGCTTTGGCTATGTCTGTCGCTTTTCCTTTGTTTTTTATATTCGTCAAATTTGTTCGCTCGACGTCTGAGAAGGGCGTTAAAAATGGTAAGTTTTTGTGATTTTGGAAGGCTCCTAATTCTTATAATAATTAATTATGGAGAAAACCACAACCGAGGGACATACAGTGGTACCTACAGATTGTATTGTAAAATAATCATTGCTCTAATGTTATTATCTAGAGAGGAAACCGAGGATTACGTTTGTATGGAACAAACGCCACCAGCATTTCCTACGAAACGTTACATACACTACCATGCGTTTGGCACACCACACATATATACTCTTTTATTCTCCTTTTATTTATCTTCTTCTCTTCTTATTTTTAAGTTTGGCAACCAAATCAAAATTAAGACTTTTTTATAGAGGATTTAATCACAATGATTATGCCACCCTCGAAATAACACTTAAAGTTATCATATTTCCGCCAGTGTCGAGTTATATTATAATTTTCAGTCAGAATATTTCACTTTCACAGTCCTCAGTCAGTCACCGAACATAAAAGTCAGGTTTTACTACAATGGTGATCAACTTGAAAGTCAAGATACACATAATTAGTTTTATTTCACTTCACTGGTGTACATGGATGATCATTATTGGGTAAAATACCATCGAAAGTACGCAATAAAACTCAAAATACACGAATTTATGAAAATAAAAATGAAAACGCAACGTCACTCTGCAAGTTCCAAGTTTAAGAATTTTGTTGTTTTTGTGTACTAATACTAGCTTACATACCAAATTTCAGCATTCTAGGACTTCAGGAAGTACCCTAAGAATTTTGATGATCATAAATGAGTCAGTAACGAAATCGGGGTTTTTTAGATATCAATAAAATCTAAAGTATACGAGCTATGCAATTGAAATGTTATATGTTTAATAAGTCCACTATTGACATCATATTCCGAGAATTTTGTTCAGTATAATCCAAACCAAAATTCGGCGAAAAATCGACGAAGAGCTTCGAGAAAAGGTTACTACCTACCTACCTTGCGTTGCGCTTCGCTTGGCTCGTCTCGACGGATGTCCTGATGGATACCTAAATATTTTTTAGCAATAACTCTTCCAATTAATAAACAGAGTTCTTTTTTAAAGTTTTGTGGCATTATATTTTCGTTTAAAATCTGTTCATTATAATAATATTTTTTATCATCAGAAATATAATGATGGCTTCCTCGTATATGCTAATAAAATAAAAAATAATATAAAAAAGGTTATGAAATAAAAATTATTGAAGATGACGGCAAATGCACGAGTCGGACATTATTTATTTAATTACCTCACGTGACTTGTATAAAGCTAGTGTACTATATGCAAAATTATAAAAATATCTGTGATCGTAATATATCATCGGTTTGAAGCTTGCGCTATTTTACACACAGGAACCTGTTTTATACGAGCTATTTATAGAATAGCAACATAAAAAGTCTTGTTTTTTGTAGTCTTGTTATAAGTCCGATATTAATTAAGCGTCTAAAATTAGACTTACATCTGACCTCGCTTACTTTTGAACAGTAGAATAGTATCAAATTATAGAGTAAGAATATTTAATAGAGTGATAGTATTTAATCGTGAGCAGTTTACATAAATCAAAATCATTTATTTCAAACTAGTTGTCCCCGTGCTATTTCACCCGCGTTCCCGAGATAAAATTAAGCCTATGTGCTTCTCCATACCATAGGCGGTCTGCAAATTTCATGTAGATCCGTTGAGTAGTTGAGGCGTGAAAGCGTAACAAACAAACAAACTCACTTTCGCATTTATAATATTAGTAAGGATAGACCTCCACAGGTACTTATGAATAGTATGACTCTAATACTATACCAGTTCAGAAGGTTGCCTCCTCTTCTCAGCGAAGAGCAGGCAATAATATCGGCAATTTCTCTTTTCAAAACAAGCTTAGATTCATCACATAATATTTTCATTTTAATCAAACTGACATATAGATTCATTCATAGTTATATCGTACACTAGTGATTTACTAAATTTCGATATAACTTCCTTGTCATTTGTTTTCGGTAAAAGTTTCGATAAAAACGAGAAATTGGCATTCGTTACATGTATTTATTAATCATCAAAAGATTATATAAAAAAAAAATAGTACCTCAATTAACAATAAACGAATTTAAAATAGGACATCCCTATTTCCATGATTTAATGTTCTAATGAAAATAAACATAGACACTGTATTAACTGCCGCCAGTTGGCATAAATTGGACTTTTAAAACAAGTATCTTTATAACTAGGGTCTCACAACTTTGTAGACTTCAATTAATATAAATTATGAATAAGCCTGAATTGTTTTGTCACAGTTGAAGTTCTTTGTCAATAAATTGTCCAACAATACAAACTCGTGGATCGTTTATGACTTAGGTAATTATTTAGAAATGTTCCCTTGATACACAAATCTATGAACTTTTGTGTATTGAAAAGTTTATTTTCATGATACTGTCGACTTCAGCGTATAAATTTTCAATATATTTGAAAGTTTGTTAGGAATAAGTTTTTAGTTTCTCTTATTGTTATTTATAAAGGGTTGACTGAGATAATTGTATATTTGATTTGTAAATCTTTTTATGTTCAAAGTTTAGAATGAAATCATAATATATTATACGGGGAAAAATAACAAACAAAATAAAAATTATAAGCAACTAGCTTTATAGCCCGCGACTTCGTCCGCGTAGATTATTTCTTTTTTCTAGATATTAATCATTGTAACAATATAGAGCTTTGTTCATGGCTATTGTCCGCCACGACGTGTGATATTGACAAAAGTTCAGGTAGATTAAGAGCTCATATGCGAGGATGCCACATAAAACTGAAACAGTCCTGCCGCAAATCAACTCTAGCAAATTTCAGAGTTTTTCCCTGTGACTACAAACCTTAATTAGGAACTGTTATCTTTTAAATTCAAACGGAAGGTGATTTGGGATCAATGGTATATGCGGCAAGAAGACTGTTTCTCCTCTGGCAGAACCAGTAAATATTTTGGCCTCAATAACATTGCGGCGGAGAGCTGTTACTTGTAGTCTAGTTCCACAGCACAATTTTGGAGGCCTTATCTCTCTTTCCCTCATGTCTGAGGATCGTGGTCAAAATCGGGTTTGCTTCTAGAGCGAATGATCTGCCTCCACTGGTTTCTGTCTTCTGGTTTCTGTAAATCTTGGAGGACGATGAGTCTTTTACTTGATCGGACCATCTTGTTGGCGAACGACCACGTAGTAGTCGTTTTCCTTCCGTGTTCCCAACTATAATCAGATTTCCAAACTTTCATCGCCTTTGCGCACCATGTGGCCGAAATACGAAAAAATACGTTGGTGGCATATGGTGGACAATCGTGTTTTAATTTTGAGCTACGATAGGATTGAAGCATTGTTGCGTTTAGCGGTCCACGGTATTTCCAACATCCGTCTCCAGCACCACATCTCGAATGCATCAATCCTTTTTCATTCTCGGGCAGTGTAGTCCACGCTTCCACTCCATACATGAAAATGAGGAATACCAATGCTCGTATTAACCGGATCTTTGTTTTAATACCGATCTTTTTCCTGATGTTGTTTAGGCGAGTCATTTCAATACGCCAATACCATAAGCCGAAATAATAAATTTTCAATCCGAAAATAAAGAACTTCATATACTAAATTTAATCCCCCTTTTCACTCCAGAAGGGTTCAAATTCCAACAACACCAATATTCGTTGCGTTAGTTTATAACCATAAGCTTAAATAATAAATTTAGTGTACGTCCATACACAAATTCATCCCCCTTTTTACCCTTTCGGGATCGGAATTATCAAAAACGTTGAGGCACATATAAATAAATTTTCAATTGTCAACCTAAACACAAAATTTGAAGGTCCTAACTTCGAAACTGATGGACTTTCATATAAACTTGCATCCCCTATTTTACCCCCTTAAGGATGGAATATCCAAAAATCCTTAGTGGTTGCTTACACTGTGTAATAATATATTAAGTGACGTTTACTTTGAAACTGAATGACTTACATACATCCCATACCTTTTGACCCTGTCGGGGGTGGAATTGTCAAAAAAGCTGAAACATGTATAAATTAATTTTCAATCGTTAGCCTAAATACAAAATTTGAAGATCCTAACTTCAAAACTGACGAACTTTCATACAAACTTTCATTCCCTATTTTACCCCCCTAGGAGAGGAATTTCCAAAAATCCTTCCTTACTGAATACCTACACTGTATAATTTTAAATTTAGTGAAGTTTACTTTGAAATTGAAGGACTTGCATACACAACTTCATCCCCCTTTTCCTCCCTTCGGTGGTGGAATAATCACAAACGCTGAGATAACTATACATTAATTTTCAATCGTCAGCCTAAACACAAAATTTGAAGATCCTAACTTCAAAACTGACGGACTTGTATACAAAATTTCATCCCTTCTTTTACCCTGTTAGGGGTGGAGTTTCCAAAAATCCTTCCTTAGTGGATGCCTACACCGTATAATAATACATTTAGTGAAGTTTACTTTGAAATTGAAGGACTTGCATACACAACTTCATCCCCCTTTTCCTCCCTTCGGTGGTGGAATAATCACAAACGCTGAGATAACTATACATTAATTTTCAATCGTCAGCCTAAACACAAAATTTGAAGATCCTAACTTCAAAACTGACGGACTTGTATACAAAATTTCATCCCTTATTTTACCCTGTTAGGGGTGGAGTTTCCAAAAATCCTTCCTTAGTGGATGCCTACACCGTATAATAATACATTTAGTGAAGTTTACTTTGAAATTGAAGGACTTGCATACACAACTTCATCCCCCTTTTCCTCCCTTCGGTGGAGGAATTATTACAAACGCTGAGATAACTATATATTAATTTTTAATCGTCAGCCTAAACACAAAATTTGAAGATCCTAACTTCAAAAGTGACGGACTTGCATACAAACTTTCATCCCTTATTTTACCCTGTTAGGGGTGGAATTTCCAAAAATCCTTCCTTAGTGGATGCCTACACCGTATAATAATACATTTAGTGAAGTTTACTTTGAAATCGAAGGACTTGCATACCCAACTTCATCCCCCTTTTCCTCCCTTCGGTGGTGGAATTATCACAAACGCTGAGATAACTACACATTAATTTTCAATCGTCAGCCTAAACACAAAATTTGAAGATCCTAACTTCAAAACTGACGGACTTGCATACAAACTGTCATCCCCTATTTTACCCTCTTAGGGGTGGAATTTCCAAAAATCCTTCCTTAGTGGATGCCTCCACTGTATAAGGTATCTTTGTGCAAAATTCCAAATCTCTAGGTCCAGCGGTTTGGGCTGTGGGCTGATATATCAACAATCAGTTTATCATTTTATATATTATTATTATAAGATTGAAAATATAAAAAAATCTATTATCAAGCTACACTCAGCAGGCTGGCAGCGTTTCCTCTTTGAATGGCCAAGCTAATGCGATAAATTAGTTTTAGTGATAATACGCGAGAAAATCGGCGAGCTCCCGATCTCCACCGTCTCGACCGAAAAAGGCATAACCATAGGTCCAATAGATGTGTATTTTTTGAGTTTCGTATTTTTTGCATCGTCAGCAGCTGCCCCTACAACTTTACAATTACCGGTAGTAAGTGAGAACGAGACAAAAGTATATCATCACATGAAATGGTGAATCTATACTACGCGAAACGAGCACGAGCCGAGCCACGAACGAAGTCCAGAAGGATTAGTTCGTTGTTCGCGTAGCGTGGACAGACTTGCGAGCCTCGAACGATCATTCGTCTCGCGTTCGACTGCGCTCCACCCGATTGACACTTTTTACACGAACACAGAGATTCGCATCGCGCTCGTTGTAGGATCGTTAAGTACGTCCAATCTTGACAACGCAAGCAACGAATGAATTCTGTTCGTTCGTGCCTCGGCTCGTGCTCACTTCGCGTAGCGTGGGCGCACCATAACATCCCAAACCAGCGACCAAACACTCCATGCGATTAAAGACATACCATCCGGCCACTTGCCGTCAACATAACACGTAATATCGACTGGTTCCAGTACAAAAGCCTTATTAGATTTTTAGATATTGAAAGCGCGACATTCTGTAAATTTGGTCTAATAATCAATTGTTTTAACCACTTTACTGTCTCTCCCCCTAACAAGGGTCTTTTGAATGGAAGCAATCAATAAAAGGCCCTGTTTTTTCCGAACAATCTTTTTTCGCCGCTTTGCGTTTGGCCCTTTCCTTCCAACATCCAATCTCGTGTAACCCTTCAACCCTTGTATCAGTCATTTTAGCCCTTGCTTTATTGGATATGAACGTATGTCAGTCCTGCTTGGTTTCTTACAATACCAGTTAATTGGGAAATAAATGGTATGGTTTGGTTATTCCTTGTCTATTTTTCTGTAACCATTATTTGGTATAAAACTGAAATAGAAGTCAAGATTTTATTTGAAATCCAACAGCAATGTGTATTTGAACTGATTTATTTTCTTGGAATTAGGGAGCAATGAATGTTATGAAAAACCTTTATTGGAAATCTATGGGTAAAATTCATAACCAGACTTTAAAATTTTAATATTGCTACTGTTGATCAATCTTGCTTGAGCTCCATTCCGTAAATCTCCACTACCGTCAATGCGCTCTGATTGACCAAGTTAAGGACATGCGCTGTGATTGGTAAAGTCGAGGACACACTAAACATTTACGTCCTTACTCATAAACGCTATTTAACTAAATCTACTGAATAAATTGTCAAATAAATAACGTCACCTTGCTGTCATTGTCAAACAATTTGACGTTATTTTGGTGACCACTTAATCAGCTTATTAGTTAAATAACGTTTTATGAGTAAAGGAGTTAGATTGTTATTAGGTAATTAGTGCAAAAATACTCACTACAGTTACTTTTAGTTGCGGAATTGGAAAGGATTTTTTCCTCGGGTATAAGAGTCCAAACTAATCTTAATTTAATAAATTTAGTGTCCGACCGAAACCGAAACCGAATTTCGGCAACATACTCAGTTTCGGCCGAAACCGAAACCGAAACTTCCTTACAAGGATCACGTTTTGAGGGAGAAATAAAGAAAACGTTATTATAATCAGTCAGTCTTTTTTTATCTTTAAATCACATAGCTATGCAGTCTTCGACATGTTCACTTTTTGGTATGATAATAATAAATATGATAATAATATAACAACCGCTGATTTAAGAAAAAAAATATTAACCTACTTAAAATTGAATTTGTAATAAATCATAAATTAAAATATTAAAAGAAACAAAAAACCCGACTGCGTAAAACAAAAAAATACTGAAATGAGAAAAACAATTGCAGTCGGAGATTAATAATTTTTTCAAAAAATTCATATAGGTTATTGTTTTTTCCCCGCCTGAGATGCGAAGTAGTTCTTAATTAACCAACTTTAAAAAAGGAGGAGGTTCTCAATTCGGTTGTATTTTTTTTTATGTTTGTTACCTCATAACGCTGACATTTTTTACCGATTTGAAAAAATCTTTTTTTATTTGAACACTTCCCGTTTGGTCCCATTTTCATCAGATCAGGATTTTATTACTTCTTAGTGGACTTTGAAGTCGGTTTAAGTTTTTTGTAAAACAGTTCAATTATGTTATAGCTTAATCAAGCAATATTTTTTTTTTCGTACCACTTGCTCAAAAAAGTGACATTCTATGCCACAAAAAGCGAACATAACAATAGTCATTTTTAATCTGTTAAAAACAGGGAAAGAAAATTGTTCTGAATTTAATTCATCCTCTAGGTGATTTAAATTTGGAATAATTACCGAAATTTATACTGAACTACATCTGTGTTTACACCATTGAGTTTGTATATAAAGCATTATACATCTTTTTGAAAAAGGAATACGCAAATCAACTCATCAACAATAAATGTACCGAACAAAAATGTAACTCTCTCTATCAATAATTGAACCAATATTTCGAATGTTAACTTTTACTTTTAATTGTGATTATTTTTAGTAAATACTTATCTCATATTATTATTGTGTTAATTTTTTTGCAAATGGTACGAAAAGTAGAGTATTTTCCTCGGTGATAAAGCTGTCTTAGTCTTAGGTGAACTTAAATCCCTCGCTACACTCAGGACTCGTCTTAAATCCCTCGCTTCGGTCGTGATTTAAGTTTCTACGCTCGGGAGTAAATCTCGAGTCCTTCGTTACGCTCGCGATTTAAATCGTCACCCGCGACAGAAGACACTGCTTTATCCCCTTGGTTAATAATTTACTATTATTTTTAATAACTAACACTATTGTATTATCTCTGTATTATCACTATAACAAATTTAATTAATAGCCTAGACTCGAAACATAGGTACTAGGATATAAGAAGTTTCATTTTATTTATTTATTTACTCTTAGGAAGATTTACAGCTTTATTTCTACGATAAAATAAACATATAGATGATCCTATGCCATTTACAAATCTCCACCTATCAAGATCACCATTTAATGACTATGACGTCAATATGACGTCAATGGCTGCACTAATAAGACACTATACCTACCACCATGTTTTAATTTATTATTCCGGTTTAAGATGAAAGGATGGCTGCAAGAAATTTGAAAGATAGGTATTTAACAAATCTATTGCTGTCGCGCTGTGGCCCGGAAATCAATGTGTGAGTGAACAGACTCTGCATGGTGCAAGTGTGCGTGCCGTAGCTCGCACCGCTCCCACCGACCGCCCGCCCCTCGATTTTACTTTACTTGTAATATTATATTTCTGTGATTCGGCCGGCGACTGGCAAGTTGATATACCTTTCAGCGCTTGCAGTTCTGTTGTTCCAAGTGACATTAGGGATTTTGAAATTAGAACAAATACCTAACCATACGTTATTTTATTTGTATTTTGAGTCGATATAAAAAAATAGATAATATATATTCGACATTTATGTATGTAATATTATTGGAACTGCATTATATTCACATAATGATAATCTATTAGGGCTTCCAAACAAATACCTATACAACATTTTATAGATTTATATTTGTCCACAGTCCACGCATTTCTTCGAAACTATTTATCGAATTGTGAACATTCTTTTTTTAATGCCTTATATTGACCTACTTCAACTTAGGGAACAGTGCGAAAGTAAAAAAAAACTCTAATCTGACACTGTCTTGATGTCAGCTATAATATTTTTAATTGAATATATACGACGTGCTCTTTCGTGACTTTAAGATATTTTCAGTTTACAGTTATTTCATATTTTTTTGTGTATTATGAAGTAGTTCTTTTTTACTAGTGAAAGAGCTTATTTATTCGTATAAAACAATCCCTTGAAATAATATTATAGAATCATAATAAAACGTAGCTCGTATCAAGCCAGGCCTTCACGCGTACACTTGAAAAAAACTGAACCGATTTTGATGAAACTTCTTCACAAAGTATTAAAAATAACTCTAATCTGACACTGTCTTAAAGTCAGCGAAATATTTTTACTCGAATACGTCGTGCTCTTTCGCTGACTTCAAATCAGCGTTAGATTAGAGTTATTTCATTCTTTTTAGTGTATTTGGAAGTCGATAAAAAAAAAATTACTTTTTTTTTGTGTATTTTGAAGTCGATTTAGTTTTTTAAATTACTTTTTTATTTAAATTACCAACTTTTTTATTTCGTATTATTTAGAATTTGACCAAGCTCAAGCCAAGCCGCCGCACGTATTACTTATTCCATATCTTGAAAACAACTGAACCGATTTTAATAAAACTCTCACTGAGTTGAAGTAAATGTAAACCACTAAAAAAAATGTCACAATCCGATTAATAGTTTCAGAGAAATGCGTGGACAAACATACACCTATGAAATTTTGTATATTAGTTTGGAAGCCTGAAATTTTGTGAGGAAGTTTCATCAAAATCAGTTCAATCGTTTTTAAGATATGGAATAATAAGTGTGTCGGGCTGGCTTATTGATACGAGCTATGGGCGTTGGTTGTGTCAAAGGGAAAATATCTGAAAACTTTGGTCAAATCCTCGTAAATGTAAGAAAAAAAAATTACAAGTCGATTTTAAATAAATATACCAGCCAAGTGAGAGTCAGACTCACACACAGAGGGATCCGTACAATATTAAATAACTTATCGTTGCTATGACAAAAAAAAAAGAAGTTTGTTGTATGAGCGGCCCCTTTAATTTTTCTTTTTCATTTTTATTATTTTTTGTTATAGCTGTCATAGAAATACATATTCTCTGAAAATTTCAGCTGTCTACCTATTACCGTTCATGAGATACAGCCCACTGACAGACAGACGCACGGACGGACAGCGGAGTCTTGTTTGGCACCCTTCGGGTACGAAACTAAAAAGTATAGTCACAATCCGATTAATAGTTTCCGAGAAATGCGTGGATAAAAATATACATACTTACAACCATACATACACCTATAAAATGTTGTATATTTGTTTGGAAGTCCTAATAGATTATCATTTGAATATATAATATTGTTTGGCAGTCCAATAATACATACATACATACATACGTGTCGAATCGATAATCTCCTTTTTTTAAGTCAATTAAAAATAGATATTTTGTCCTGTTATTTTGAAAAAGGTTACTAAATATTAGATATTATGATAACCTTTGAACGATCACATTTCTTGTTCTTTAATCCTTCATCACTCAAAAGTATAAAAAAGAACAATCTTGGTTAGGGCACACTATACCTTACATGTAGGTTACCAAAGACGTAATACTATATCGATATCGATGAACAACACTAGAGCAGGTATCGATAATATATTATCGACTACTACGCGACACTTCTTTGACTGTATATGTATTTGTCCAAGCCTCTCCTCCCTCAGCCCTGCCCGAATACAGGCGATAGAGACAACTGCAGCTTGGATCGATTATACCTATTTAAAATTGACGAAATCGCTATTTCGTAATCCCTAGTTTCCTCCTCCAATACTGAATCGATTTTAATTATTTTTCAAGAATAGTAATAAGAAGGGCTTTGGCTATGTCGGTCGGTTTTCCTTTTATTATTTATATTCGTCATATTTATTTTCTGGACGTCTGATAAGGGCAGTTAAAAATGATGAGTTTTTGTGATTTTAGAAGATTTTTAGTTTTTATAATAATAAATTTATGGAGAAAAACGAAACCGAGGGACATACAGTGGCACCTACAGATTGCATGGTAAAATAATCATTGCTCTAGTGTCATTATCCAGAGAGGAAACTGAGGATTACGTTTGTATGGAAAAAACACCACCAGTGTTTCCTCTTAATAACTGATAAAAATCCTGTTCTTATTTTTCAAAATTCCTCTCATTTTAAATAATATGCTGAAGTAACTTTATAACTAGATCCTACCAAGACTGGGAGCCAGGAGACTCATAGCACAGGGAAATCTAGTTTGAGCTCCTGTCTCCACAGTTAAGAGGAAAGAATGGCTGCAAGAAATTTTAAAAATAGGTTTTTAACATATCTATTGCTGTCGCGCTTTGCCCGAGCTATCCCGCCCGAGGGCGATAGAGACACTACAGCTTGGACCGATTATACCTATTTAAATTAGACGAAATCGCTATATTGTAATCCCCTGTTTTTTCCTCCAAAACTGGATCGATTTAAAAAAAAGAATCATAATAAGAAGGGCTTTGGCTATGTCTGTCGGTTGTTCTTTGTTCTTTTATATTCGTCATATTTGTTCGCTGGACGTCTGATAATGGCGTTAAAAATGGTAAGTTTTGGTGATTTTTAGAAGGCGCCTAAGACTTATAATAATTAATTTATGGAGAAAAACACAATCGAGGGACATACAGTGGTAACTACAGATTGCATGGTAAAATAATCATTGCTCTAGTGTCATTATCCAGAGAGGAAACTGAGGATTACGATTGTATGGAACAAACGCCACCAGCATTTCCTCTTAAATGTACCTGCTCATAAATTAAAAATTTGTTCTTTTATTTATATTTGGGAGTGAATAAATGATTATTATTTTTATAAATTGTGGACCAAAGCTTGCAGTAATCACCGGCAAACTTCTAGGCACAAAACATAAACCGCACAGAAGCCAAATTAAGGTCTCTTTGGTGGGTTTGGTGGGGTGCGAAGACTGGAGCGGGGCAGGATGCGAGACAATAAATGAAAATAATCTACGAGTAGGTACAATTTGTGTTGCTTGCCAGTGTACCTGTTCAAACCACTACGGCCAAATTGTGCCACGAAGTTTGTCGGAATCTATACAAGACTATGACTTTTGTAGTAACTAATACACTACTACTACTAGCGCAGTTGTAAAGTACTTTGTAGTACCCTACTTAGCTACCTGTCGCCCTCAAATTAAAAATCTATCGCCGCCCACCAGCGTATTCCGACAGCCCCACTTGAGAGCCAGTTATATTCTAGGCTCTGTGTGCTTATATTCATGTCATCACATTATCACTAACCATGGTGAGATTGTAGGCATACACATTCATCAAAAAAAACTCGATAGCTTGCTGTGACGTCAAACTAACTGGCAGGGTACATCGAATAGTGTAAAAAATCATACAAAAAACATGAGAACTATTAAGCCTATGATTTACAATGATAATTTATTAAATAATACATCAGGAAAAAATATTAAGAATTACTTCTTTTTATAACTTAGCTACTAGTCAATAAATCGCGCTGTCTGACATACTGTTTGACGAAAAGCATTATTAATTTTATGAATGGAATTAATAATAATAATAATTTCTTTATTATACAATTTACATGCTGACTCCTAAACTAGGGGTTGCCTGTATCTCAGGAGCCAGCCTCTTTCCCCTTTAAAAGTTAAATTAGTTTGTGATATAATTATAGTTAGTTAATTTAATTAAAATTAAAATTAATATTAATGCTGCGTAGGTGTGTTTGTGTGAATGTGTATGTGTGAATAGGGTGTGTTTTTGTGTGTGGTGTGCATGTGTGTGGGGGTGTGTTGGTGTGTATATAGTGAATGTTCTTACTAGGAGTATCTGGGTGTGCGTGTTAAGTACTTTTATATATATTTATTTTTGTATTTAGCTTTTATCTTTAGGATAGATAGGTATATATTTATATTCTATCTTAGAAAGGTTGCAGTAACAGTTGTTCTGTACTGTCATAATCAAAATTATTAAGCCAATGTTTTATTTATGTTTGATTTCTTGGTTGCTCAGTGATTTTATTTTATATAATTTATTAAGCATATTATACAAACGTGGGGCAAAGACATAATACTGTTTTTGGGCAAAAGTTGTTTTTGTGTATGGAACAGGACAGCGATCGAGTCTTGTATTAGATATTGGTAGATAGGGAACGACCCTTCGATGATACCTCCGCAGACATTCATATACAAATATCTTTCTGACTGACAAGACTTTCATTGAATCACTGAATTATTGGTATATGGAGATGCAAGGTGGATGACACCTCCATATAAAAGGGAAGCCTCCGCCATCATCGGATCTTCCGCCAGGCTGGGTCATCGTGCCTGGGAACCGCGGTCCAACTGTACATGTCGGACAGTTGTATTGCAGATCGCCGAGAAAAATTCGCAAGCTAGATCCAGTATGTTGTGGCGCCATCTACATTTCTGTATGTGAACTATCTCAGTGTAACTGATAGATGGCTGATAGATGTCGCTACAAGTATGATTATTCTGTTCTGAAGATATATGGATATTAGCTCAGAGTATATAAATACTACGTACAACAGAGAGACAGCGCCCATACTTCAAAAGTTACCACCATAACTCGCGTAAGTACAGCGCCGGTGGCGAGATTGGGGTACTAATTCCTATTCTGGGTTTGTAAGTGACTACAGCAATGTTTGTTTTTCAGTAAATGACAACAGATGACACTGTTGAAAGAATTTAATTTTAAAGAACAATGGGCACATTTGTAATTTTTTTTGTTTTTGTGTAAGAGAGGTAGAGCGTAGCATTTACTGACACAAAGGCTTTTTCCCAAACTACTCCATACTTTTGTTCAAAAAAGATAAGAATTCCATACATTAAGTCCTAAACTAATCCAAAGAATTATTATTATGTTATTCAATTCTAAAAATACTGATTTTAAGTTGCATCTTACTCCGCAGGTAATTGAGACAATTCTCAAAATACTCTCTAGCTATTGTTCATCAACAATTCGCAAACTCCTCCATCGAAGTTATCGAATTATTACTAAATATTAAGTTGCATTATATCACATAAGATGTTAGAAGAAGTCACAGTATTTATAAGCATAATAACAAAATCATGCTTATTGAACTTTCCTTTATATTGTACTAGCTTCCGCCCCGTGATTTCACCCACCTTCCCGAGGGATATATTATTTTTCCGGGATAAAAAGTATTCTATGTATATGTTAATCCAGAATACGTTCTATCTGTATACCAAATTTCATCTAAATCCGTTCAGATGAATGAATCTAAGCTTGTTTTAAAAAGAGTAATTACAGATTTCAGGCTCTTCTCAGCAAATGCAACCTTCCGAACCGGTAGTATTAGAGTCAGACTTTCCATAATTGCCTGTGAAGATCTATTTGAATAAATGATTTTGAATTTTGAATTTTGAGATGTTGACGCATGATTGAGGGACAAACATCCAAACCCACAAAAATTCGCGTTTATAATATTTGTGAGATGAGATTAGAGTGACTAGATTTACTCGCTTTTCCCGAACTCTGTCTCTATTCTCTAGTCACTCAAAAATATTTTTTATTCAAATATAATACTAGGATAACATAAGCTACAAGAGTTCTCTTTAATACCTCTCAAAATTGGTAAAAAATCCTGGTCTCATATTTTCCCAAGTTTAAAATATATATACAGGATATCCGGACAGGCGTCGAGCGCCACTCGTGACATCTACACTTATAGAGTTAGTGTAGAGGATTTCGATAATTTTGCTAGCAGTGGAAAAAATAGGCGGCCAAGCGACTGACACACACATTTATTTTCTTTCTGATATATTACAATAGTTTTATAAACAAAAAAATACAATAGAAAATACCATAAATTAATCTAACAAAGTAGTTTTCAACATTTAGTGTAGATGTTAATAGAGATAATCTACAAAAATACAAATCTTTTTTGTATTTTTGTTTGTAATGAATAAACGTACAAACTAATGGAACGATTTAAAAAAACTTTCACCAGTCGAATCATATTGTTATTTATCACTGAGTGGATATATATTTTATATAGCGTCTCCGTTTTCTGCTTGGACAAAAATGCTTTCGTATGTATGTCCAGGTCGCATTTCTCAACTTTCAGAAAATCAACCTCAGAAAATTTCTGGAGAATCTCCAGAAATTTTCTGAGCAGGTTCAGTGATTTACGAATGGCTTTAATCCTTTTGTCCATATAAAAGACTTATTAATTAAGTTGTTCTTATTTGATATTTTGTTGAATAAACTTTTCCAGCACTAGATATAGACTTAACCCCATAAAAACAAATGAAATAGAATTGGGACGAAACTGCCCATTGTACTTTAAAAAAAACGTAGTAGATTTCAAAATATTTAGACTATATTTATTTATCTTTGTAGTCTCTGCTTATTAGAAACAGGTTATTATTAGATTTATTTTATTATTATTTGATTGTTTTGGTTTTAGACGATGATGATGATGTATGGTCGAAAGATTTAAATAAAATAACATAAATTGCAAATATTAAAAATACGAGTTTTAAACATTAATTTAATTAAATTATGTAAATAATTATCATCAAATTCTATTTCCTTGCAATAAAACTCAATGAAAAGTAATTTAATAGCGTTTTGACTAAGAATTAATTTTCAATCAGTCCATACGATGTTTGTAGCGACATCTTTACGCGTGAATTCTACACTAATTATAAAATGTATGTGATTGACCAGACATGATATTAGTTAATTAATATTTATTATTAGTGTGAGAATATATAAATAAAAATCAATTGCCACATGCCGTATGTAATGGTGCGTCTACGCTACGCGAACCGAGCACGAGCCGAGCTGCTCTTCCTTCGTCACTTGCGATGTCAAGTGTGGACGTACACACGGCAACACATCAAGCTATACATTTCCAGTATAAGCTGATCTCGCATTGTATAGGATTTCCCTGCAATGAGAGGTCAGCTTAAATTGGATATGTATAGCTTGATCTGTAGCCGTGCGTACAATGAGCTTACAACACGAATGCGATGCGAATCCGCCCTGCGTTCATCAAAAAACTAACAATCAGCGGAGCGCAGTCGAGCGTGTGCCGAACGCGAGTTGGAGTCTGTCCACGCCAAGTCCACGCTACGCGTATCCGGGTTCCACGTGCTCGGCACCACTGCATACGTCATGTCACTGGCGTTATGAAGAGACTGAAACATTCTTACGGATATAAGAGTAGCATAAACTCCCTTTCTTAATCATACTATACGAATACTTACATACCACCCACACACAAGAACAGCCCCTCACATACACACACACTCATAGTAGCATTTTCCAGATCACATTCGTTTTTAATGGTTGTTTTATATAATTTAATTTTAATTTATTTTTAATGACTAACTAGAAAAAAAAAAAAAAAACAATTATTATTATTATTGTAACTTATTTATTATTGTAACAAAATTTTTGCCGCTTCGTAATTCTGTGGACGGGATAGTAATAGAACCTCACAGGACAGGCCCAGCCTAGTGTGAGGTTCACAAGAAAATATGTAATGGTATGTGCTGATTATTAATAAATTATTATTATTATTATTATTATGTGGCAGTTGATTTTGATTTATACATTCTCACACAGTTTTCTATATCCTTTTATATTATCTTTACTAATATCATAAAGCGGAAGAGATTTTTGTTTGTTTGTTTGTTTAAACTAGCTAATCTCTGGAACTACCAGTCAGATTCGAAATAATAGGGATAAAAAGTAGCCTATGACCTTCTCCATACCAGGCTATCTGCGTGCAAAATTTCATCGAGTTCCGTTCTGTAGTTTAGGCGTGAAAGTGTAACAAACAAACTCACATTCCCATTTATAATATTAGTTAGGTTAGGATAGCATAAGTATAATAGTACAATTATTTATTTTTAATTTAATTACACTAAAATACGTCAGTAAAGAACTAGTACCAAATGAAAACGCTCCCTTTCTTAGCACGTGTGCAATCATGCACGAACTTCGCAATATCCGACCTGCTTTCCCATTTTAAGTAATGCTATCCTAGGCAATATATTATAAGTAAAGAGGTAGATAGTTTACTTAGTAGAAAATTCTAAATCTATGGGTTACCTACACAAGATTAGAACTTAATAAATGGCACACTGTCGTGTCGTTGACGCTCTGATGCGATTCATAGCTAAAGTGAGCTAACTAGCACATGTGCCACTCGCGGTGCGCTTATAACCTATCTACCTCTTATACTTATATTATTATTGATCTTAAGTGTCAAAAGGTATAATCTAGCAGTTCTAGCACAGCTCAAAGGCTTGGCATACTTGAGTTAATTAACCTGTTGTTTCCAAGCCAAGGGCAATCAAGTAAATAAAGTCTTGAAGTTTCAATTGCGCACATAACTTGAAATCGACATCTTTATTTAAATTAGATAGAACGTAAGTACATCGAAGTATCAAAGAAAATCTTTTTGAATATGGAATGTTATTCCATATCCTTCATTGATTCATGGTTTGAAATTAGAACACAATGATATTCACCTCTTCTCAAGAATAGATTTTGTTTCTAAAATAAACTTTTTTACCCATAGCATATTCCATGTTCCAAATTCAATCGTTTTTAATCTCGACTCAAACAAAACTTGACTCATTGCTTCGATTGATATTTATAAAGACGATACATGTAATGCCACCTCTCAAATGGTGATACAAAAACCCGCTGTTCGATCAATTTCGATCGAAAAGTGTCGGAATTCCACGAGTCGATGATCATTTAGCACAACGACCATAATTGCTTATACGATAAACGTGCAATTAGCATTTAACACGAAATAATGTTTGATACCTACCTGATTAATCGCAGTTTTATCCCTTTTTTATGTTTTACTATGTTTATCGTTTCCCTATTTTCCTCATACGTTAGAATTACGCCAATGTCCTAGAGCGTCAATGAGCCAATGGCGGAACAAGATGAGACACCCCTCGCAAGCACGCCAACCACCCGCCAAAACTATTTCTTCTAATTTTGAAAGTACTGTTCAAGTATGTTCAAAGTAGGTTATTCATTTTTGTAGCAAACGTCAATGAGAATTAATTCATAAAGTAAAATAGATGCCAAAATTAAGATATTTTTTTTATCGAACAAAAAGTAATTAATCAAAAAAACTGTACTGGCGCTTTTGTATAGAATGAATTAAATAATTGAACTGTTTTACAAAAAAACTTAAACCGACTTCAAAGTACACTAAGAAGTAATCAAATCCTGATTACTTCTTAGTGGACAAAACGGGAAGTGTACCCTTTCAAACAAAAAAAGAATTTTCCAAATCCGTTAATAAATGACAGAGTTATGAGGTAATAAACATAAAAAAATACAACCGAACTGAGACCCTCCTCCTTTTTTTGAAGTCGGTT
The DNA here is from genome assembly GCA_951394255.1 of Polyploca ridens. Classification (NCBI taxonomy): domain Eukaryota; kingdom Metazoa; phylum Arthropoda; class Insecta; order Lepidoptera; family Drepanidae; genus Polyploca; species Polyploca ridens. The sequence goes on from OX596251.1 coordinate 14,125,167, forward strand.
AAAAATACGTACCAATACGAATATACGAATCGTAGTAAAATCCCAAATATACTGGAAACTTTGATTTTTTCACAAACGCAGGATGCAATGCACCAATGAGATGTTTTGAACCGCCACGCCGTTTTACGATATTTCACTAGCTTTATTAGCCGACTTCAAAAAAAGGAGGGGCTCTCAATTCGTCTGTATTGTCCCTGTCGAGGGAACCATAGCACGGTGCTAGAGTACTGCTTTAGTACCCGCTTGGCTGGCTACCACCCTTCGGTCGCCAACTACCTAGCGGCTCCGACAGCTGCACTTGAGAGCCAGTTTCACAAGCCTTTGTGTGCTTACCAACTTCCGCTACATCATTACTGACCATGGTTAAATTTTAGTCAAACAAAGGTCTGTCATACCATTTTTAACGCGGAAATGTACCTAGCCTAAATCAAACAAAAAAATGGCAAAGGTATGGTCATTGAGGTATTATTACTACGTATAGAGAAGCTATCATAAGCAAAGGTTATGTCCCATTTTTTTAGAGTCACCTAAAGTTCTCTTTAGCGCTGAAACAATAATTTGTCGTCTAAGCAGACAGTAGAAACACGTAGCGCTATCAGAACGCTTTTAGGAGTATTTTTCTCTCAAACACCATGATTTTCACGGCGCTTACGCGTTTCGTTCACCGTTCTACAACAACAAGTGTCGCCAGATGGATTCAATTGAATGGAACATAGTTGTGATGTGTGGCGTCTTCTCTATACGTAGTAATAATAGCTCAATGGGTATAGTTGACTTATTTCTTGCCAAATTCAAAGCTATATATCATTCCTATATATGGTATAAGTAATGTGTTTCAATTATTTAAAAACCTGTCTTATCTTACCATACATACCTCTTAACATACATAGAACATCTTCAAGGCTAAAAATACTTGTACTTCGTTTATTTTATCTCAGTACTAGTACCGTAATTGCAACATTAGACGTAACAAATTACCTAGTTTATTATGGATATAACATATGTTTTACTTGCCTCGTGCCCTAGTGAATAAGTATCAGGTCGGTCACGCACGCACGACTGATTAAATGGTATATAATTATGGATTATGTAATTTTAATACGTCAAACGTTGGAATGTGTGCTTTTGCGTTGAAAAAATATGAAAAATCTGCCAAGAGTCAGTCTGACTCGCGCACCGAGGGTTGCGACCTGCCTAAGACGTGTAATTTCTTACTTTAGGCCATAACTGCAGAAAAAAATCCGGACCGCATAATTATTTTACTTTTGTATGTGAAGGAATTTTGATGATTTCGAAAAATTGTGCTTGTTAGAAACATCGTTATATTATTCCTGTAATATTTACATCAATGTCTTTCTAATGTAATTATTTCAGGCTTTGCTTTGACATTTCGGTCCCCCATTTGGCCCCTTTTGCAAAGAAACTAAAATATTTTTGCTCTAAGACTGGGTAAGCAATATTTATAACAGTCTAATTTCAAGTCAATAGCATCAGTGGTTGCAAGGAATATACCGCTGTGATAAACGGATAGACGGACGGAGTGGCACCATAAGGGTTCCTTTTTACCTTTTTAGTTCGGAACCCTAAAAAACTATTTTACAAAAAAACCGACCTGGATGATAATCGGGCCAAATGGGAAATATACCCTTTAATTAATTTAATTTAAAAATTAAATGGTTAAATAAATGACGGAGTTCTGAGGTAACAAACATAAAAAAACATACAATTGAGGAATTCTTCCTTTTATAAATTCGGTTAAAATAGGTCCATATTTCTTTTTGATATTACTTTAAAAATATTACACTTCACTAAGTGACCCATTGAATAATCGAGTACCAACAATTTTATAGACTGAGAACAACACTTCACAATTTTTACCCCAATATACTTCACAACTTACATTTTTATGACACAGGAAACGGTTATTCAACCTTCAAACACCTGATCCCCAAACGATCAAAACACCGTGCCATGGCAAGTTAAATGTTTTTTTATTGTAAATAATAAATGACTATGTAGGTAAATAAAAAAAAATAGGGAGTTAGCAGCAGCTTGCTTATCTACAACATACAATAGCGGCCCAACAGACGCTTTGATCATATTACTACTTACAAAATATTATTTTTAACTTTTTAGAGAATCTTTTGTAGTGTTTTTTTTTATAATACAGCAGGAATAAAATGAGTTGAAAAAAAATGTTTTGTTTTTTTTTTCATGACGCCTGGTGGCGACGTATGTTTAGTAATTAATAGGTCCTAAAACGAACAGTTTTGTTTTGTTACAGGTGAAAGTAAAATACTACACAACATCTCTGGTGAATTTCGATCAGGCGAGTTGACCTGCATCCTCGGACCTTCGGGAGCCGGCAAGTCTTCGCTTCTTAACATTTTAGCTGGATATACGTAAGTTTTATAATTGGTTTGCCAATTTTGATCGTAAAAGAGACTTGTATCATTAAAAATACATAATACTATTAAATAAAAGTACGCTAAGGCTTTATAGGATAAAGTCTTAAACGGCTTAGAATATCTTACTTTGTATTCTTATAGTATAATTTCGAATATACACAGTGACTGGGTCCAAAATGAGGACATTCGTAAGAGAACGAAAACAACGGACATAGCTCGTAGAGTTAGTAAGCTTAAGTGGCAATGGGCGGACCGCATAGCTCGAAGAGCCGATAACCGCTGGGGAAGAAAGGTCCTCGAGTGGTGACCATGTACTAGAAAGCGCCGAGCGAGACGACCTCCTACCAGGTGGACTGACGACCTGGTCAGAGTCGCTGGGCGCCGCTGGATGCAAGCGGCCCAAAACCGTTCGATGTGGAAGTCAATGGGAGAGGCCTATGTTCAGCAGTGGACATCCATCCATAGGCTGATATGATAATGATTAAATATGAAATGAAATGAAATAATGAAATGAAATGAAATGAAATGAAATGAAATGAAATGAAATGAAATGAAATGAAATGAAATGAAATGAAATGAAATGAAATGAAATGAAATGAAATGAAATGATATGAAATAATTTATTCATTCAAATAGGCCTTCACAGGCACTTATGAATAGTCAAACTCTAATACTCTAATGCACTAATACACTCATGCAATATGCCTCCATAATCGAGCAGTTTGGGTTCTAATCCCAGTCATGGAAAACATAATATTGATAAGTAGCCCGGGTAATTGGTAGTATATGCTTGATAGACAGCGAAAATACTTACCATATAAATCAGGTATTTGAACTATTTTTGGTGATATGTGGGGTCTCAATTCCATGACGCCTTTGGGACTAAATGGGCTTTGTTTATTATATAATTTTACCAGTTTCACGCCAAATAACCACGGAACCATAAACAATTTATATACATTTATATAATTCTATAGAATGTTAGCACCATTGACGTCACGTCTATGTTAATGCAATTATATACACACCGGCACAATTAGCGAAACAGAAAAAAAGTGAGACTATGAGATAATAACGCATATATTTGACGAAAATGTAAATAGACACAAAATAATAAATTGATTAACATCTTTTAACAACGACTTTGAAAAGTCTTCGTTATTTTTTATTGAAAAATAAAGAAATTTGAAATAAGTGAAATTTTTAGATAATTATGAACCATCACAAAAAATAAAAAACGTAAGCATTAAATGATTTAACAATAAAATTAAAACAAAATTAATAACGAGTGTTTCCCCCTCTTGCTCTGATTACGGTTTCCATTCGTCTGGGCATGCTACAGATTATGTTATCGATGATTTCTTGAAGCAACCGCTCCCACTCCTCAAGTAATGCGTTTCCAAGTTCATTCAGATTGTTGGGGGGTGGCATTCTGGATTTAACCCTTCTTTTTAGCAAGTCCCACACATGCTCTATCGGATTCATATCGGGGGAATTTGCTGGCCACTGCATCACCGGTATACCTACGTGGCTCAGATATGCCTGTACCGATTGTGCACTATGAGCACGAGCATTATCTTGCATTAGAATAAAGTCGTCACCAATAAATGGGGCAAATGGTACAACATGTTCTTCTAAAATGTCTCTGATGTATCGATCTGCTGTCATGGTCCCTCCTGTGACTATCATAACTCCGTGCGAGCTCCCAAACATATCCCTCCCCAAACCATAATCGAGCCGCCACCATAAGCCACTGTGTGTTCAAAATTAGACTGTATGTGGCGTTCTCCTTTGCGTCTCCATATTCGCTGTCTCCCATCGATCTGTTTTAAAAGAACTCTGCACTCATCAGTAAAGAGAACCTGCTGCCATTCGTTCAAATCCCAATGACGATGTTCTCGCGCATAGCTTAATCGGTTTACGCGGTGACGTCTCTCAAGTTTTGGGCCTTTGGCAGGTATATACGACCCTAAACCAACTTCTTCAAATCTCCTGCGAACTGTACGCTCACTTACTCGTACTCCTCGAACGTCTTCCAGTTCATTTCGAGCTTGTATAGCCGTTAGTCGCGTATTCCTACGAACTCCAAGTTGTAAAAAACTGTCATCTCACCTCGATGTACATCTTTTTCTACCTTGACCCCTCCTCCTCACAAGAGAATTAGACGATCTGTACCGCTGGATGCTGCGATGAATCGTTGATACTGGTCGACGAAGCCTTGAGGCAATCGATCTGTAGGTATGGCCATTTCTTCTCATTTCATCAGCCCTAATGATTTCCAGTGATGTTAAGTCAGGCATAATAAAGAGCTTTTAATAAACAAAATTGCCTATAGAATAACAAATTTATAAAAAACAATTAAGTGCAATTTTTCAAAAAAATTACAATTACGTAGTTATTACTCGAACAAGTTGACAAAACGTATTGTTCGGGAAAATAAAACAAATGAATGAAAAAAGTGTATGTCATAAGAAAGGGACTAAATTTGAAAATACAAAATAGATTTAAGATTAATTCAGTATCTTTCCGAACAAAATGACTCAAGTAATATTTTTATGTACGGTATCAATTTCACAGTCAAATCCGTCAATTCCCCCTATTAAATGAGATTTAAACCAAGTCTAGTAAAACTCAGGTTTTAAATATATCCATCACATTTTTTACGTCATATAACAAAAAGAGCCGGGGCAAAGGATTAGAAAAATGACGGCCGTTCTAATTAAACTATTCACTAACTTTTTGAGATAACATTCATCTCTTGACTAGCGGTTAAAAAATAAAAATTGATTTCTATTGTTTTTCTCGCCCATGCCTAGTACTTTTGAATATTCTGTGCCAACGCGAAACAGTCAAGCGATTAAAAGTCACGATCCAATTATTTCATTTCACTTATTGGTTGCAATAGATACCACCGATAATTCTAACTATTATAAATGCGAAAGTGAGTTTGTTTGTAACGCCTTCACGCCTCAACTACTGAACGGATCATCATGAAATTTGGCATGCATATAGCCTATAGTATGGAAAAGGACATAGGACTTTCATCCCGGGAAAGGGGGTGAAACCGCGGGGGACAGCTTGTATTCAATAAAACTAAATGATTGTTTGAAAATAAAAAGAAAACGTGATGTCAATTTGCCATTTGCCGCAATAAGTCCAAATAACTTACGTTATTAAAATTAAGGTGGCACCACAGGGTGGCACATAATTTTAGTAGCACCCCATGTCACATCCGGAATCAGGGTGAGAAGTATGCTATTCCATATAAACAAACTGCTTAATATTCAAGTTTAGACCATAGACTTAGGATTTCGCTACGCTAAGGTTTAGACAGTGTTATAAGACTCAAGTTTTTAATTAATTTAATTCTATTTCGTATTTTGTTAAGACAATGGGCTTACCTACTTAACCGAGAGATTAATTTATAACACCTGTATCTAAATGAGATTCAGACTGAAAACCTAGGGATTATGAACGTCTAGATTAGTTAACTTGTTACAGAAGATGTTTTTGAAGAAGAGTTACTATAGTACTTTTGAACCGCGCCCGCGTGAAAGGCTTCTTTTTCGTTAGAGTGCAACGATTCATAGATTAAAGCGTTGTTCTAGAAATTTCCTAGGGATTTGTTAAAACATTATCATCCATCGAGTTATAACCCCTCTAACAACACATATACGTTCTTATACGTTCTTTGACGGGCCAGTTGGCGCAGTTGGTTAAGGTTCACCTTACGCGCCGCAGGTCGTGGGTTCGATTCCCACACAGGACATGCATTTGTGTACATGAACATATCTGTATGTCCTGAGTCTGGGTGTAATTATGTATATTAAGTATGTATTTACAAACAAAAAAGTAGTATATGTATTATATCAGTTATCTGGTTTCCATAGTACAAGTTCTACTTAGTTTGGGATCAGATGACCGTGTGTGAGGAATGTCCCAGGATATTTATTATTATTATTATTATATGGATTATGTGAAAGATGATATGGATAAGAAAGGAGTGAATGCTGGTTTGACGGATAGAAGAGACTAATGGAAGAAGCGTACATATTGCGCCGACCCCAAATGATTGGGAACAGGGCAGGCAGATGATGATGTACGGGCAAGGATAGGTAGATCCATGATAAAGGAGGGCGGTCCACTAGCTAAATGATGATTAAGATTCCATATAACTTGACAACTAGCTACTTGACAACTTTTTAGGCGATGATAGCTCAGTGGTAGTGACGTCGGATACCGAGACGAAGGTCCCGGGTTCGAATCCTACAATGGGCTTGAGCTTTCGGTGAAGGAAAACATCGTGAGGAAACCATAACACGGTGGTAGGGTACTATGTAGTGCTCGCCTGGCTGGCTACCACCCTCAAGTTGAAAATCTGTCGCCAAGCACCTTTCGGTGTGTTCCGATAGCTTCACTTGAGAGCCAGTTCCTTCTAGGCTTTGTGTGCTTACCACCTCCGGCCGCATCATCACTTACCATGGTGAGATTGCGGTCAAACACAGGCCTATAAACAGTAAAAAAAAGAAAAACTAAACCTAATAGAATTGTATTAAAAGAATCTTTTCGGTACGAAATATAATGAAAACTAAATTGGTAATATCATTGTAGGACCAATGGAGTTAATGGAAAGATCACAGTGAACGGCCATTCGCGAGATATGAGAGTGTTCAAGAAACTAAGCACCTACATCATGCAGGATGATCTGCTGCAACCGAGGCTTACAGTTCAGGAGTCAATGAAGATTGCTGCTGATTTGAAACTTGGAAAAGAACTGGGGAGAGCTGAGAAGGAACTTATTGTAAGTAATGTGTATTTTTTTAATGTTGTGTTTGACTACAGTCACCACATGATAATTATATGTCCAAAGCTGAAAATATCAGGGAGGCTTTGTTCCGCAGAGTATAGTCGCCGAGGACAGTTAGTGCCGCAAAATTAGTAAAACCATGATTTAGCGGTGAAAATGTATTAGAAGAAATAATCAGACAAGACATGAGATTTTTGTCACTATTTTCAAGAAAATCGTATTAACGAATAAACTATGTAAGTACTTAATACTTACCTACCTATGGGCCGTGACTAAAAGTCAGGTTCATTAATTCCAATGCACTATCTATGAATGCATTCCATTTATTTCCTGTGGGAAATTCCCAAGCAAGCATTAGTTTCAAGTCTATTTGCTATATGAAATAGTTGCTAGAATAGAGTTCGAAAGAAGTTATTAAAAAAATAGTGTATTATTCCAAACATAAAAAAATCGAAAAATTTTCATTGTATTTGGTAATGATTTCATTCCACATGGTCGACTAGTCCATGCTTATTATTATTTGTAAATAATACGTTTTTTTTTTAAATAAATTCATGTAAAAATCTTCAGTAGTCGATTCTGAATAAACTACTTCTGTAACCTACTCGTTACACTGTGAGAGAGTTCAAACCCAAATGCGTTACTATGCACAAAATACATAGAATAGAACCTCAGAGTATATAAATACTACGTACAAATAGAACTAAAGTTTTTTTTTTTTTTCAATGTTATACATTGAAAAAAAAAAAAAACTTTAGTTCTATTTGTACGTAGTATTTATATACTAACAATACGTATTAAGTATACTTAACAATGGAAGTAAATAATTGCTGATGAAATTACTGCCTACGTGTACACAATACCAACGACAGGCCCTTAAACCTTCAATGTTGATATTACTAGATGAGTTTCTATCAATGGCATACTTGTGAACAGGTGCTGCTTGTTGGGGGGCTGGTCTGCATATGTTTGCTATTTACCTATTAAATAATGATCAAGTCTACTTTGTATTTTTTCCACCGCAATTGTTGTCAGTGCGATTAGAATGTGAATGTTATGTTATGCAGCAATTGACGAGTTTCTTGCCGGTTCTTCTCAGCAAATGCAACCTTCCGAACCGGTATAAGAGTATTAAAATACATAAATGCCTCCGAAGGTCTATTTGAATAAATCATTTTGAATTTGAATTTTCTTACGGAATCCTTTATTACGCAATCTCTTTTCTAATTCTATACCACTTATATATGACTTGAAAGAGACCGTGTACACCAATCTCTTTATTTCAAGAGGCGTACTGCCCATAATTACTTGGCAACGATCAATAAGAAGTGTTGATCCTCAGTAATGTCCAGATAAATCAATTGACTGACTTTATCAAGAATATGGAACATAATTTATTGAATGCATTTTGATGTTATTAGTAGGTAATTTTGCTCGCGTTGTTTTAAAAGCAATATTTTTCGTTTTGTTAATTCAAATCCAGATACCAGGCAATTTTATTTACACTGGCTTCTGCATTAGCGAATACCTTTTCCAACTCTTTACTATTTAATAATATCAAAGTCATCAGCATACAGTTGGGAGTTTTTAATTTCAAAAATGTCGTGCATGTATAATAGTAAAGATTATTGGACCAAGTATCATCATCATCAGCCTATAATGTCCCACTGCTGAGCACAGGCCTCCTTTCACAAATGAGGGTGAAAGGGAATGAGCAATACTCCACCACGCGTGCCTACTGCGGATCGGTGGATGTAGGCTAGTGGTCAACCTACTGTTGGAATTTTTCAAGCCGCCTAGTAGGCATCCAACCAGCTTAACGACTATCACAATTAAGTGATAACCGGAACCAACGGCTTTACGTGCCTTCCGAAGCACGGAAACGCTCGATTTGAAATACCACTAGGCGGTCACCCATCCCGGTACTGACCACGACGGTGGTAGCTTAATTTTGCCGAGCGCTTCCAAACGCCAACGCGCGGACCAAGTATACTACCCAGAAAAAATAATTTTAATTATTAATGTTTCATTCAGCCTTGTAAGTAAATAAGGTTGAAATTGGCTGCCACTTACTGCATCTATGTCTAGTCATACCAGCTGGGAATGACAGCTCATGTAATTTGATCAGCTTTTAATATAAAATTGCCTTTTTATCTGAAACCTAATATAAATTAAAGTCTGTTTGAAGAAAGTTGATTGAACGCATTTACAATTTTATAAAACTCTGTAAATGAATGGAAATACTTATTTAAATAATGTAGGTATTTTATAATTTGATTTTTAATACCCAATTATTAATTTTATCAAATCACATTATTATTTTGATAAATTTCCAATCATTTTTATTCTAAATAACAATACCTTTATGATAAATTTAACCATTTCTAAGGCAAAAGGCATATTCATAGACCCCGTAATTCCATTAATTGAATCAAACTCATCCATATTCATTCTAGAGTGGTGCAAGGTACGACCTTCTTTGGATCTTGAAACTGTTTTATGTTAGGATCCCTTTTAAATAAGATTAGATCACGTTTCCTATTGAGAGACGTGCCTCATGGGAACTAAGATGGAATTTGTATTATGAGTTGAATTAAAGTGGAAATAATTATCTACTATATACAATGATGGGCCTTTTTACCGCTTTTTTCGGTAAACGAAAACAAAGTGAGAAAACCATAGTGCGGCAGTTTTTTTTACTGTTTATAGGCCTGTGTTTGACCGCAATCTCATCATGGTAAGAGATGATGCGGCCGAAGGTGGTAAGCACACAAAGCCTAGAAGGAACTGGCTCTCAAGTGCAGCTATCGGAACACACCGAAAGTTGCTTGGCGACAGATTTTCAACTTGAGGGTGGTAGCCAGCCAGGCGAGTACTACAAAGTAACCTACCACCGTGCTATGGTTTCCTTACGATGTTTTTCTTCACCGAAAGCTTAAGCTCATTGTAGGGTTCGAACCCGGGACCTTCGTCTCGGTATCCAATGTCACTACCACTGAGCCTTAAACCTAGTTTTCGCCTAGTTGGGTGCTATGGTGCTGTGTAATAGCTGCCTTGCAACCACCTTTAGGATGGCAATCTGTAGCCTACCTACTGACGTATTCAGGCAGCTGTACATAAAATGCACTTATCTACAAAGTTTTGAATAATCTTGTTTATTTTTTTCCAGATAGGAGAGATTCTAAAAACTCTCGGTCTGTGGGACCACAGGAACACAATGTCAGAATGCCTGTCAGGTGGTCAATTAAAACGACTGTCAATTGCTCTTGAACTGGTGAACAATCCACCCATTATATTCTTGGATGAACCAACCACGTAAGTATTTCATTCCGTTTGAGCTTTTTCCCCGAGAGAGAGAAAGTCTGAGAAAAGCTCAGTCTCTACATCTACTTTTCTTAAATTAATTGTAAACTTTGGCTCACGGTAAAAAAAAAACAATGACATCAATTGCTATTATAGGACGCGCGTCCCTCGCGAGACAAAATCGAATGGTGCGTCCATGCTACACGAAGCGAGCACGAGCCGAGCCTCGAACGAACAGGATTCGTTCGTTGCTCGCGATGTCAAGTGTGGACGTAACAACGAGCCTACAACGAGCGCTATGCGATATCCTTGTGTTCGTGAAAAAACTGACAATCGGGCGGAGCGCAGCGAATGCTCGTTCGAGGCTCGCAAGTTCGTCCACGCTACGGAACAACGAACGAATCCTGTTCGTTCGAGGCTCGGCTCATGGTCGTTTCGCGTAACATGGACGCGCCAACAGATGTTTATAAAATGGAATAACTATAATCATAGATTTATGTAATAGAAGTTACTAAAATATTTTACCATACGAATAATTGGGCCTCAAGTATCCATTCTATAGACACAGGACTGGCTGCATTCTTTTTGTATTCAATAATATTTTTCGTAACTATTAACTTGTCAAAAATACACCATAAAAGCTATTTTCATTAGCAGATCGTAGAACATGCACCCTTTTAGAAATGGCATTAACACATTACGAGAGTGTACACAAAAAAAAACAATTAGAAACATCCGCAATAACAGAAAGGATAATCCTGTATAGAGTAGAAGGAAAAACATAAGCCGGGGATTAAACATGAGAAATAGGTACAATTACTTTCTCCCTTCTGCGGTTGTGGTTGTATTAATACGGAAATTTGTCACGATATAGAAATATATTAATTAAAGAAATATCTATATTAAGAATAATAATTAGTTGGCATTGCTAATTTTATCAGTCTGTAGAAATTTTACTGGTGTACCTATTTCTAGGCTATTATGATAAAGAATATTGCTGATATTGATTAGAAATTATGTTATACAGTTTGTCTCTTCTTGGACCTAAATGAAACAAAGTAGTCTGATTACTTTAGCTTTTAATATTGTTTTTACAATTTATTTCGATTTTTAAAGTAATAATAATAAAGTTTATTGATTTTCTCATTGAACAAACACTTAAGTACAAAGTTAATTATCTTATAGCTACAGTAAAATAGCACGGTGCGAAAATAATATAAAAGTGTTGATTGAGCTCTGGAACCCACGGTAAGATTTAACTTGTGTTGTGAGTTCCAGCTCTCACTCTCTTTGAAAACAAAGTTTATGACCATTGGATGGTTTATAAAATGTACAAGTGTACGGAAATGCGCAAATCTTAAATAAACAAAAGAAATAAAAATGGAATGTGAAGTGTAATAATGTGTGAGTGTGTTGGTATGTATGTGTTGATGGATGTGTATGTTGATATTCATGTTTTAAATAAACAGATATGTTATTAAGGACTATGTAATGAGTAAGAGTTCAGTGTCTTCGTAGGTTAGAGTTTGTAGCCAGTCAGAGACTTTTTTCCTGCAGTCATGTCTAGATAGGGGATATATATATAGTAAGAACGTGACGTATATATGTGAAGCAAGTAAGGTTAAGTGAATGACACCTGATGACAGCAATTGGCAGTAATACAGAAAATGTACATTGCTATAATAAATTTTGTAGGCACAGGCGCAGACACAGTTCAACAAATACGTTAGGAAATATAATTTATTGCTTCCAGATTTATCTGATGAAAATTTTGCGATATTTTAAGGGCAAATTTTGTACGTTATTTTTTTTCCTAAATACGCACAATATTAAAAAAGAATAAACCTACCACTTAATATTTCTTTAGGTTCTCTGTAAGCCTTATTGGTAATGGTATAAGAGCTAGCAACGTCGCGAAAAAAAGAACTTTAGTAAGGCTGGATTTTTGATATTTTCTTGCGTATTAAAACCTGATAGAGATGCACCAAGTCTGGCAGCTGGAAGTGGTTGCGTTTGCTTTTGCGCATCCTATTTGTACTAGTGAAAAATTCGGATTTTTAACCCATTAAACCATTTTAGCACGAATATTTTTTTCTTCATCATTTTCTACAGCCTTTTAGCAACCTAAACTTAAATCGACAGAGCGTTATGTGGTTGCTACCTACGTGCCAGATGCTATTTTAGTTGTGAATCTTGTGAATGAAATATTTTCTTCTAAACCATTTTCTAAAAGCTGAAATTTTAACATTATATAGTTATGCTATCAATGAACCTAAAACAAACCTTGCCAGATGGAAATCTGGTTGCATAAGGGTACAAAGACTAATTTAAGATCAATTCAGCACACGAAAAGCAAGTACCGGAAATGGAATTAGAGACCCAATCGATAGCAGCAATGAACAAAATGCTAACCTGAAAAAGTAAATTTTAAACCAGAGCTATTTGAAGGATAAAATAAGATAACTTTGTTTTCAAAATCAAAATAAAAAAGTAATGTATACAGGTTAGGCCCTGATAAGGCACTTATGAACCATACAGTTGAATCTATCGACGATTCGAAATACACTTAAACTGAGAAATCTCCGAAAATATTTTGTACTAGTTGTCCCCCGCGGTTTCACCCGTGTTCCCGGGATAAAAAGTAGCCTAACTCCTTCTAGGCGTAACAAACAAACAAATTCACTCTCGCATTTATAATATTAGTTAGGAAGTAAGGATTTAATCAATTTTTTAATATAAATTATGTATCGGGAAGCTGAATAGTTGGTCCGACTTATTTGGATCATTAGAAAGATTGATTAAGTGGCAACACTGACCATAAAATCAATAGCAAAGTTAATAAAAGTTTGCGTGTAGCATTTAGAGGAGGCAGTCTATCGCAAGCACTCGACCTAGCCCCCTAAAAAGGAAGCTAAGCAATATTGCTAACGCAATTCATTTTTTCGAATTTACAGCAGAATTTAAGCAGTTAATTCATCAATTCCGAGTCTTTTAATGAATTGAATTGAACATAATGAGTAACTATTTTACCAAAAAGAAAATCGAAAAAATGGATTCCGTAGCAATATTGCTTTAGCTTCCTTTTTAGCCCCCCTGTGCACACCTCTAAGTGCAGTTGCTATTTCACCCGTTACTAAAACTTTTAATTTATTAATACTGTAGGTGTAATTAAAGTGATAATTTAATTGTAAAATTACAACAATAAACATGTCGGGCCCATGAGGAGTTTCTTACGTCGCATCTTCTCCAAATTATTTTTTTCATTTAGATAACGCGATGGTTTTTACTTTTTAATATACTTTTACTTTATTTAATTCGTTGTTTTCTTACCCTGTTCCTAATTATATGGAGTCGGTGCAATTTTTGCGCTGCTTCAATTCGACCATTATATCAGCATTTCCTCCTTTCTTACTAATTTCATCTTTCACACAATTCATCTATCTCTTATTCGGACTTCTTTTCGGACATCCATCCACTATTATAATGAATAATAATATAATGAATTTACCCTCCTTGATACCTTGACCTTATTATGGTCGATGCAATCATCTTTGAGGTCTTCAGTCACAATAAACCATGACATGTCATGGTTAAGCACCATGTCATCGGCATAGCTTATGTTATTTACACAATTACCAGATGGTAAATCACTGATCAGTTGATCTACATAAATATTGAATAACCTTGGCGATGTCAGACTCCACATTCCAGTTTGTATGGATCAGACATTGCATTAGACCATTTAACATAATTTATCTGTTTGTTATACCAGACGGATAGTGTAGTAACTAATTCCACAGGGACACCTCCCTTCCTAAGCTTATCCCACAGGATATTATATGATGCTAGATCAAAAGCTTTAGAAAGGTCCAGGAAACATGCATTCACGAGGGTTTTCTACATTAAAATGTTTTCTAGCTGTCTTTTGCTGATATATCTCTTCGTGGCATTGGGGCCTTAAGATTATAATTGCAAGGCTTTTAACCCAATTAGCGTAATATAGCGGACGAGCGCAAAAAGTGAATTAACTTAGTGCTGTGCCATTTCTTGGAACTACTTTAATTATTTCTTTTAGAATTTGATAAAAAAAAATATCCTTAAGATAAACAATTTGGCAGAAAAAAACGCAAAATTCCAAGTTAGCATTAGTTCATTTCTGGTGTCTAAACAATTTAAACAAAGAAATTTCATTGTCATATTGACAACCAAGTGACGCCTCAGGGGTAGTCAACATTTTTCTAGACAGTCTCATTATAATTTTAATAATAATTCATAACCTCAGTCAGGAGATACATGAAGCTACATGATGCTCAATATGGTTTTCGTGAGGGGCTGTCTACTGAGAGTGCTATATTTTACCTTAGAACATACGGTTAAATACTACACAGATAGGAAAACTCTCGTGAATGCATGTTTCCTGGACCTTTCTAAAGCTTTTGAAATGGAATTTCACTAGATATTGGTAAAAAACCCTTGACCTTGACGACTCATCCTATGTGAAATAGAGTATAGTATCATATAATATCCTGTGGGATAAGCTTAGGAAGGGAGGTGTCCCTGTGGAATTAGTTACTACACTCTCCGTCTGGTATAACAAACAGATAAATTATGTTAAATGGTCTAATGCAATGTCTGATCCATACAAACTGGAATGTGGAGGTCTGACATCGCCAAGGTTATTCAATATTTATGTAGATCAACTGATCAGAGTGCTCATTTTGGCTCTCATATATCTATATGACAGCCAAAATGAGCTCTCTGATCAGTGATTTACCATCTGGTAATTGTGTAAATAACATAAGCTATGCCGAAGACATGGTACTGCTGGTTCCTACGATTGGTAGTATTAGGAAACCATCATTCATATGTGAAGCTTATGCTGAGGATCATGGTTTAAAATATAACTCAAGCAAGAGTGAACTGTTGGTATTTAGGGGTAGAAATAAATGTCCGTCATGTATCCCTCCAGTAACACTAAATGGCACTACTCATACACTACAACAATACACTATGGCAAAAAGTTTTATTGTGACTGAAGACCTCAAAGATGATTGTGATATCGAAAGGGAGCGCAGAGCGTTGGCAGTGCGGGCAAATATGCTGGCTCGTAGATTTGCTGGTAGCTCAGTCAATGTCAAGATCCCACTCTTTAAGGCATATAGCCAAAAATGTTATTCCAGCAGCCTATTGGCTAATTATACCCAAAAAGTATACAACACTCTGCTGTTGAGGCTTCCTCCTTACTGTAGTCCTTCAGGCATGTTTGCAGATGCGCATACGGTAGATTTTTCGCCATAATGCGGAAACAAGTGGCCTCTATTTTAAACAGGGCTAGAGGGAGCACCAACGTCATTCTGAACGTATTTACTGTGAGGGCAGATGGGCCTACTTTAGGCAGGTTTATGAAGCTGCACGTCATGCGTTATGCTTCATAAACTGCCTGTCGTTCTTTTTCTGTTGTTTTAATGTTTAAAATTTGTACTAACTTAGCTATTTTTTGTGTATTTACTAACAATCTATGGACCCTGTTGTCTGAAAATAAATGCATTTTATTTTATTTTATGATGAAACTAAAATATTTTGATTTTTATTACCAAGTTTTTTATGTGTCTTTATTTCAATTGCTACCGAATAAATAGCTCATTCAGAATATTCTTTATATTATTGACCGTGTATGAGGAATGTCCCAGGATATTTATATTTATTTATTTATTATTATTTAATCCCTCTGATTTGAGCTTAGACGAGCTTGATAATGAAGAATCTGAATATGTAATAAATCTTAATATAAACTGATATATTATATAAGCCAATTCTTATAGACGTGCTTGTAGGCATTCGTTAATTGTCATGACTTTCTCTGACAAAGCAGTTTGTTGTCTATTTTTAGCCAGTAATGGAATCCTCATACTTCTTGGTCGAACGTAATCTAAACAGATATTCGAGTACCACAATATATTCTTAAGCCGATCTTAATCTTTGGATCGCGGTTAAATGATAACAACGAAAAGAATTGTTATTATAGGACGCGCGTCCCTCGTGAGAATCAACACTATTGGTGTGTATACTCTTATGCAACCAGATTTCCACCTGGCAAAATAATTTTACGTTCTAGCACAACTTTACCATATTAAGATTTCTGCTTTTTGAAAATGTTTTTTTTTTTCACAACTAAAATAGCATCTCGCACGTAGTAGTAATCACATAACGCTCATCCAATAAAAAATTTATTTGCTAAGAGGACGGAGAAAGTGATGAAAAAAATTTAAAAAATGTTAAAATGTTTCAAACTCCGAAATTTTCACCAGCACAAACAGGATGCGCAGAAGGTAACGCAACCACTTCCGGCTGTCAGAGTTGGTGCATCTCAATCAGGCTTCTATGAGCAAGGAAATATAAAAAAATCAGCCTTGCTAAAGTTCTTTCTCGAAAACGTTGGTAGCTCTCGTACCATAATAAAGTAAACAAACATTACAATTGTACAATATTAGATGTAATTTATTTAATCACCGCGTCCCCCGTAACCTTTTATTGAACGTTAACCCAAAGCGTGTTTGGAAAAACGTGTACGTATTAGACTGAATTGGAGGTCAATTATAAAAAATACATTGGGAATGTTGGCTTCATTAAAGTCAATTGTATGTACCCAATTTGAGCACCTTTTTATAAAATACTTACGAATAGAGCGCAAATGAACAACTAAAGTGTGTTTTTACTTTTAATAAGATCTTAATTGAAATTCGATTGTAACATAAGTAAATTAGAATCAAACATTATTTTTCGTAAATTGGGTACAGTCTTCATTCAAACATATTGATTGAAATGTGTGAAAATTTCATTAATTTGTATTTTCTGTAGTTTTTTATGATATAAAAGAACTCCGTGAATTTGTATTTTTTTTACTGCTCCTTAATTTTCACTTTTTTATGGTTACCTAGCGATCCAAGCGATAAGCAGGCATTTGAAAGGAATTTAAACCATGCTCTTGATCTTTTGAACTCGCATTCCCGGGATAAAAAAGAAGTCTGTAACACTCGCAGTCGGGGATAAGTAACTCGGGGCTTATCTGTCGTATTGAGTCTGACGTATGCACTTACTAAATTCTAACAAAATATTTACCTAGAGAGTATCCACGTAAATCTGCATTTTGCAGAACACTGGATTTTTGCGATGTTGTTCCGACATTCTTTATACATGGGTCCTAACCAAGTCCTAACAAAACATGTTTGCATTGATTATAGGAACAAGCTTTGAATATAAATATTCTTAGTAGAAACAAACCGATGGCGTAATGGCGGTTTGTTTATTTTTTTTACCTTTTTGTTTATCTTAGCATATGTTCCTTGAGTTGTTGATTTTTCTTCCTAATTAAAGGTTGCCTTTTGCTTCCAAAATGGGTGTTTACTTTATTCAAATGACTCTTGCAATAAATAGGTATACATATGTACCTATGGATGGCACCTTTGTTTAAAAGGGAAGATCTTCCGCCAGGCTGGGTCATCGTGCCTGGGGTCTGCGGTCCAACTGTACATGTCGGACAATTGTATATAATGCAGATTCCCGAGAAAACTTCGTAAGCGCGATGCAGGGAATACGGATGAAACCGCGAAACAAAAACTAGTATTTAAATAAATATAATGATTACCCAATCAAATATGTATGTATGAACTCGTATTTATGACTTTGTGCTACGAATCTCGTAGCGGAGTGCTACGCGATTCAGTGGAAACAATTAACTAAAAACCGGTGATATTCTCTAGATACCTGTAGACCTAGTATTTATATACTCTGAGCCTGAAGTATGGAATAATTATCGAGAATTATAAGGAATGTGTTTAGTATTATTAGAATACATTAAAAACAGTTACTGATGTAGATTTAAAGTTGATGATTTTTGACTACTACTAATAACATAACTACTAATCTTCTTTTCTCTATTTCAGAGGCTTAGACGTCGTGTCCATCCGTCAACTTGTGGTACTCCTTCGTTTACTGTCACGTCAGGGTCGTACGATCATCTGCACTATTCACCAGCCGTCAGCTTCTCTGTTCGCTCTCTTCGACAGAGTATACGTCCTTGCAAGAGGGATGTGTTGCTATCAGGTAATTGTAGCTTTTTACTATGTATAGGCCTGTGTTTGACCACAATCTCACCATGGCTAAGTGACGATGTGGCCGAAAGAGCCCGCAAAGTCTAGAAGCCAGTTTCTTCTCTCAAGTACAACTGTCGGAACAGACCGGTAGGTGTTTGGCGACAGTTTTTCAAGGGTGGTATTTAGTCAGGCGGGTACTATAAAGTACCCTACCACTGTGCTATGGTTTCCTATGTTTTCCTTCACCGAAAGCTCAAGCTCATTGTAGGATTCGAACCTAAATCTTCGTCTTGGTTTCGCCCGGTGTCGCGTGGAATCTAATGGTGCGTCCATGCTACGTGAAGCGAGTATAAGTCGAGCCTCAAACGAACAGGATTCGTTAGTTGTTCGCGTAGCGTGGACGGACTTGCGAGCCTCGAACGAACATTCGTCTCGCGCTCGACTGCGCTCCGTCCGATTGTCAGTTTTTTTCACGAATACAGGGATTCGCATCGCGCTCGTTGTAGGCTCATTGTAACGTCCACACTTGACATCGCAAGCAACGAACGAATTATGTTCGTTCGTGGCTCGGCTCGTGCTCGGTTCGCGTAGCATGGACGCACCATAATGTGTCCCGGTGGCGTTGAGGCATCATAACAAACAAAAAAAGTCATGTAACTCGCTTTCGCATTTATTATATTAAAAGGATGAAAGTGTTGTAGAAATAACGTCTCCAAAATGAGAACTGAATATTTTATCCTGAATAAGTGATACTTATGAATATAAGATAAATCCTGATTGTTACAATTATATACATCGTTTATTTTATAACAATGTAGAACATATTATTTACTCTATGGTATAACGGAAAGGGTATATCTAGGCGAAAGGGTTAAGTACTAGGTACATTAGGTCTCTATAAAAAGTTTCAGCTCAAAATAAATTACTCTAAAATGTATACCAAATTTTTACTTCCAAGTTTATTTAAGAGTGCGTACCAAGCCAGAAAAATATGGCAATGTCAGATGAAACAAACTTATGTCTAATCTTCGCGTGCAGATGAGATGGAGATAGCGTGTTCCGCGGAACAAAAATGAACTAAGCGCTTTTTATCTAAATAACTCGTAAAGTATAGAATATTTAAAAAAATCGTTAGTAGCAGCCCTAGGTCATATGTTAGTGATATTATTTATCGATTTTTTGTCTTAATTAGATACACCATGAACGAATAAAACCGAAAATTCATTATTATTAGAGGTAGCTTTGTGATTTTTTTCTATCGAGGAAATTTCATTCCATTATGTTTTTGCTCAGAGAGAACCCTCGCATATATAATGAAAATACCCATATAAAAATATTATTTCATTTAAATACTATTTACTTGGTTAAATTTCAATTCTACGATTGTTATTTTGCTTTATACGCAGTCTTAACCCGTTGGTTCTCGCGAGGGACGCGCGTCCTATTATAACAATTGATGTTATTGTTATATGTTTTACCGCGAGCCAAGCGATTCATTAAAATCATAACGTGTCACCGCTCAATGTAGATCAATCTCTTTTCATGTCAATTGCTAATATTATTATAAAAAAATCTCTATCGCGTTTTATGCACGTAGTACCAGAGAAGTCGTCTACTTTTATGAATTTACCCTTTCCGTTATACGTTGTATAAAGTATAAATAAAAAAAACCTGGGATATTCCTCACACACGGCTAACTGATCCCAAACTAAGCAGAGCTTGTACTATGGAAACTAGATAATTGATATAATACATATACTACTTTTTATTTGTAAATACATACTTAATATACATAATTACACCCAGACTCAGGACATGTTCATGCACACAAATACATGTCCTGTGTGGGAATCGAACCCAAGACCTGCGGCGCGATAGGTGGAATCATAACCAGAGACCGCACCATCTGGCCAGTCTAAATAAATACAGATAAAATGTCAACATTTTCCAGCTCAATTTATTTAAAGCTGTTAATACCTATAACCGGCAAATACCCAGATATTTTATATTGGAATGATTCCACAAAGTACCCTGACATCCGATCGAAACATTCCGGATATGCCGATACGTGCCATCAGCGATAAAATCCAAATATTTCCCGCATTCCCACGAAGCATAATGGTTTTTTCAATTAAATTTTAATATTATTTCGGTTTAGTGTACATACTTCATTTTGTATGGAATGATATTAAATTATGATAATGGTACACAAGTATATCTTCATACAAATACATACTACACTATTCTTCTTTAGAGTTTATACTTAACATGTCATAATCTGCTGTGTTCTTGTTTCTATAAGGCTCTTCTTTATAAATAATACATTACACATAGTAATTGGATATTTTAATTATCTATAATGAGGATCATTCACAAAATGTAAACTTTTTGATTATTACAGAGGAAGCACATAACATTTCTGAGCATAATGTTTTTTTAAATATTAAACTCCATCAACAAATGACGAAGTTATTACTGTTTTAAAAACGGCTTAATTAAAACGATGACGTCACAATGCAGTGATCATGCAACTCTGGATATTTGCCAGTCTGTATGTAACCCTTTCACTGCTTAACCACTGGACGGATTTAAATGAAATTTGGCAGGGAGATAGTTCAATTAGTGGAAAAGGACAAAGGCTACTTTTTTCCGGATTCATCATCATCATCACCGTCATCATGAAGCCGTAGTGAACAGCTAATTTTACTGATGTTATAAACTAGCGTCCCCCGCGGTTTCACTCGCGTTTCCAGAATAAAAAGTAGCCCATGTCTTTCTCCATACTATAGGCTATCTGCGATCGGGAAATGTATGAAACAAACGAACAAACTCACATTCACATTCATAATATTTATTTAGGAATTAAGATGCGAAGTTTATTTGTTGGTTTGTTTTTCTTTCACGCAGCAACTGATCAGCGTTTTTTGTTGAGTATATACAAATCTACATAACAAAAACGTGAATGTTCCTCATCGTGCATGTATGGATATCCTGATAATAAAATATGGCGCCGGCCTGGTGGCAGAAAAAAGTGTGGAAGATCCAGATAAAAAATCTAAGTACCTATCACAAAATTCAAACTAATTCCCAATATCCCAACAAACTTTGATAGTCCCCGAGTGAACTAATTAACAAAAGTCAAACTCACCAAAGATGCCAATCAACCAAAAGTTTTTAAGCCTAAATCAAATGTTTTATCAATTAAAAAGGTCTCAAATTGATTGAAGTCACGGATTAATCGGTTTATCTTAAGTTTTAGGACTTTGTATTCGTTAAGAGTTAGAATTTAGTGTTGATATTGTTGGTTACAATTTTGGAATTAACTTGAAAATCGCGTAACAAATTTAAAAAAATCATATAACTTAATTCGCAATATTTTTCCACGTATATGGACACATAGACAGAGAGACAGCAGAGTGACATCAATAGTGATCCGACCCTATAAAAGGAAGTGAACAAGTTGGTAAATAGAGACCCATTGTACGTATAAAATACGGCGTATGGAGGCCAATCTCTTTGAGTAGATACTGACAGCAAAGACCTTTGTAGCACCAGTGACAAGTGAAAACTAAATTACACTGCTTTGATCATGTCATTAACTGGTACAGTCAGACATACAAAATAATTGGAACATTTTTGCTGATACTATTTTTTATTAAGTAGGATTTTTTGTACATATTGAACCAATAAATAGGTTCAATAAATAATTTGGCTTAATCCGATAAGGGAGTAGTTTTTTTATAAAACTTCTGTGCAAAGAATAATAAAGCGAGAGACGAGAGCAGGATAAAGCCCATCACAGACGTAACTATAATATATATAAATATAAATCATAGCAAGGCATATTACGATATATTTTCAATACTAATCTTTGAGTGACCACACACGCAGCTATAATATATATTTCTGTTACTTCGCCAAACTGTACTGTAATTTATATTATAGCTCGGCATATTAATATATATTATAGCTACGTCTGTGATGGGCTTCAAGGACCAAAATGTAATTCTAGAATGCGTAGTATATTTAAACAAGTTTAGGAAACAAACCTGAGAATTAGGGACTTAAATATGACCTATCAATGATTGGTGTTGAAAAATAGATCAAAAGGAACCTACATTTCAGTTTATGTATCAGAGTGTACAAGTCACTGCCAGTCTCTGTTTGCCACCGAATTTAGAACGGAAATGTACATACGGAGACTTCCATTGTACATTACGTTTAACGTACGATACAAACAAGATAATGTGTGCTTTGTTTTGATGCGGGCCAGAACCCTGCGATGCCTAGAACCGAGAATTAGAACCTTTATTAAATTAACAGAATATTTAATTTCTGTTAATGAATGTGGAGAGGTACTTATTAAATAAAAAATGAATGAAGATAAAAACGGCCCAAATATAATAACCTCGATAGCAGTTACTTATTTGAGCCGTTTTGGATAGAGACATTGGGTCTATGGGGCCAGCCGCCCACAACTTTTTCCGAGGCATTTGTAAGCGCATTGTCGAAGCGTCGCGTGACTAGAGGGCTGGCGAATACCTCGCCCAACGTATTAGTATAGCAATTCAGAGAGGTAACGCCGCCAGCGTTCTGGGCTACCACTTGACAGCGACCTTGATAGGTTAGCCTATTTATAAGTTTTTTTTTCTTAGTTTATTATTATTTAGATAAAGTTATTTAGTACTTACCTATAGTTTTATTATAGGTACCTATAAAGTTTTCAAATAATTATATTATGTAGGTATGGTAAAATTAAATTTAAGAGTTTAAAATCAGATTTCATAGATGAAAGTTACTTTTAGTAAATGCCATCATCACCACATAGTCTTTTGTAATCTGCTAGACATTCATTTTATTTTATTTTTCATACACGGTCATCTGATCCCAAACTAAGCAGAACTTGTACTATGGAAACCATATAACTGATATAATACATATACTACATACTTAATATACATAATTACACATAGACTCAGGACATACAGACATGATCATGCACACAAATGCATATCCTGTGTGAGAATCGAACCCACGACCTGCGGCGCGTAAATTGCGCCAACTGGCCCGTCAATCATTGGTTTCTATCAAAACGTGATAATCATTTCCTAACAATGCGTATCCAGCAGCACTAACTATAGTATGAACTAAAATACTATATTAATGTGCATTAAAATACGAGTATTTTCAAATAATAAAATATTATTACTGGCAGGTACTTCGTGTTTATTCGAATACAGCTAAAAAGTAACAATCTCCCATAAAATATACTTTATAAATACCCATACCAAGTTTTATCTCTTCAACATGCGAAATGATCCCCATTCAAAATACACCTGGCAATTTCCAACTTGCAATCTTCATATTTCCCTATCGATATTTTTAGTTTGCAAGGAATTTAGTCTGGTTCGGAATGCGTTGTTGAGAAAAAGTCATAGAGATATGTCTTCAAGTTATATTTATTTCGTTCATGTTCGTTCAATACTGTTAGTCGTTTTAGTAAGAGATGTTATTTGTGCTTCAAATAACTCATATACAATCAAATGAACACAAACACTAATAATGTCTGTATTTTTATGATAGTATAGTAATCACAGTAACGCATTGTGCACTGTTTTTTTACACTGTTAGTATACATACATCATAGTAGTAATAAGCTAAAATAAGTAAAAGGTAAGTAATAAGGTAGTAGAGCTTTTTTGAAGGTACAGGTGACGAGTACATTGAATGTAAACGGCCTAACTTGGAATGAAATAACAGTGAAAAATTAGTCTTATGGAAAAAGCTATTAGTACTCAACTGATATGGCTTACCGACCTGCGCAGAAGATACTTTTTGTACATTTTCAAAGCGCGGGAAACCGCCATTGGTCGGCAGCTGCCGCCATGTTAGCGCGCGCCGTGCGGTGGGGCGTGACTTACGAGTGAGATGGAACTAACAGCTGCAGTGTATTATGAACCTTATAGTAGTGATCTAAGTTTGATTGTAAGTTTTAAGCATTCTTTCATTAATCTTCGGGGCCATACTTTCTTTTCTGTGCGAACGAAGATTCACGACGTGCCTTATCAGTTGGGTAATACTGTACGGGGTGTTGCAGTATCATAGATGATTTGCAACTTCAAGAAGACATACATCTACTTATCATTTGACTTTTATACAATACTGAGCCATACCTAAAACGTGGAACTTTGAACTTATAAAGATGTTCTTTTATTACTAAACATTCAACTCCTGACTTAAGGATAAGTAAACCAACGGAGTAACACTTAGTTTACCTTTACTTTAAACAAAATCCACTACCAAAAACATAATTATTTATACACTTGATATTAAACGCCATTTTACGTGGAAGCTATTATTTTCGCGGGGGTTTAGTGAAATGATCATCTTCTCAGTTTACGACAGCCTATTATCGAGGCAACATTTCAAGCTTTGACGCGTATCTCCGCTATAAAGTTAACACCTTTCACATCATGACAAAATAACTTTATTGCCAAAAGTAAATGTGACAAAGTATTTATCGCTGAATTTTAAATACACGATAAAACGATGACATCGAGCTTTATGTAATGCAAAATATCGTAGAGAATACCAACAAACGATGTTTTCAGATAGTTACACTTTAAAACTTTTTCCTTTCCTGGTTTTTTACCTTTATAGTCATGATTGTGACCAAAGTTTTATCTTGCCTTTATTGTGACCAAATTTTTATCTTTCCTTTATTGCCATGATTATGACCAAAGTTTTATCTTGCCTTTATTGCCGTAATTGTGACCAAATTTTTATCTTGCCTTTATTGCCATAATTGTGACCAAATTTTTATCTTGCCTTTATAGCCATGATTGTATTATGTCATTCGAAAAGTCATCTATACCAAGTCTTTGGAAACTTTTAAGGCATCACTTCCACAAACAGACAAAATAACTCCAAAATTAATAAGGACCATTATTGTTTGCATTTTTCCAGGGCGCAGCACCACTTCTAGTACCGTTCCTCACGGAGCTCGGTCACGTTTGTCCCACCACACACAACCCAGCTGACTTCGTGCTGGAGACCATGCTCAGCGATAGAGAGTCCGCTGCTCAAATGTCTGAGCTATGCCATAATGGAAAATTGAGTAGAAGGTTGGATAGGATGACTGCTAGGGGTGGAAGGTATGTGATCTTCAAAAATTCCGATACTAGTAAAAAAGTGAAACAATATAGTGAAGGTCAAATTTAACATTGGTTAAGTAGAACAAGTGCCCAAATATTTTTTTTATCATAAAGCTAAGAAAGTCAATATTTTTTTCAGGAAACCTGTGCTACACTCAGACGAGTCCATACAAAGGATATTCGTGGAACACGTTGCAAAGGAGCAAACTCAAAAAATGGAGTTCCCTACTACTTTCTGGACGCAGTTTATGATATTGTCGAACCGTATGTTCGTACAAACAAGGAGGAACTCGGTATGTGATTTAGTCCTTACTAAATATTGTTACTGAGTTTAAATAAGTACCTTGTCGCGGAAATGTAGGAATATTATTCAAAAATTATGCCGGGATGACGTGGCCAAAAGTGATCATACTACCCAAGTGGGGAACTGACTCTAAAAAGTAGCTTGGTGATATGAAGCTGGTTTCCAAAGTTACCAATACTGTATTTTTCTTTGTGTTTTCTGAATCCCCACGATGTTCGAGCTAGGATTCGAACATCTTACTCCTTGCTGACATAAACATAAGATATCTAACAAGCCTCTTCCATTATAAAGATGGCCAAATAAAGTCCTATCTGGGATCCGTGCTAGCAAATAAATAGGCAAGTTAATGACCCTTTTAATTAAACTGCTTGTACATAAACCTAATTTATGTACCATTTTGGTCCTGTGTCACATTTAGAAAATGTGTTTCTTATAATAGCTGACGCCATACAGTTCTATTATTATTATATTGGACACTAAGTATGATTTTTCTGGGATGAATATCATTTTATAAAAGTACGTACTCTACCTACCTACGTATTTTTCATCAAATTTCATTAAACAGTCCGTGGTTATCTGATTGATCAACTAAATAGAGGATCCAAAATAATATCGGCTGTACCTTTTTATATATACGTAGTGATTAGTAGTTTTTGATTTTAATAATAAGAGGGTCCGAGATCCCAGGTACGGCAGACCGTCTTTATTTTCTGTTGGATAAAATATATAGAATTGAGTAGTTTTCAAACGTATGAATACCTGCTAACTTATACTGTCGGCCAATTTACGGGTACCAGGCATAGAAGGTATATTATGTATATTATCCCAAGTAGCAAAATAGTCCTACAGCAATCGACCTATAAGACTTAACATCTTTTAAGAGTCTAATAGACGCTTTGAGTAAGATCACTATTCTCACAACAACATCTTATACGACGATTTTCACTACAAGTACTTTAGATCCTATTACATAAGATATAAAGGTTTACAGGATAATGTTATAAGATAGTTACTAGAACTTGTAATTATTACAATCTTGTAAGCGCATGCTATAAACCTAATAAGCAAAGTGTGGCTTTTGATCCTATAAGCGGAATTAATAAGATTAGTTACTCTTGTTAGCGTTTTGTTTCATTATTCTATAAGACATGAGTTTCTATAAATGTCCTCGGTGTAGCTGCTATAGGTAAAGGTATTATAGGATTAATTTGTCTTAGTCGTGACTTCAAATAGATTATTAGCACCAAACTAGCATGCCCAGCGATTTTTATATGTAAGTTTCTACTTATATGTGTCCTATATTTGCTATTACTAGAGTAATCGGCCATTTTGTTAAAAAGAACCCTAAAACCAATATGGTGGCGAAGTAGGTATGTCCTGTAGTAGTTAAATTTGACTAAATAGTATTATAAAGGTTTTGATAAATGCAGCAATCGGACATGATCCGATCCTATATGGCGGTCTCAGTATTTGTTAATATTATCGAATAAAAATATATCGAAGATATAATAAATATGTTTAGTTGTGAAGGGGCATGAAGATATGTTTATTATCATCGAACACTTTATCAATAAAATTATTTTCGCAAGATGAGTAGGCCTTCTTTATACAACAGTCAAAAGACAAAAGTTACGTATGTTATGCTTTGTGATCTGCTTACTACCCTTTGAAAATATTATATTTTTTGTCGAAACACTAGAATGGCACCGTAACAATAAGAATGAAAAGTGAATGCTCCAGTAACAGCATCACGCTGATCACTGTTGGATTAATTACACCAGTAGCGGCGCTCTCCAGATCTATAGAGCATTAATCGCGCGTATTCAGGGCGTTTACCGGATCTTTATAGGACATGTTATCTTGTAACTGCACCTAATAAGATAATTATAAAATTGTATTGCACTTTACCGGACTGTTACAAAACGACTAAAGGGCGTAATAATCTTATAACCTGCGCCCAAATCCAGCTTTATAAGCGTTTTCAAGAGTTCTATAGGACAAAAAATACATGCTCCTAGGACACTTAAAGGACCAAATTTTGCTACTTGGGTACGTACTTATCTTAAATGCCGAGAGCTAATTTTTATAGCTACATAGCTCATCCAGGGAAGTATCCTCCACCATACAAAATACCATAGACAAATAACAATGTTGTATGTCTGCATGTTAATAAGGTTGCCGGAGCTCAGAGGTCGTAGGCGCGGGTTGGAAAGGCGAGGTGAGAGATACAAGTTCCCCTTGTAATGCAACATCCGAGGCATCAAAAGAGTTCATAGGCAACCAATTACCACCAGTCGGGCGGTACGCTTATTGGTCTCATAAAGACCAAAATACAGTGTCATAGTTATTGCAGATTACATAGAGTCTGGTGTCTGATTTAGGTAAAACCTGTATTACATATCGTATTATCAAATACAATAATTTCCATGTTTTTATTTTCACAGACAAGTCTATGGATACAATTAGCTCACCATGTGATATCTGCTATTCTGCTTGGAAGTATATTCTTTATGGTGGGCAATGATGGAACAACGCCTATCGTCAATTTCAAATTCTGTCTCAGCTGTCTAGTGTTCTTCATGTATACTTATATTATGATACCTGTTTTGCTGTGTAAGTATTTGAATATTTTCGGTATTTACTACCCCTAAATTATTTATTTAATATTTATAAAACACCACTCTATAAGGGTGGATATCCACCAGATATGTTTAGCGAGGAGAGCTATGACGTGAAAATGAAGCGATCCTATTTGTCAGCACACATTCCTCGCTACACATCTCTGGTGGATATAAACCCTGATTCAGATACCATCACGTGGCCCTTCAATATACTCTCAAAATGAAAGAGAATGCTATGCTGTACCCAATGCAACTAAAGAATCGACTTATTCACTGAAAAAAAAAGAATCTACAAAACTAGTTAAGTAACGTTGACGTTTTGTTGTCAGGAAACTAACTTTAGCTGTCGGGAAACCAACTTTAGTTGTCGGGAAACTAACTTACATTTAATCAAATAATTTAGTAACGGACAAAAAGTTCGCAAGTCACTCTGTTTAGGTTATTGGTCGTCAAATTTTGTGTTACTGTTAAATACAATTTTGTAGTCACTTGTTGTAATTTTTTTTCAGTGTTGACTTAACTTCATCAACGGCAAAGAATCCCTTTGTAGATATCCTACATACAGATGAAGGGGTACTTTTATCATGTAATTTTATGGACATTATTAACTAAAAGGCCATGGAAATGCCTGTAATTTCTAACTTATTTCCATGTTTCAGTTCCAATGGAGATGCGTTTACTGCGTCGTGAATATTTTAACCGTTGGTATAGTCTGAAGGCGTACTACGCGGCGCTTACATTTTCATCAATGCCTGTCATGGTAAGTTCCACCATAATACCTGCTCTATAAAGTATACATTTCCAAACATCCCTGTTAAGTGTTTATGGGTATACAAGATGTAAAACCAAGTAAGTGAATACCTGATAAGAGTTTAATATTTTAAAATAAAACCTTTAACATGTTTTTACGAACCCTGCAATCTTGTTTTATGTATCGTGCGTTAATTTATTGTGTGAAATGTAACATAGGTGAACATAGGTATTTTGGAATGTTTGAAGATGTTAAAGAAAACTTTTACACAAAAAACTCCTACACAAACAGTGTTACGAAGGTTAAAACATCGCAACTTAAGTCAGTATATGTAATTGTATAAAATCATTACCAATTTATGTGCAATTTCAACTATGTGACAATTGATGGAAGGGCAATGATACCTATAATACAGGCTCTAAAAATCATTTTACGGACGTGATTTTTGCATATAGTTCATGGGTTAGAAGTTTATTGTAAGTTATTTTATAACCCAGTGTCAATTTTCGCAATAAAATCATTGTCATTTCAGGTAACCCTAGGCCTACTTTTCCTGGCGATAACATACCTAATGTCCGGACAGATATTAGAATGGGACAGATTTGTCTTGTTCTCTATATCTGGACTGTTGACTGCGACTTGCTCTGAAGGACTTGGGCTAGTTATCGGTTCTGCATTTAGTGTTACTGTGAGTATTTCTTACTGGTGGCCCTAAATCCCTGAAGATCTAATCATTCATAGACAAAAATTCATAGAACTATCATGATTTACCTACATGCACATGCGTGTTGGAGTATCTGCCCGCTTCCTTTCACCCTCATTTATGAAAGGAGTCGTGTGCTCAGCAGTGGGACATTATAGGCTGATGATGATCATGATGATGACAAACTTGAGAGACTTTTGAGAGAGGTAGAGCATAGCGTTTATTCGCTCAAAGAGCAGCTCGACTGGGGAAGTACCTCCACCTTACAGAATACCGCAGCCAAATAACTTTATGCTGTGTAAAGTTGTGTTCCTGCGCGTGAGTAAGGTCGCATACGCGCGTCGCATAAGGGCGGATACTTTTTTAGAAAATGTGACAGACTACTAAAATGGAATTGATCTAATATTCATTAGGACCTTATTCAGAGGCAGATTAATAGCCGGAAAGCCCATTATAATCAATCAGATTTTTATACATTATAAATAGCAGAATCTTGTAAACTAATAACACACTTCGTCTATTTTTGTTCCGCTATGTGTGTCTTTTTAAACTATATTTTATTTCAGAGTGGGTCCATAGTAGGACCAGCTGCCGCATCACCGCTCCTGGCTCTATGCTGCTACGGAATGGGCTTCGGACCTTCCATTGAAGCCTTTATGAAGACCCTCATGTCCGCTTCATACCTGCGCTATGGATTATCTGGCCTCTCACTAGCCCTTTACCAGCATCGCCCTCTTATGGAATGCAGTGCTGAATTCTGCCTATACGCAGACCCTAGATTATTACTAAGGGATTTAGGCATGGCTAATGATTATTACTACATTCAAATCATAGGTTTGATCGTTTTTACGGCTTTATATAGGATTCTGGCTTATTTAGCATTAAGGTATAGATTGACGGCTGAGTTTTCGAATAAATTTCTAAGTTATATTAGTAAGGTTTTGAAACATAGGTAGAGGGGTTGCATGGTTGTAGGTTAAGTATTGAAAATTAATGTATTTAGGCCATCAGACATTTAGTGCGAAATCTAGATGAAATACATTTCTACGTACTTTTTGTGTATGGTATGAGAACGAATTATATCGTAAGCAAAGCGTAAATGTATAAAGTGCATTTGTTACCAAAAAAATACAAACAATATATCAAGTAAATCTTATAATAATTTTTTAAGTACATAATAATTTGTATTTGATTTTATCACTTATTTATAAGAGTTTTCTTTTGACTATGATTACCTAGACTGTCCTAGACTATAATTATCTATGGTTAGATGACTCGAATAATAATAAATAATTGCTTACATTAAAATTAATAGTTAAAATTCGCACATTTGCTGATAATTTAATTTAAAAAAACATTTCGTCTGTGATAGTTAAGTTAGTTTTAAGTAATAAGGGCTTATTTAAGGACGTATTTTTTCTGTATTAAAATAAATAGGAAAATTAAATAATTAAATTTAAGCTATTGGCAAGGTTTTGGAGTGTGAAATAAAATGGATAGTGGTATTAAATATTATGATTTTAATTTAAAAAAAACATCTTACATTTATTATTGTTTCACTCAGAAATATCACAATTATTTAACATTAAACTTAAAACTATCTTATCCCTTAGGGTGTGTCCAGACACAGCGAATGCTGCGCGCGACATTCGCATGACACAAATCTGCCGCGCGAAATACCCTCAAATATATTGGAGCTCGCGACGAACGTTCGCGACAGTCGTCCAACCATAGAGCTGCAAGTTTGTTTGGACACACCCGTACTTAATAATATTAATACGGTACCTACTTATTTCTATACAGGTCGTTGTTTTGGTCAGCGACGAGCGACTCAGGGTCGATAATACAAATGATACTGGTGCTAAAAAAAATATAAAAAAATACTTTTTTTTTTATTAATAATAAAAATTTTTTTTTTTTTTTTGAAAATCATGTAATAAGCTAAAATGTAGTCATAATACTCAACGGGAGTACGAGGGAGTAAAGGGGTGGGGCGATGGCGGCTTGTACCTAGCTCTAGTCTGTGCACGTGCCTAGTAACCATACTTTGCGGTAATTTTATTTCAATTTGAATAAGGTATTTCTCAACATATTTACAGTATTTAATGGAATTAAGTCCATTTTTGGGGAATATATATTTTGTACTACCGCTCCTGAGTCGCTTGTCGCCGACCAAAACAACACCCTGTATTTGAATTGAGAATAATACAGAATAATTTAATTTGCAAAAACATGATGTCAAAATACGCAAGTGATCATACCTAGTTTACAGTTGCAAGCTTATTTTACTGGCGACCAGTGTTTAAATATAATAAAAAATTAAGTGGATTAATGGAAGAAGCATACATTGCCAACCCTAAATGATTAGGAACAGGGTAGACAGGTGATAAATATAAAATAACATATCACAGTCTAGTTTTGCCTTCTGGGCGCATATAATCATGAATTATTTCCGGTATATCCTCTTTCTTAGCTTTTTCATTAACGGCTGGCCTTCTTGGTCCTACAAAATAAAAATATTTTATTAAAAGGTGTTTTATAATATGTAATGAAGCAAAATAAAACAATGTTTCATCACAATCATTATCTATCAACTCTATGACCACCGGCTCGATAAGCACGTATCAAGATATTGTCAATCAAATGCAAGCCAATCAAAACCTGAAAACCATCCTAGAACAAAATTATTCTAGGCCTTATCCTTAGATAATTCTCACGAAACTCATCATCAGTCTTTTTCACTCCACTGTCGTATTTATATTTACTTTGACCTCTCAATTTTCAAGAATAATGACCGTTTTTTTACATCAGATATTCCTACAAAGTAAACATAGAAACTTACCTCCTCCCATAAAGTGTTTAATGAGCACAGAGCAGGGCGAGTCCACTAGTATCGTTATGATGAACGCCACTATCACGGCCATGAAAAAGTCACTCAAGAATTTGTACAACTGGAAATAAAATTATCAATTTCTAGAAAATATCTTGTGGAAATATTATAAGTGTGTACTCCTTATCCAAGCTGTGTTTTACTACTTCACTAAGTGCCTGTCCAGAAGGGGCAATACAATACATTGCGTCCCCAAGCATCGCGTATTTGGAATAGCGCGAAGCTTGGTACCGCGCCGTGCGCGCGTAATGCATTCGCGCGAGTGAATCGCCGCGAAATCGATTCTGGACAGGGTCTAAGATAAAACTAAGATCAACTAAAAAATTCGACAGTAAGGACTTCCATAAATATGTAGGGATTTACTGATTATTTAGTTATCTCATTCGTCAGACTGAATTACTGCAAGTTTCTGTAAGCCCATTCGATTGATTTATCAAGTACTAGCCGTCCCCCGCGGTTTCACCCGCGTTCCCGGGATAAAAAGTAGTCTATGTCCTTCTCCATACCATAGGCATGCCAAATTTCATGATGATCCGTTGAGTAGTTGAAGCGTGAAGGCGTAACAAACAAACTCACTTTTGCATTTATAATATTAGTTAGGATTATTAAAGCGATAATGGTGCCGATTCTGTTGTAAATCGCACTAAACTAATTTTAGTTAAATCTCATCTCTTTCTTACGAACATGATTGAAAAAGGATAGAACATATTTTAAGTTGTCAAATTAATCTTTGCCGTCTTATTTTGCGTGTATTTAGGAGTAACCGCGATAGAAGGCGACTAAAATATTGAATGCTTGTTGCATTGGACTAATTTGACAGGACTAAATTTCTTACATCCTTTTCTTATGTTCTTTGTTAGAAAGAGACATAGTGACATTAAATTTAGTTTAGTTGTGAACAACAGAATCAGGGCCAATGACAAATAAATCTTTTTGCCACTACTATCCTACGATACGTTTCGATTTGTTCAACACCCAAATTATCAAAATATGATAAAGTAATACTCACAGAAAAGTTCACAGCGAAGTAAGTAGGCGCCAATACAGTGGAGTTGACAACAAATAGTAACTGATAGTGTACGATGTACATCGCATATGAGAGACGACCCAGTATCTTCCACATATGAAGAGATAAGATCCAGTTTATTGGACCTGGAATACAATGTTGTATTAAATTATAATAATCTAATGACCACTATAGTATATTTCAAATAACATGAGTTCGGTGACACATGGTATTTTATTAAATTTCTCAATGGTTAATGTTCATTTCGATATAATAAAGGAATACTATGATAGAGCTAGGTTTCACGAAATATTGTGAATATTATTTCAGAGTAATCAAATGGAATTTCACTAGATATTGGTAAAAAACCCTTGACCTTGACGACTCATCCTATGTGAAATAGAGTATACAATGACTTAAGCTTTAAAGTCAATGTTAGGGCTATTTATTTGGGGTAATTATGAACGTTGAAGCTATGATGTTTCCACCCTTTCGGAACAGGGCCTTTACAGCCTTTAAGGCGGTTAACACACTGCCACGCACCATGCAGCGTAGCGCGTGAGCCTCTCTTAACGTTGTTTGTAAGTATCTCCGTTTGTATAGAAAAGACGTCCAACACACTGAAAACGCATCCACGCGCGTTTATACAGATCAAGCGCCTACATGCGTCTCGGCTCGCACCTACGCGCATAAGTGCGCGGCGAGACGCAAGGTATGGCACACCGAGTCTCATAGTGCCGTGCGTGATTTTGTATGGAATGAGTCAGAGCCGCCGTGAATCCACAAAACGCAACTACGCCCGTGAGTACGTAAAAAAACCCGCACGATGATGCAGATCTGCACTCCCGCACCTACATGCGTACGCGCGTGACAGTGTGATAATCGCCTAACTGAAAGAACCGGCTAGAAACACAGGTTGCATTTTTAAATATTTTTTGGCCAATCTGACTATATTGGCTATTTTTTTATTCCAAATGTTTAACATAAGATCACCAAGCTATCTTAGCCATAGTGGAAGAACCGGATTGGTAGTCTGAATTGACGTCAGATACGCGGCTGTAAATCTTATTAAAAAGTATGGTAAAGCTGCTGCAATCAGTCTTGTACCTTATAGAACTAACGAAAAAGATTGATTATTAAGTTTACTTTCTAAAAATATTGATGTCTTTACCTCCATAACCATGAACACAAGCGAATATAAGCCAGCCGATAGCGAGCGCCCAGGCTGGTCTCGCGAACGAATTGATAATGCTATCCACCGTCTGATTATCCCAGTCAAATTGTATTATAGGGTGCGTAGAATATATCACTGTACCAGCTATTGCGATGGCGCAGAGCCAAAGAACTGATGCTGAAAGCTGGAATGATAAAAAGAGAATTATGTTACCCACTGCTGGAGCACAAACATGAATAAAAAACGGGGAAAAAACAAAGTCCATAGCCCAGTGTATATTTGGCATTCACATGCCTTATTCTAGCTTCTTGGGCGTACATGTTCCTTACGATGTTTTTCTTTATTGAAGGATCAATGATGAATCCGTTTATCAATTCAGTATTCTATAGTGAATGGTTAACGGATTTTAATATGCAATCTCGTTATCGTACATAGTATTTCCTTATGAGGCATCGAGACTCCGTTGTTGTGGCTTATAATTACGTATATTTTACGCTTATTCAATTGGGTACCCCGATTAAGAAATATAAACCTACTAGCTCAGAGTATACAGGATGTTGTTTTGGTCAACGACAAGCGACCCAGGAGCGGTAGTACAAAATATACATTTTCCAAAAAAGGACTTAATTCCATTAAATACTGTAAATGCGTTGAGAAATACCTTATTCAATTTGAAATAAAATTACCGCAAAGTATGATTTCTAGCCACGTGCACTGACTAGAGCTAGGCGCAAGCCGCCATTGCCCCACCCCTTTACTCCCTCACACTCCCGTATCGTATTACGTCTATATTTTAGCTTATTACATGCTTATTTTTTTTATTTTTATTATTATAAAAAAAAAATATTTTTTTAGCACCAGTATCAGTTATATTATCGACCCTGAGTCGCTCGTCGCTGACCAAAACAACAACCTGTATAAATACTACCTACTAGTAATTACATATTATGGAAACTAAGCTATTACTGTTTATTACTAAATAGCTACTGCTCGCGGCTTCGCCCGCGTGGCCTACAGAAAACAAATGACATAATTTTTCTACAACAATTAAACAAAACAAAACAACTTCATCCCGCTTCGAGGGTGGAATTATTAAAAACGCTGAGACACGTATAAATTAATTTTCAATCTTCAGACTAAACACAAAATTTGAAGATCCTAGCTTCGAAACTGACGGACTTTCATACAAACTTTCATCCCATATTTTACCCCCTTAGGGGTGGAATTTCGAAAAACCCTTTCTTAGTGGATACCTACTCTTTACAAAGAATATACCCTCTAAATTTCATGTCTCTAGGACCAGTGGTCTAGGCTGTGCGTTGATATATCAGTCAGTCAGTTAGTCAGGACTTTGAATTTTATATATATAGATTTAAAAATACATACCTTAGACATAACCACCTTCTTCCCCTTATGTAAATGCAGCAGGTATCCATAGATCATTCCGACGAAGAATGGAGACGCTCGAGTTAGAGTGTTCATGTAGTATTTTCTTATATAGTAGGGTTGGTCTTCCATTCGACTGAAAATACATAAAATGGTTTAGAATCAAAATTAGCCAGATCAGTCAGCTGCATCAGCTACTGCCAGTTTCTGAAAACCAAATCAAAGTTAATCTATAATCAAAACTGTTGCCGTCTTTGTCATTTCAGACGACTTTGAGAGTGACAGGTATACTTTCAACAAGAGATTAACTTTGATTTGGCTTTCGGCAAACTGGTGGTTAGTGATGCAACTGACAGATGATCGGGCTGATCTGATCGGGTTTTATAGCAATAGAAATCAAATATTTTTTAACCTCTAACCAGAGGGTTAAAAAACGGTTCTGACTTTAGATGCAGATCCCGTTTTACTAGAAAAAGTTATTGCTGCGCTTAAATCAGATTAAGGTTGGAACTCTTTATTTAGGAAGTAGAGTATTATCGACAAAATATAAGAGTGATCTAAAAAGAGACTATTATTAGGGAAGAAATAACTTACAACTTGGTATTGGTAAGTAAAGTAAAGTACAGTAGTACCCAAGTGATATGGCTTACCGATGTACCTGCGCAGAAGATACATTTTCAAAGCGCGAGAAACGCTATTGGTCGGCAGCTGCCGCCATGTTAGCGCGCGCCGTGCGGAGGGTCCTCACGCGCGAGTGAGACGGAACTAACAGCTGCAGTGTATTATACTACTATAAGGATAGTAGTGATCTAAGGTTGATTGTAAGTTTTAAGCATTCTTTCGATAATCTTCGGGGCCAAACTTTCTCTTCTGTGCGAACGAAGATTCACGACGATTCAGTTGGGTAATACTGTACTAGATTTGCCTCTTTAACAAAATGTTAACTTACGAAGGTGTAACAGGTCCAGCTGGGAACTCCATGATAAAGTTGTACACGCTGGCTACAGTCAGGGAAGTCAACATGAAAGCGATTAAAGCGATCCAGGCCACACGCTTTCTGCCACTGAGCACCCAAAATAGTACTAGAGGCGACAGGATGTGTAATTGAACATCTATGGCTAGGTACCAGGTGTGGGGGAGGCACTAAAATTGAAAAGAAAAGAAATTAGAACCGCGAGTGAGAAGGAATATGCTAATTGATATTGCTAGTTCAGCATTGGATGGATAGTAATCTATTTTTTTTCAGTTCTTCACACTTCTGAAGAAAATAGCTGTTAATCTTCAGTGACTTACCATAGAATATGGATTCACATAGTTTTGTATATGCAACAGCGTGGACCACCAATTAACACGGCATTTGTTTGTTTCATTGATAACTGTCGACCAATTGGGCCCGTCGGTTACTCGGTTGAATAACGAAGCTTGGAGGAGTATAGTCGCTGCTAGCACGGGGAACATGCGCAGGAGTCTATTTAGATAAAATAGATGGATGTTTTTGACTAGTTTGACTGAAAAAATAAGACAATGTGTTAGTCCTTTAACTGTTTGACGATCCGCGTGGGCGAGGAAAACAATAGAAATCTATTGTTATTTTTTAACCGCAAGTCGCATCTCTACATAAATTCCGTAGGCTTAACGTAGACTCATTAATTTTTCTATCAGAAATCCGGTTATTATTTTACAACAACTCTATTACTTTTTTCTTACTGTGTTTATGTTAAGAGATGATGTTGCCGAAGATAGTAAACACACAAAGCCTAGAAGGAACTGGCTCTCAAGTGCAGCTGTCGGAACACACCGATAGGTGCTTGGCGACAGATTTCCAACTTGAGGGTGGTAGCCAGCCAGATGAATACTACAAAGTACCCTACTACCGGGTTATGGTTTCCTCACGATATTTTCCTTCACCGAAAGCTCAAGCTCATTGTAGGATTCGAACCCGGGGCTCGAAAGTATCCGACGTCACTACAACTGAGCTATCATCGCCTTTGATTTATTATTAAATTTGTATGCACTATAAAGGAAGTCTAGGCAAATTTTAACACTTTGACACGATAATACTTATGTTTACGATAAAAATATAACGGAATACCTACAAAGTTTTCTGATCACCCAAAACGTCTAGGAAATGTATTTTAGTTGAAAAAATAGTATTTAATAACAGCATCATGCATTACTAACCACTTGGTGATGTATTGTGTAAATTAGATCATTTACTTACTACTTGTCATTTTCCCAGTTGAAGTGTAAACCAAGAGTAAACCACTGAGCATAAAGAATGTGTCAACTGTGATTGGTGCTGACGTTATCCATAAAGCGCCGTATGAGGTTATCCACTAAAAGAATAACACAATATTTATGTTATAATGAAGATTCACTGTCCAATTGTCGGGCGTTTACTTGACAATTCAGGAAGGCGAAACTGACTTATATCTCGAATAACTGACTCTCACTGTGTCGGGGAGTTGCACAATCAAACTCAAAGTCAGTGATTTTGGTAATGTTAAAAGACAATCAAGATATAATAGTACATTATGATACACGTGTGCAAAGTTGGTTATTACACTCGAGGCGGTAATGATAAGGGAGCCGAGAGTGTAATGATCAATGCACACGCGTATCATACGACGATTACAACACACTTGTGAGGAGGTTGTTTTTTTACAGCTATGCGCTTTCAATCTGTTACAGTATTACCCAACTTATATGGCGCGTCGTGAATCTTCGTTCGCACAGAAAAGACAGTATGGCCCCGAAGATTAACGAAAGAATGCTTAAAACTTACAATCAACCTTAGATCACTACTATAAGGTTCATAATACACTGCAGCTGTTAGTTCCGTCTCACTCGCAAGTCACGCCCCTCCGCACGGCGCGCATGACGACAGCTGTCGGCCAATAGCGTTTTCCGCGCTTTGAAAATGTATCTTCTGCGCAGGTACATCGGTAAGCCATATTAATTGGGTTCTACTTGTACCCATTTAAATTAATAATGCTTTGTCTACACATATATTACTTGCAGTGAGGTACAAACTTAACATAATCCAGATTATACCTATCATAAAACTGTGCGGTAAGTAAAGTATAAAGCACTAGATCGTAATAAGCTGCATTAAGATACCGAAAACGGTGCAATAAATGTCACTTTACGAGCAAGTGTGTTGAAAATAAATAAAAATATTGTTAAGCACTTTCAGGCATGATGTTACTGTGTGTGTGTGCTAGGTATCTCATCATCATCCTGTCCTGTTCCCAATCATTTGGGGTCGGCGCAATATGTACGCTTCTTCCATTCGTCTCTTCTTTCCGTCATACCAGCATCCACTCCTTTCCTACCCATATCATCTTTTACACAATCCATCCATCTCTTTTTTCGGTCTTCCTCTTCCCGTATATCCACTCTCATATTCATAACTCTTTTGTGACGTGGCTTTCAATTCTCCTCATAACATGTCCATACCACGCTAAACGGTTCCCTCTCAACTTTTCAGTCATTGGCGCTACTTTCAAGCTTCCTCTTATATACTCACCCCCTTATTCATAATCGCTTTTTAACTAAATCAGTGTAATAGTGTGCCCCGTCTCACTCTTTCGATCACCAAATGTCACCTGTCAGATAAAGACTTCGGAATGTTAGCTAATCAACGTTTGATAACTTTATTATGAATAAGGGAGTTAGTCCTTATCTTATTCATTATTGTGTGTGTGCTAGGTATCTAATACAATGTAAAGCAAAATAATAAAGCATAGCTACCTGAAAAGTCTCAATCGGATTAGCCATTACCCCTGACAGTTGTGTGACAAATGTATGTCCAACGATGACCCACACCATTGCCAAAGATCTTATACCATCTAAGCATTCTATAGTGCCTGGGATTGACGTATACGACACCAATCTACGTGTGTTGGTGTACACGGAGAACGAAAGGTACAATTTATTGGCTTTCTTGGGATCTGAAAATTAGTAGCATATTTGATGTAAATTGAATTAAAAAAGGACAATCCGCAGTTGATGCCATTGCCGAGTTAGCGCAAGCTTGGGATGGCCTATTTTCTTAGCGTTAAGTTGTATTTCGTTCATAAGACTGTGTACATTATGTATTATCTCAGAGTATATAAATACTGTATTATCATGAAAAAATCAACAGATAAGTGGATTATATGCTAGTGATCATTGATGAAAAGAAAACCTAATGAGTGTTTTGAAATCTTTCGGTATTGTTATGAACAGTTATAAACTGTATCTAATTATCAATAAAGCATAATGAAATAGTAATAGCAATTTATTTATCTATCGATATCTATAAAATTGTCAATAGATAACGTGTTAATGACCTAAAATGTTTTAGGATGATATTGTAATATTTTTAACTTATGTTTTACATTATATTCGACTTTCGGCTATACAAAATTGGGAAAATTGTTGGTCTTGAAATTTAGATCAACAATATTGTTTTTTTTTCATGTAATTAAGGCTTTTTTTTTTTTATATACAACTAGTTCGTTAAACAAGCATACGGCCCGCCTGATAGTAAGCGGTTACCGTAGCCATATGGATGCTTGCAGCACAAGAAGCATCGCTCACGCGTTACCGCCCTTTCCCCCTTCCCCTATGAGCTCTGGCGACCTTACTCACGCGCAGGAACACAACTTTACACGACATAAAGTTATTTGACTGCGGTATTCTGTAACGTGGAGGTACTTCCCCAGTCGAGCTGCTCTTTGAGCGAATAAACGCAATGCTCTACCTCTCTTAAAAGGTAGGCTAGGGCTTTTAGGCTTATTAATTTCATAAGAAACAACAGTTTTTCATAATAACCCGGACACTTAAGTACTTATCTATTGATAATTTTATAATTACACGTGATTCAGACTTTGGAAATGGCATCACGACTTCATGATATAGTTTTGAAAACGTTTTGTTAGAATATGGCCATTTTTATTAAATTCATAGTTATACTTGATATTTTAGGTCTTGGTGCAATGGGTCTTTAGTCGGGCAAGCCTTATGTACTATTCCCGGGTATTAAAATATAAAATCGTCTTACCTTTTGCGAGGAATATTGTATGATTTATATCATAACATGTACTCAGTATAGTAAGCAGTCCTATAAGTGAAAATATTCCCCTGTAACCAAAAATAAGTTACATTAACTCAAGCAAACACAAAAATTGTGTAGCGTATCCAAATTTTTCTGATTGAGAAAAGGTTATTGGTACAAGTAATACAGTTTTATCTTAAAAGTTTATATATACATACACTGCAACATAATCTGCGGCAACCCAGTGCTTATCATTAGGAAGACGACAGAAATCGTCCTGATACTCCAAACCCAGTGACGTCACATTGAAGAATAATTTGTCCATAGCTTGCTTTGTGGTGCAGGACTTGGGGATGCACACTGCTAATTGGAGAGCTAGCCCTGACGAGGACCCCAATTCTGAGGATCTAAAATAAAATATACTAGATTCACTAAAGGGCTAAAATTTCTTACGTTAGAATTTCGGTTTTTGTACGCCGATTGGGGAAAGGCATTTCTTTGAGTCGATGTGGTAGAAACAGTTTGCCCTAGAAATTGCTTGTTGCTTACCGTGGCTACCTTACGCAATACACGGATTGATACGCCCATTAATCATATTACTGACAATACTGTATTAATTAACACAGAGTAAATAATATTGGTAATAGCATACATATCAAAATCGACGTCATTGAGACCTACGACCTGCTATTATGATGAGTTATTAGATATTACCTAGAGATATTTCAGCGATTACTAATTTATCAATTCTCACTACGTTACTCATCCAACCTTGACGTAATAATCTTGTCTTGTGAGTAATAAATAATTCCATGGTTAATTTCCATTTAATTAGCAATTGAAAGTCAATAAAATTGCTGGTAAATCTCATGGTAATTTTAATGTAAATCTTTACTCTAAGGGAGATAGGGCATAACAGATTATCTAGTTCATTTCGAGCAGACTGACTGGAGAAGTATCTCCATTTTACAGGAGATCGGATCCAAATAACATTAATTTTATGAGGTAACAGTGTAGCGCTATGGTAGCTAGAACTCCATGAGGACCTACACAATTAACACAGTCGTCAACTACCAGATACTGATGTAATTCTGACAGTTTTATCTAGTTTTTCTGTCAAGTACGGTATAAATGATTCACTTTCATCAAGGTGTTTGACGCAAACTAGAGTTGTGATGTTATTTTTGGATACAACTCTTTAAAAAAAGACATGAAGTCTCTTTGCAATATTGCATCATAATTATGTTCCGGGAAATAATGATTGTTACCGAAGAATCACTCCTAATGTATTGCTATAAAGCTCAAGAGTAAGATAATTGGACTGTTTTACAAAAAC
The DNA here is from genome assembly GCA_951394255.1 of Polyploca ridens. Lineage (NCBI taxonomy): Eukaryota > Metazoa > Arthropoda > Insecta > Lepidoptera > Drepanidae > Polyploca > Polyploca ridens. The sequence goes on from OX596251.1 coordinate 14,168,144, forward strand.
CTTAAACCGACTTCAAAGTACACGAAGAAGTAATCAAATCCTGATCTGATGACAATGGGACCAAACGGGAAGCGTACCCTTTCAAATAAAAAAAGAATTTTCTAAATCGGTTAATAAATGACGGAGTTATGAGGTAACAAATATATAAAAAAAAAAAAATACATTCGAATTGAGAACCTCCTCCTTTTTTTGAAGTCGGTTAAAAATACAGAATATTACCCACAGATACAAATCTAAATAGATAACGCAAATTCCTCCATCCGTATGAAAACCAAGCATGTAACTTTTTTTGTACCTACCATAATGTCACAAGATTGATTTAGTTAGTTTAACGTGAAAATAAAGCTAACCTATTTGTCATCTAAACATATCCCTCGCTACAGATCTCTGGTGGACATGCAGTCTTATGCGAGTTCCCTGTCTGCGCGAAACAGTTTCAAAAGAAGAACATTGGATTGTTCCCCATTTTTGCACAGATTTTGACACGCGAAGTACATACACTAGCGTCATCTATTTAGATGTATATCTGTGATATTACCTATGCCGTTTGAACATAGAACACTAAATTTACTACAAACTACATGCTACTTTACCTTTCAACTTTTGTCCCAAGTAACCCTTGAGCACCTGATCTCATCAAATTGTAATCCTTTAGCTTCTTTATCGTTGCATTGCTCAAATGTCTCGTTTCCGGGATCAATTCTGGCCAGGGGAATTCTGGAAACTCTGGCCAATCCGGCCATTCTGGCCATTCTGGCAAACTGGGCAATTCCAATTCCTGATCTAGAGGCACTGTAATCATGCAGTACTTTCCATGGACCACTGAATTTGGTATTTCTTCGCTGATGCCAAGACATTGGTAGTAATTGCCCATGTCAACTACATTTCCTCCTAAAATCCCTCTTGGTGTTCTAATGCCGGCGTCCAGAACTGAGGGATGACAATTATATTATTTAAAACATTATGGAAACTAAAGTAAATGATTAAGAGAACATTATTATAAAAGTTTTTTTACTTTTAGATAATTATACCACGCTTTTATTTACAACAAATATGTAGGTACAAATTACAATCTATGTATAGAAAATATCCTCAAGTCTGCCGCTGCTTCCGATTAACGACAAGGTTCCCAGAAGGCTGACAGCGTTTCCGCTATGGATAGCCAAGCTGATGTGTTGGCGGAAAAAGCTCCCTGCCCGCTAGTCTCATAAGGTGCAAGCAAAATGGCGAGCTTCCTTGATTTGGACTTTTGGCCGCAGGGCGAAATATTCCACCATTTCCGCAAACAAGTGCCACACGGTCGATAGATAGTGCTTTTTTACCAACATAGATTTGATTTGATCTACGAGTCTATACAGGGTGTTGTTTTGGTCGGCGACAAGCGACCCAGGAGCGGTAGTACAAAATATATTTTCCCCAAAAATGGACTTAATTCCATTAAATACTGTACATATGATGAGAAATACCTTATTCAATTTGAAATAAAATTACCGCAAAGTACGGTTACTAGGCACGTGCACAGACTAGAGCTAGGCGCAAGCCGCCATCGCCCCACCCCTTTAGTCCCTCGTACTCCCGTTGAGTATTATGTCTACACTTTAGCTTATTACATGTTTTTCAAAAAAAATTTTTTTTTATTTTTATTATTTAAAAAAAATAAAGTATTTTTTTCATATTTTTTTTAGCACCAGTATCATTTGTATTATCGACCCTGAGTCGCTTGTCGCTGACCAAAACAACGACCTGTATTTGTGGAAAGTCGTGTATTATGTTTTGTAGCAGTAACATTAATTTGGTTACTAAACACAATATTATGGTAATTATTAACTTGTTATAAAAAAAACCTGTCTATTTCCTGGAGCTAATCCATAACCGAAAATTGCCACAACACAGGCAAAGATTAGCATAATTATTCAAGTCCAGTAGAAATCTAAAAATGACAATTCACTTAAAATAGCCTTAGCCAATCTAACAGACTATTTCAAGCTGATAATGATGATAATGACCTAAACTGTGATAAATAAATTTATAATTTACAAGAAAAAACGTGAAAACGATGTCTACCAGACAGCCTTTGTATAGAAAGGAATTCAATTTGATAAATTGAAGAAATTAATTTGCACGTGCTAAAATCACACTAATCCCTGATTAAGTATGTTTGTATTTGAAAAGCCAACTCATAGTAATATCACATGAATATCACGTTTCATATATCTTTGCGTGTATAATTTTATGGAATTTGACCAAATTGACGATAATTTCCAAGCAATTACATAGATATCTAGGATTATGATATGCGTCATTTTAGATTGAACTAGTGTGATTTATTTCCATACTAGCTGTCCCCCGCGGTTCCACCCGCGTTCCCGGGATAAAAAGTCTATGTCCTTCTCCATACCACAGGTTATCTGCATGCCAAATTTCATGATGATCCGTTGAGTAGTTGAGGCATGAAGGCGTAACAAACAAACAAACTCACTTTCACATAATATTATTAAGGATGTTAGGATAGGATGATAATCCCATAATCGCAAATAAACTTATAATATTATCCTCAAAATCACAATATATCCTGTACCTTCTTTGTCATATATGTTACCAGTAATGCCCGGTTTCAATAAACAAAAACGAATCGTTTTGCTTACCAATGGTAGGTTTTTTTATTGCCAAACTGGTCATATATATACTACTTCCATATGGGAGGGTCTGCTATGCAAAGCTTTGAGGTCTTTGCTTCATTATTGGTAAAGATATAAGAGTCTTAATTTTAATATATCTTAACCGATACCGGTCCGTAAATTATTGAAATCGGGCATTAGTCTACGTGAGTTACCTACGAATAAATATGATGAGTGAGTTTGTTTGTTTTCAACTGTGAGTTTCCATGGCCACCATGGCTCCATTAACAGATCAGCGCCATGTCATAATAATATCCGATTTAAATATGCATGCAAAATTCAGCTCAATCGGAAACCGGGAAGTGGGTGAAATTTAACTTGCAAGATTTGCTGATTACAGACAGACAATTATGCTGAGTTGGAGGACCATTGTCTTTGTTTATTAATTTTTGTTATTTTATACCGTGTTTTTTATTTTTTTGTCACAAATAAATATGTTTGATTTGATTTGATTTGATTTGTCTAAATAAAAGATAATAAGATTTGTGGTATTATTATTAGCCCCATGAGATAGTATTTACTAAATCAATGTTTGTATTTTGAATGCAATCAAAATTAATAAATATTTATATTTATTTGTGCTCCAGAGAAAAAGCAACACTTATTGAAGCACGTCTGTATCTAGCTGAGAAAATATGGAAAAAACAACACAGACAATTGGGGTAAAGTATGTGTGTAAGAACTGGATAATAATCGAAACCTGATTGTGCAAGAAATGTAGAAGAACAATAACATTCCAAGTTAAACTGAAAAGTTTACTGGCCAAGAGTTTGTCGACATAAAACTTTACTATGTACCTACTACTACTACTATGTACTTCTTACGTACATATTTTTATTCTTTTTAATATTTTACAAATGTAGGTATTGAAAAACGACATTTTATACAGAAAGGGTTCAGGGAGCCAATTCTCAGACAATCGAAATTGATCGCTCGATCGAAAAAAGTACGAATTCGAACTTTTATCGTGTGTTAATCGCGTTACGTTATTTCGGCGGTGAGGCCGGCATTTTTAGAAGGAAACCACTCAACTAGTCCTTTGATTGGTCGGGATCGTTCGAATTGAAGGCTAGTTCGAGGGAAGTGAGAATTGGGTCCCAGGTTATTTCAAAATTGTGACGATCGGTTTGATAAACCGTTGCAAACGGCTAATTGTATTTGTAATAACCAATATACTACCCTGATACCACAATGTACAGTCGAAGACGTAAATATGCAATATAAACAACGATTTGGTCATAAACTATTTGTTGAAATTATTAGATATTATGAAGGCAGAATCTTTTAACATATACTATTATGTATAAATATGTATGTCCTAAACTGTACTATTCCCATTACTCACATTGAATCCGCAGTGTAGTATCATTGGCTATAATATAATTCATCTGTTCTTCACATAATTCTGGATCAAGAACATCCTCGAAGAGATTCTGGTCAAGAGCGTAGCTTCCATCTGGCACATTTAGATCAAGATTTGCGATAACTGTTGTATATAAAAATACGTTGACTAAAAGTAATATAATATTCGAATTCATTTTTTTTTATTATTCACATAATTTATTACAACATTACATGGTCAGTTCACTTTTGTATATGTAATAAAATACGCTGAGGTTAGTCTATATTTTAATCTTATCAATTTTACCTGTTCTAATAAAATAGGTAGATGAAATTGAATTACACGCTAATTATTAATCGAAGATTTAAAAGATAATGCTGATAAATTAGACTACGACGTGACGTTTTACTCCTGAACGTGGCAAGGTCAGACGGATCTGACCACGATATTATTGACCTATGCGTAGAACCACCGTAGAACAGAGTTCGATGTGATCATGGAGCAAAATCTATAGAATTGTGAATATAGCTTGAATGCTGTGAGGTATTGCAGTCGGGGACAAACCAATAACCTAAGTATGTATTTTTTTGTAATATTTGTTTATCCCTATATTCGTCAAACCTAGGCGAGCCAAAGTCCCTACCACCTTTTATTCCAGTCAGGAGTTGCAGCAGGACAGCTAGGGTATTACTATACGCCTCTGCTGCCGTTTTGTTGGGCTGTTTTTCTCAGATAAACTGTTTGCAACTTAGAGCAATGTAAGACAAAATACGTGAGGTAAAAACACATTTTTGTAAATCGACCGTTTTACAAAGTCATAGCCATATTTATTCAATTTAGGCCCTATGCGCCCGTGGTGTAGATAGATAGATAATACTTTATTGTTACACCAAAACATATTATTTCAAACAAAACTTAAAACTAACAGTGAAAGTGCTACAATGGGCGGCCTTATCACTAAAAGTGATCTCTACCAGGCAACCTTTGGATGGAGAGGAATTGAAATAAACATTAAAATACGGGGGTGTACAATAAAACCAAAACAAAGAATAAATTAGTAGTAATAAACAAATATTATAAACTAAATAAAATAAACAAATATAAACAGAAATATACATATAGCATGATTAGCCGTCGCTACCACCGTCGTGGTCGGTATTTGGATGGGTGACCGCCTAGTGGTATTTCAAATCGAGCGTTTTCGTGCTTCGGAAGGCACGTAAAGCCGTTGGTCCCAGTTATCACTTAATTTTAATATTCATTATGCTAGTCGGATGCCACCTAGGCGGCTTGAAAAATTCCAACAGTAGGTTGACCACTAGCCTCCACTGATCCGCAGTGGGCATGCGTGGTGGAGTATTGCCCATTCCCTTTCATCCTCATTTGTGAAACGAGGCCTGTGCTCAGCAGTGGGACATTATAGGCTGATGATGATGATGAGGGCACTTATGAAGGTCAATGTTACTGAATTTACCACCGAAAGCAAGAAACTCGGCAACGTTGCATTATTTATACTCTTTAAATATTTTTTGGACAATCTGACTGTATTTGCTATTTTTTTCCAAAGTATCATTGACTTATATCTGCATAAGGACCGGGCCAACCGCGCGATAAAATGGCGCCAATGCGTTAGCCCTAAAAAGTCATTTTAGTGCCAACGCCACTCAGAGATTTCCTGTTAAAATTATTTTTTTATATTCTTGTTTTTATACAATTGATAATTATTCTAGTTTATACAATTGAATGTAATATTGTTGACCTGTAATATTGTTATTATTAAATATATGAGTATTGAGTATTGTATTGAGTATTGAGGGCCTACTACGAAAAACGATAGGTACACGATAGTCCGATCACCGTTGATATTAACCAATAGAATTGCAGCAAAACTGTAGAGAGACGTAAATGTTGACCAATTCTATTAGCTAATTGATTGACAACGATGATCGGACTATCGTGTATCGTTTTTCGTAGTAGGCCCTCTGTCGTCTGCGGTCCGCGGAATGCTTATAATTGCCATAAAAAATGCCTAATTGCGTAATAAAAGGCTGCAAAAATTATGATACAAAAGTAAAAAAATTACATAGGATAATTATTATTATCATCGGTAGTAAGTAACATAATTTGTAATTGAAATACAGGAATTCCAAAGCCATAATTTTACAAACGAAGTCCGTAATGGCGGCCATGTCTGTGTTCACTCCGCGCGCAATTTTGAATAAGTAACCTTGTACGGACGTCATTTTTATTGTGCCTTAGAATAAAATGAAATAGTTCAATATGGCGGCTACTTTTGTAAATTTAGAGCAAAAATTTAGGTATGTTATATGGTCCAATGGTCTCTTAAATATCAATTTTGAGAGCAATCGGACCTATAAAAAAATAGTTCAATTTGGCGGCCACTTTTTTAATTTTTAGAAAAGTTCCATGTTATATGGTCCAAGGGTCTCTCAAATATCAAGTAACTAAATAGTTCAAAATGGCGGCTATGACTGATTTCTGACTTTTTTCAATTTTGAGTAAAAAATTGTTATATGGTCCAAAATGGCGGCCACTTTTGCTTTCTAGAAACCGGGTGTTAGTCTTTTAGATAGACTTCAATTACTTCTTAAATCTTGAATACTTTATAACTTTTTTTTAAATACACCACAGTAATAAGCTTCCATTAATTTGTTAATATATTTGTTGTCGTTTTAATTAAATGGTAACACTGTCGATCCCAAAAACAATATGGCGGACATAGCGCGTTCGGGACTCACTTTCATTTTGACATCGGTCGAGATAACAGCGCTCTGGTAACGTGTGGTAATATATAAGATATATAGATTTTGATTATATTAATATTATATTAGATAGTTATAAGTTGTGGTAATAATATTGGTGAGTATTCCAAAATGATGTTGATGCCTATTAAATCTTTATATTCAAATGCTAACTGTGTTTCTTTTAATATCAGAAGTGACAAGGAAATCCGCGCCATGCCACCGATAAGAAAAAGAAAACGACGCGCCGTATCTGAATCGAGCTCGTCGAGTTCGTCCAGCAGCTCATCGTCTTCAACAGGCAGCAGCAGTACAGAGAAAAGGCGCAGAAAGTCGAAACGTGGTCGTCGGTCAAACGTGAGTCAAAGTGTGATTTTATCATCGGTTATACCGGAATTTGACCCATTGATAGATGACGTGAATATGTGGGTCAATGTAGTTGAAGCTAATGCACATGCCTTTGGGTGGTCAGATCGTCAGATTAAATACCAAGCTTTGCAAAAATTGCGCAATACGGCAAAAACATGGTATGACTCGTTGCAAAAGAATCATACTAGATGGACCACGTGGAAGTGGAAAAATTGGCGTAATACTTTGTTGGATACTTTTGAAACAAAACGTAATATGTACGATATGCTAAAACAGTTAATGCAAATGAAGCCTACCGAGGGTCAGTCACTTTATGAGTTTTATTTTCAACAAAAAAGTAGGATTGATAGAATGAGGTTGTCGTTTGCAGAACAAGATGTTATTTCTATAATCGTTGGATCTATTGGTGATAAAAATATTTGCACTGCTGCGGATGCAGGTAGTTTTCGTTATTGCGATCAATTAGCTTCATTTTTGCACAGTAAATATCATGTTAGTACTAGTAGTGATTGCAAAATAACTCAAAAACCTTCTACGTCTAAATCACAATCTTTTCGTACTAATAATGGCAATTTTGACAAAAAACCTGAATCGTTTAATACCGAAGCATCGATTAGCAATTTTGATCATACAAAAATTACATGCTTTCTTTGCGGCGAAATTGGTCATAAGAAATTTAATTGTAAAAAACCTAAAGATTCTTTAAAATGTAATTTTTGCAATAAAATAGGGCATGTAGAATCGGTCTGTAGATCAAAAGCTAAGGAAAAGATCGAAAAGAATGCTGAAGTCAAACTAATTATGTCTAGTAATCCAAAACAAAAATTTTACAAGGAAGTAACAATAAATGGTCATAGATGTCAAGCTTTTATTGACATGGGGAGTGAATGTTCGTTAATTACACAAAGTCTAGTAACGGAGCTCGGTTTGGTATCTTTTCCATTGGATAATCCGATTAAATTAACAGGATTTACAAATGAGTCTTGTACGGTTGTTAATAAGGCTGTTAAAGGTAACCTTAAAGTAGATAATGTAGATCTTTTGACGACATTTTACGTTTTTGATGCTTTATCTGGATGTAATATTCTGATTGGTCGAAATTTCACGGAAAATAATTCTATCATGTATACTAGGGTTGGTGATAGCTTAGTTTTCAAAAAAATATCAAAAGAACAGGTGTATTTAATAGAATCTTCCATGTTTAAAGCAAACTCAGCTAAGCATATTACGACATTAACTGAAATTTTTTCAAAACATCCAAATTGTATATCAGATGATTTAAGCACTTTAGGTAAAACTTCGTGCTTAGAACTAGACATCGAACTAATAACAAATAAACCAGTATCACAGCGTCCATATCGAATGTCCGAATCAGAAAAAATTATAACTCGAGAAATTATTGATGATTTAATCAAGAATAATATTATACGCGAAAGTAGTTCCGCGTATGCAAGCCCAGTTCTCTTGGTCGATAAGCCGAATGGAGAGAAGCGACTTTGTGTTGATTATAGACAATTGAATAAGATAACAGTTCAAGAAAAATACCCCATGCCCATCGTTGATGATCTTATTGATAGATTGCGAGGCTGTAGGTACTATACATCGTTAGATTTAAAAGTTCTTATTACCAAATATCTATAAATGAATCTTCAATTCACAGGACAGGGTTCATCACTCCGGATGGCCATTACGAGTTTATCAGAATGCCTTTTGGTTTGTGTAATGGACCATCTGTTTTTCAAAGATTGATGAATACTGTCCTGGGTAAATTACGTTTTAATAGAGTAATATGTTATATGGATGATTTATTAATTGGAACGGAATCTTTACAAGAGAATATTAACTGCTTAGATGAAGTTCTGAGTATTTTAGAGAAGAACGGTTTAACAATTAATTTAGACAAATGTAAGTTTTTCTTAAATTCCGTAAATTTTTTGGGTTATGATATTTCCATAGATGGTATTCGCCCAGGTAAAAAAAAACTAGACGCGGTTCATAACTACCCGATGCCAGAGAATGTGCATCAAGTTAGACAATTTTTGGGACTAATAAATTATTTTAGGAAATTTATTCCAAACTGTGCAATATTATCTAAACCACTTACTAAATTATTAAAAAAAGATTCATCTTGGACATGGGGTATGGAACAGGATAGAACAGTTGCCAATTTAAAAAATAAATTAATAAATGCATCATTAACCATTTTTGATCCTAAATTACCTGTTGTTTTATACACGGACGCTAGTAGAGAGGGAATAGGTTGTATATTGGTACAATCAACTGATTTTGGAGAAAAACCAGTTCACTTCTATAGTAGACAAACAACTGATGAAGAAAAGCGTTATCACTCCTTTGAATTAGAGTTTTTAGCAATAACGGTAGGTTTACAAAAATTTAGACACTATTTACTTGGCTCAACATTTAAAATTGTTACGGATTGTAGTGCAGTTCGTTATTCAATCAGTAAAAAAGATATCAACCCGCGTATAGGTAGGTGGGTACTTCAAACTCAAGATTTTACATTTGATATTTTGCATAGACCTGGGTCACAAATGCAACACGTTGACGCGTTGAGTCGAAACCCTATACGTGCTTCAAAGCCTGTTTCCAGTGAGTGTGTTATGTCTATTACAGAATCTGACTGGTTATTATCCGTACAACTACAAGATCCCAATATATGTTCCATAAAAGAGATATTGCAATCAGGAGAGGCCGATACTCATAAGCAGATATATAATGATTACGAACTATTAGGAAACAAGGTTTATCGTAGAACTGAATATGGTAGACGCTGGCTTGTTCCGAAACAATGCATTTGGCAAATAGTTAAGTGTAATCATGATGACGTAGGTCATTTCGCTGTAGATAAAACTTTAGAAAGAATAAAGGATAAGTATTGGTTCCCTCATATGAAAAAAGTGGTATCCAAGTATGTCAAGAATTGTCTTAATTGCATATTTTATAAAAATGTTCATGGAAAAAAACCGGGTAAACTATTTTCAATTCCTAAGTATGCAAGACCATTTCACACGCTACATGTGGACCACTTGGGTCCTTTTGTTCCAACAACTCAGAAAAATACTTATTTATTAGTGATTGTCGATTCATTCACTAAATTTGTTTTCATTGCTCCAGTCAAGAATACTAAAAGTAAAATTGTTATCAGCGAGTTAAGTAAAATTTTTAAGGTTTTTGGTAATCCAAAAAGATTAATATGTGATGCCGGTAGTGCTTTCACTTCAAAATTATTTCGTGAATATTGTAGTGTTAGGAATATTAGACAACATGTCATTGCTACCGCTATGGCACGTTCAAACGGCCAGGTAGAGCGGTACAATCAGACAATTCTTGAAGCTCTACGTAGTATGGGTGCAGATACTGATGGAAATAAATGGGATTTGCATATTACCAAAGTCCAACAAGGTATTAACACGACCATTAATAAAACCACTTCTGCTGTGCCTAGTGAAGTATTTTTCGGATATAGACTACAAATGGATTCCGATAAATTAATGAATGAAAATAAAGATGAACCGATTGATATCACAGAGTTACGAAAAAAGGTTGATGAAAATATAAAGAAGAACGCTGAAAGACAAAAAAATGCTTTTGATTCTAAGAGAAAAGAAGCTCCAAATTACGAAATAGGTGACTTGGTAGTGATTAAAATCCCTAGTCATACAAATGATGGGCAAAGCAAGAAGTTAATGCCATTGTTTAAAGGTCCATTTCAAGTTGCAGAAATTTTAGGACATGACAGATATAAAGTTACAGATATGAGAGGCTCTGATAGGACATCTAAGCGTTATGAAGGGATAGCTTGCGTGGAGAATATGAAACCCTGGATCAAGATTTCAGATTTGCAGGATGAAAGGTATGTGAGAGGATAGCCAATGTTGTCAGGTACTTACTTACTTGTCATTTATCTCTGTAAAAAGCCAATAATCTATCGGTTAAATATTTTTGTATACTTGTGTCTAGTGTATATGCTTTGAATGCGTAATGGGTATTTGCTCGATTTTATAAAAGCCTCGAAGCTAGGGTTGGCCTAAGGCATCGCCTAGTATAGACCGGGGTTCAGTGATGCTGGCCGTCGATGGAACAGCAAAACTGATGTAAGATTGAGTAAATGATAAAAACGCACTTTCAAAAAAACAACTGAGTATTATTGTAGCAGGGTACTGTGCGATTGAGGACACTAGCCGTCGATGGAATAGTGAACTTGGCGCATTTTACTTTGTACATATTTTGTATACAAATTCAACGTGTTGTTGGAGTGTAGACAGAATTTTGACTTCGTATATGAGTATTATTGAAACAGGGTACTGTGCGGTTAAAGGACACTAGCCGTCGATGGAATAGTGAACTTGACGCATTTTACTTTCTACTAACTTTGAAATGTAAATATATGTTACTTTGGTTTTCAGCACATACACCAGACATTAACACATCCGAGGACGAATGTGTACGCAGGACGGCCGAATGTTGTCGTTTTAATTAAATGGTAACACTGTCGATCCCAAAAACAATATGGCGGACATAGCGCGTTCGGGACTCACTTTCATTTTGACATCGGTCGAGATAACAGCGCTCTGGTAACGTGTGGTAATATATAAGATATATAGATTTTGATTATATTAATATTATATTAGATAGTTATAAGTTGTGGTAATAATATTGGTGAGTATTCCAAAATGATGTTGATGCCTATTAAATCTTTATATTCAAATGCTAACTGTGTTTCTTTTAATATATTATTGCCTAATAGAAAACAGAAATTATTGCTGGCCGCCAATGGGACAAGCTCCATACAAAATTTGCCCGTTTACCTTTTAGAGCTATAGACTGCTCGCTCGCTGTGTGTACAGAAGTGAACGCGAAACTCGGAACTCGGAACTCTACTCCAAAACTCTCTCTGTGGGATCGGTGCCTTACGAATAACATAAGATATAACTAATATAAGAATGGAAAAACTGACAATTCTAAGGGCACTCCATTTCTTCATTTATAGGGCTTAGTAGGGCACTAATGAATGTCAAATAGCTACTAAAATTACCACCAGTTCGGAAGTCAACCTTCAACTGAGAAGAATAACAAAACTCAGCAAAATACCATTTATTTATTTTTATTTTTTGACGATCTGACTATATTGGCTATTTTTAATAAGTTCTTAATATATGCGCCTATCACAAAGTTAGGAGCAACAGCACATTTGCTTTACTATGTTGTATTCATAGGCGCTTAATGTGCCGGAAAAACTACTGGTAATATTTAAATATCTAGCACATAATATAGAAAGCGAATAGAGAAAGATGGAGAAGTCTCGCAAAAGCCGCAACAAACTCATCAGACGATCCGTAACCACGACCACTCCGCCAGGAGTGTACGACTGAGAAGAAGCACATAATATTCAATGCAAGTGCCTATATGAAGCTCGTCAGAATTACAATTTACCAGCAAACGACCGCTCTTCTAAAAAAACAGTACATTATCCTTGCAATTTCAGTCCTTGATCTAGCGCTGTACCTATGTTTGTTTTTCATAACTATAGTAACTTTTTAACACTTTTTTACGTCGGGAGTTAAAGCGTCAGCGCGCGAACACGTATAGGAGAAGCCAGTGTCGAGTTATATTATAATTTCTTGATAATTTCCACTTTCAGATATTACCTATAGTCCTCAGTCAGTCACCGTCCATGAAAGTCATGTTTTACTAAAATGGTGGTCATTGCACCTACTAAAACTCTTCACGGACGTTTTGAGACAACTTGAACTTGAACTCTGCAAGTTCCCGCCAAAAAATCCATCATACGTTTTATTCATAAAGTTAAAAATAACGCGCGTTAGCGTCCCTGTGAATGTAGCCTTATAGTAATCAGTGAGGCAGTGTTGCCAGCGGAGTCGTTTCGAAAGTTACCTGAAACATAAAAAAAGTAACCTTTATGTATGAAAAGTAACCTTTCTCAAAATATTAAGTCAAAAGCGTAGAAAGCTAATAGAATAAGTGGTTAGTTGTGACAACTTACAGAAATATTAACAATTTTATTATGTTATGTGCCAGCCGCCAAATGTTTAGTGAAGCGACATTTTCTAACATCATGTGTAATGTGAATGATAACCAACAATAAAAAAATATTTTATTTTATTTGCGAAGCTAGTTTTTTTGAAAACCTGAAAATAACGAAAGAAATTGTAATCAAATTGAAAGTAAAAAAAATATGTTTCCCAAAGTACCGAATGAAAAAAATATGTATTATTTAACAATAACATTGTGAAAAAAATATACGAAAAATAGGATGTGTACCTTCACCTTCCTCATTCTTTTTATATTTTATTTTAGCATTGAGCATAGCTTTCGTTGGCTCAAATGTTGTTGCATTTTTGATGGTTGCTTTGGTACTCAACAACGCAGAAATTGTCTCAGTGCCGAGCCTGTTTCTATTGTCACATTTAATTAACTTGAGCTGGCTGAAAATGCGTTCTACGCTAGCGTTTGAAAATGGTAGGACTAACAAAAGCTTTATAAGTTTTATTAAATTAACAAATAATGGCTCCCCTAAAGAGTTCTTTATTTTGAAAACTTTCTTCCAATAGTCTTCTGCTTGCAGTTCTGGGGACAAATTTAACTCGGTAAAATCCAACAGCGCGTGGTTTTTCCATTCTTTGTTCAAATCTTCTAGGTTTACGTCATTTTTTATATTTGGGAATCTACTGATCACAGGAGAAAGGTCTTTTGTATCATATCTTTGAGCTTTTTGAGGATCTGTGACTTGTTCTATTATATCGTAAATTGGGTCGGAAAAGTCGAAACGTTGTTTTATTTGTTTGATTGTTTCTATGTAAAATGACAAACATGTTTTCCTGAAGTCGTTAATTTGTGCTTTGGGTGGTGAAACTTCTTTTTCCAACTCGTTAATTGATTCTTGGGTTAAAACACCAAGGTAAATTTTCTCAAGAGGCGTAAAATATCGTGGATTACTATATTCTAATTGGTAAGCATGAGTGCATTTGCAATGATGAAGTTGCATATAATTACTGGCTATAGTTTTGATGAGCTTGTGAACCTCGGGTTTTATTTTGTGTAGCAACGGTTTCTCGGATTGAAATAATTTGTTGAATTCATTGAAAATATTTAAAACATACGACATAAATTCCATGTACATTTTTGTAAATTTGTTATTCAAATTTACTAAAATTTCTTCTGTTATTTTGCTAGGGTCTTCAAAAACTTCAACTTGGAAATATTCAGCGAGAACGTCATATTGTTCTAAAGTTCTGTTAACGCATCCTTCTAGTGATAGCCACCTTGTTGTGGCAGGACTCAAAATTTTATGCACTTCGACTTTGAAAAATTCTTGAAATTCTTTCAGCTTGTCTTGTCTTGTAGAACTGCGGCTAAAGTGAGAGGCTACACTTCTCAGTAAATCCTCGACAGATCGTGGCAGCTTAAGGCACGCTTTGGATGCCACGAGATGAATCATATGGCAGCTGCATTTGATGCATGCAATATGCGGAATTTTTTTGTTTTAAATGACTAAATACTGAGTTGTGTATACCAACCATGCTATTAGTTGTATCTGAGGCAAAGCCCACGAAGTTTTTGAGTGGGACTTGTCGGTCTTGAAGCCAATTTACTAAACTGTTAGCAAGATCTTCAGCCTTTCCAGATTTTACTTCATATATATCAAGAAACTGTGTGCGAACTTTATCTTCAACATCATCGAAATATATAACTGTAAGTGCACATTGCTTTTTGACACTGATATCAGTAGTCTCATCCATAACAATGCTAAATGGAGTTTTTTTTAACTTATCTACAAGTTCTTGGGTACAAATGGGGCCAAGTACGCTGTTTAATGTATTTGTTGCTTTTGTCCTACCTAAATTAATAGTTTTTAGAATTGCAGAATCAGGAAAAGTATTTGCCAAGAATGGGATCAAATCATCCGCCAAAGAGAGCGATAAATTGTGTTCTGCAAGAAAAGCACATATTTTGAGCTCTGCTCTTTTTTTTAATTCGTCTTCTTTTTTTGGTTTAAGCAATTGTTCAATAGGCGCTGTTTGACTAATTGAACTAATATTCTGAATGTGTTTTACAGTTTGCATGTGCTTTACAAGTGCTGGTTTATGGTTCATAAGAGTACAATCACAAATTTTGCAATAAGCAGTAACTATCCCACATTCTTGCTCTCTCTTTGTAATCCAATTTCGAAATGTTATATTCTTTAGCCATTTTTCATTGAAGTCACGGTGTTGTTTTTTCTGTTTCTTCGGCGGGGGTCCCGCGGGTTCCGTTTTATTGGCATCGCAATCATTGTCAGATGTAGAGGGTTTAGGTTTCGATGCCGGTGAAACCAGAAATTTCTCCATTAGCTTAGCAATATTTGTTAGTAGTAAAACCATGCCATAAATAAGCACCAACACCACAGCCATGAAAAAAAATCAAACAGATCAAATTAAAAATTTAAAAAATGTCACATCACATCATCAGCCTACAGCAGTCCACTGCTGGACATAGGCCTCACCCAATGCGCGCCATTTCACCCTATCTTCGGCTCGACGCATCCACTTCCTACCAGCAGCCTTTCGCAGATCGTAACTCCATCTCGCTGGAGGGCGCCCTACACTACGTTTGCCGAGGCGCGGTCTCCACTCAAGAACACGTTTTCCCCACCGGTTATCGGTTCTTCGGCATATGTGACCAGCCCACTGCCACTTCAGCTTGCTAATTCTATGAGCTATGTCGATGACCTTGGTTCTCTGTCGGATAACCTCGTTACGGATCTTATCCTTCAGAGAAACTCCGAGCATAGCTCGTTCCATAGCTCGCTGAGCGACCTTAAACTGGTGCACTAGCCGTACCGTGAGTGTCCACGTTTCGGCTCCGTATGTCATAACGGGTAGGACGCACTGGTTGAAAACCTTCGTTTTCAAACTCTGCGGTATGGGTGACGCGAAGACCCTACGAAGTTTCCCAAACGCTGCCCAGCCTAGCTGGATCCTTCTCTTGGCTTCCCTCTCAAAGTTGTTTCTACCTAATTGCAGAATCTGCCCAAGGTAGGTATATTCCTGAACAACTTCGAGATGGTGGCCATTTACGACGATTGGTCCCGGATCTATGTGAACATTGATCATGACTTTGGTTTTACCCAAGTTCATGCCGAGACCAATACGTCGCGAGGCTGATGCTAGGCCGTCCAGCATCTGTTGTAGCTCCTGCAGCGACTCCGCCATCAAGACTATGTCATCTGCAAATCGTAAGTGTGAGATGTATTCGCCGTTTATGTTTATGCCCATCCTTTTCCAGTCCAGCGTCTTAAACATATCCTCCAATACGTTTGTGAACAATTTCGGGGATATGACATCCCCCTGTCTCACTCCTCTGCGTAGTTGGATGGGTTTAGACTGCTGGTCCTGTACTTGGACACTCATGGTTGCGGCATCATAGAGACATCTCAGCACTTCGATATAACGATAGTCTACTTGGCATCGCTGCAAGGATTCCAAAACAGCCCAGGTTTCGACGGAGTCAAAGGCCTTCTCATAGTCCACAAAGGCTAGACACAGGGGCCGATTATACTCCTCTGACTTCTGTATAATCTGCCTCACTGTGTGGATGTGGTCTATAGTACCAAATCCTCCTCGAAACCCGGCCTGCTCCGGTGGCTGAAACTCGTCGAGTCTTCTGGCAAGACGGTTTGTGATGACTCTAGAAAACAGCTTGTAGACGTGGCTCAGGAGTGAGATAGGCCTATAGTTTTTAAGAAGGGTTTTATCTCCCTTCTTAAAAAACAGAACCACAATACTCCCGTTCCACGCCTTCGGAGTTCTCCCGCAGTTAATGACCGAGTTAAAAAGGCTCTGTAGTTCCTTCAGTACAGGAATTCCTCCTGCCTTCAGAAGTTCTGAAGTAACTCCGTCTTCACCCGGGGCTTTTCCATTTTTAAGCTGTTTAAAAAATGTGGTTAGCACCAATTAATGCAGAACATGCTACAACAGTTAAAAGTAAGAGTAGACAACAAAATAAAAAAAAATCAAATCACTCATAAATGAGATGAAGAGATAATCATTGCAAAAAATATATAACTAGGCCAGATATAAATTGAAATATGTGGGTAAGTGGATGGGAATTCTTTGAAAAATTATCCCACATTTTGTGGCAAAACTTTAGATGTGGCAACATTAGAATCAAATTATGCACACACACAAAAACCGCCTGATTATATATTTTTACCATGATTGCTTATAGTTTTAAGTCGTTTTCGATAACATAATATTATGTCTCGGACCAAGAATACATATGTACCTAGTATGCACATAAGCTTTACAATAATTGCGATTTCATACCAGCGTAGAATTCGGAAATAAGGTAGATAATTGTTAGGTACTATTTCGGGACGGAATATGAAAACATTGTTCAAGCACCGGTTTGTTAGACTTAAACCTATGGTAACAGAACTGAAAACCGCATTTGATTCGATTTCATGCAATAGTTTTAGATTGATACGCGTACATAAATGCATACATACAGACAGATAAACGAAAATTCTAAGTACGTATTCGATATTATGTGGATATTATCTTATGAAAATACATAGTTTTCTTGTGAATATTTTGTACAATACCTACATAGCAACACACACACCACAGCGAAGGCGAGCGACTCAAAGTCTCAAACGGATTTTGATAGTTATCCACATTTGTAAACTTACCAATCTTCCAACTCCAACTCTTGATAACACTTGATGAAAAAGTTCACAAAAACAAACAAACAAGTTTAGTAGACTCACAACAACACAACACAAAACGAAAACGAGAAACGAGTACCAATTACGGAAAAAAGATCGAGCGAGTAAGTGGGATATATATGCAGTGTAAAAGAAAAGGACGTAGGTATTTGGTTGTGTTACGATTACTACGATTACGAGCGTGAGCGAAGTTTTGCGCCAGGCTAGCCAACATGAAAACAGAATGCGTTCCGTTTCACGCTTATAATGTAAGATTTTGGGAAGTAAATTCTAAAAATCACCTAAAATCACCTTTTGAATGGTGTAACCATAATGTAACCTGGCGGAGTAAAATATCACCTAAAAGGTTACAAAAGTAACCTTCTGGCAACGCTGCAGTGAGGAGTTTTCTTATGATATCTCTATGGTCAAAATACCTGTCAAATTGTGTACATAAGGTTCAAATTGGTTCGATTGATCAGCAGTTTGACAGGTATTTGAGAGGTATTTTGACCATAGAGTAATCATAAAGGTTCGCTAAAGGGGTCATATTCACTCTACGCTAAAGGGTTTCATAAATTTTTTTTTTTGTAAAATTGTTCTTGACCATGGATACTAAGTCCTTCAGTCGCATACATTTTATTTATAATATCACTTTAATATAGTCCGCACATTCACTTTCACATAGTCTGCATGTTCAGTCACCGTCAAAATGGTGGTCATTGTACTAAAACTTATCACGGACTTTTTGAGACAACTTGTAAAGTCACGATACACATATTCATTTCATTTCACTTCACTGGTGCACATATATTGATCTTTATTGAATAAAATACCACCGATAATATGCAATATAACTCAAAATACACGAATTTATGAAAATAAAAATGAAAATGCTACGTCACTCTGCAAGTTCCCGCCAAAAAGTCCAGGGTTTCATAAAGGCAATTGAGGGTGACCAGTTTTAGAAGAATTCTGCGATTATAGCAGAATTAGATCCCCAATTTAGGGCTTGGCAGATTGTGTTGCAGATCTGAAGAGATTCTTGTGAAAAATATTTATTCCTATATAAAATAATGAAAATCAAACAAAATAGCCTTAATGCTCAACTACTCAACGGATCCTCATGTTTGGCACGCAGATAGCCTATGGTATAAAAAAGGAAATAGATTACTTTATTATCTCGGGAACACGGGTAAAACCACGGGGGACAACTAGTATTTAATCATTCTTTCTTTATTAATTTATTATCCTTATTAGGTTGAAACTGAAATAATTCAACGGCAATATGTATTATTTTTTTACATCTGCGTCAAGAGTTGAGATGTGCTTGGTAAGGCGCCGTGTGAACCCCGCGTCCCGCACTAATTTCTAGCCTAATAAGCGCGAGAGTGTTTTGTAAATTTTTAATTATCTCAAAATCTGTTCGTCCAAATTGTATGATGTAAACGGCAAATATTATTGGCAAATCCAATTAGCTTCGTGACAGCATAATTTATTTTTGTAAGAGTCCATAGACTATACGTGTGGGGTTAAAATTATGAGATGTATAATTTTAACCCCTTACTTTGCCACTTATAGGGATAATAATATTGCAAAAGAAGTTGAAATACGTATTTCTTACAAAAGCCTAAATTATAAATTTTCAATTCACTAACTTTAGAAATTATGATGATGAGGATGATTTATAGACGCTAGATCGTACCGGGCACGAGCCGTATCCGAGCTGTTCGAACCATGTATGGATTTGTAGGCACGGGTTTCGGCCGAACCTCGTCCACCGCACGGCATAGCATGAACACCATAGAACAGCTTCTTGTAAAATGCCTAGCCTAGGATGCTATCATCGCATATCTACATTCAGGAGTAAAACGTCATATATCGCAGTCTAATTTATCAGCATTATCTTTTAAATCTTCGATTTTTAATAATCGTGTAATTAATATTCATCTAGATATTTTATTAAAACAGGAAAATTGATAAGATTAAAATATAGACATACTTTAGCTTATGTAATTCATTAAACATATACAAAAGTGAACTGACCTTGTAATGTTGTAACAAATTGTGTGAATAATAAAAAAAAATGAGATCGAATAATATATTATTTTTAGTCAACGTATTTTTATATACAACAGTCAACGCGTATCTTGATCTAAATGTGCCAGATGGAAGCTACGCTCTTGACCAGAAACTCTTCGAGGATGTTCTTGATCCAGAATTATGTGAGGAACAGATGAATTATATTATAGCCAATGATACTACACTGCGGATTCAATGTGAGTAATAGGAATAGTACAGTCAAGGACATAAATATGTACACATTGTGATATTCTAAAGCAATTTTTTCACACTCTATAGATTCACATGTTGAAATATAACATAATATATAATATACCTATCATAACAGTATAATGTTTAAAGCTTCTGCCTGCCAGCATAATATCTAATAATTTCAATGAGTAGTTTAAACTATGGTCATGCTAAGAAGTCATATTTGACCAGAGGGTATCTCTCCTTGCACTATGTTTGTCTCTAGCTAGTATATAATACTACAAAATCTGAAGAGTTTTTTTGTTTGATTGTTTGTTTAAATACTCTGGAACTACCAGTCGGAGTTGAAAAATCATTTGACTAATAGGAACATACATAACATGCTACATTATCGCAGACTGTTTTATTCTTTTAATCCCGGTAAACCGAGTGAAACCGCGGGGGACAGCTAGATGTAGATACCTAAACAAAGTATGGGAGTAACTACTCATAGAAACCTTCGTAGTCGTATAATTTCTTGGTTTGAGCCATAATAATTGTAGAAAAAACCGGACAGAATTACTAAATTTGTTTGTGAAGGAATTTTGATGATTTTGAAAAAACTGTGCTAGAAGACAATAGCAAAAAATGCTATGATACTTCACGTCTTTAAAATGTATAATTCACTTCTTGGACAAAGGCCATGCACAGCACAATGTACCTATTCTATTGCTAGAAGACGAGTGTAAATCTATTAGTTAATTATCAAAATCAGCAGTTGGATCGGACCAAGAATGCAAAGCCACCCAAATAATTCCACATAGGCGCACTCGGTAACTATCACTTCTTTATTGGGGCTTATAGAATTATTAAAACGTTTTGTGTTATATGTCTGTGAACCCTTAAAAAAGAAATACATACATTACACAAAACCACTAGCTTCTCTCTATACAAATGCAACAAGTATCCATAGATCATTCTGAAGAAAACAGAGGCGCATGAGGGAGCGTATTTAGTATTTACGTAATAATCCACTATTCAGCTATATAGGACCTTTTTTTTTTTTTCTTTTTCGTGGGGAAATCCTCATAGGATACTCGACCGCCTCGGGGGTAGCGGCCAGGTTATGCCGGACTTTTACCGGCTAAAACCCCACGGTGGTCGCCATCTGCGCTATAGAGAGGGGGGCGGGCTCTCGTGTTGAACGCGTACCTGCTCACCCCTCCAAGCGCGGCGCTTTGATGGCTCGTCCCGGGGGAAGTGTGATACCTCCCCCCAGCACCCTCGCTGTGCTATCGCACGATGAGTCGTGACCACATCGTCCTCCTTGGGGTCGCTTCTGGACGCACAGGGCCCCCGCCCTGATTGCCCACGACCCCAAAGGCCCCATTTAGTCGCCTTTTACGACAGGCAGGGGAACACCGTAGCTGTTATTCTAAGCCCCAGCTACAGGGCAGGAGGGCCGCTACGAGGCACATCTGCGCCTCGGCGGCGTCGTCTCCGAGCGGGATCGGCCCTCTCCCGATCCCGCTCAGCAGCCTCCTTCTGGACCATTACGGTCTCACAGAAGGAGGCTACGGCCCTCCACGCTGTATCCCCGCTCAGCATCGCCGACACGACTGCTGGCAGGGAGAGATTCCGCCCGATCAGGCCGACCAGGATCCGCCGCTCGGGTTCCCACGCAGGGCACACTGCGAGCGTGTGCGATGCGGAATCCTGGCCGCTTCCACCGCAGTGGAAGCAGGCCGCCGTCGCCTCACGTCCAATCTTACACAGATAATCACCGAAGCACCCGTGCCCGGTGAGTACCTGTGTGAGCCTGTAGGTGAGTCGTCCACCTTGTCTGCTGCAGGACTGCTTCAACGACGCGTTTGCGCGCATGCCGCTCCTCACAGAGCCTTGCGCGCCACGTCGCTAACGCGATAATTCGTTCCTGCCGTTTGATCGCCTCTTCTGGGTCGCCTCCACCGCTCTGACGGACGATGTGAATCCGGTCATAGACCCTCGCTTCTCTCTATACAAATGCAACAAGTATCCATAGATCATTCTGAAGAAAACAGAGGCGCATGAGGGAGCGTCTTTAGTATTTACGTAATAATCCACTATTCAGCTATATAGGACCTAGTCCAATCCACTGGGAATAACATAAACATATTTGAGAATAGGTTTTACAAAACTCATGAAGTCGGAGAGGCATTTTCGCGTGGCCTGCGTTAGTTGTTGAGTGAATTGTAGCGATGGTCAACTCGGGTTAAATTACCTGGGTAACCCGGGCTATTCATCCAACCCGTTGACCCCAGATGATTTTTTCGTCAATCGAGTTGTTTCGATCAGTCGGTAAACTACGGCGACGCGGCAGCGGCAGCGCGCCGTACCGGGCCAACTCGTGAATGCGGGTCTCGGACTCGGTAACAACGTCACCTCATGCCGCCAACCCCCCGCTGACCTAAGAATCTCGATTTGAGCTAGCTGTAATATTGAGAAACATAATGTTATTGTTTAGGGAATTTCAATTGGATGAGAGAGTGGCCAGCCAGTTAAAAATAAGCCGTGCCTCGGCGAATAAAGCAATTTATATTAGACATCGTATCGCATTGCATGACGCATCAGGTAGCGTCGTCGATCGTATCAACTCAACCCGAGTCTACCCCGAGTTGCACCTGGGTCAGCAATAATTTCGATTTAGATTATCTGAGTTGATTACAAAATAAAAGTAGTAGGTATATTTTAATATAATATCAGTTATCTGGTTTCCATAGTACAAGCTCTGATAAGATCATCATAACCGTGTAATCACGATCACCGTGTATGAGGAATGTCCCAGCAGGATATTTATTATTTATATCGTTGCCCTTGAATAATTCTACAAGCCAGGTGGCCTTCTAAGGATAACAATCTGTAACCATATTGATCTTTAAAATGGTATTTTTATGTGTAGGGATGATAAGATGTCTACTTGAACATCTATGACTAGGTACCAGCTGTGGCTGAAGCACTGGAATTGAAAAGTTACAGGTAAGTTTTTGTTTAAATATAATTTTGTCAAAATAATAATTTGTGAAGGGATATGTTCCGCATTTAAAAACTATAGGTATATTTGTTTACCTGCGTGGCTATTGTCATATAGAGCAAAAGAGAGACATGGGCATTCACCAGGGCTATTATTCTCGTGTCTTTGATATTAATGTTGAATTAGACATTAATTTTTTAAAACAACAAGCTTACGTGGATGCTTGCAAAACACGAAGCATATTGCAAATTTCTATAAAGTGGATGAATAGGAGCCAGGTTGCTATTGGAGCACTTTTATTGATGCTACCGTTATATAGGTGATTATATAATGAAGTGTGCAGGTTTCTTGCTAATCAGAGCATCAAATACGTCGAGGATCCATAAAGAAAATAAATAAAGCCTTATTAGAGGCACGATGCCCTATGACAGGGGTAGGCAATCTTTTGAGACGGAAGAACCAAATGTTACAATTTACAAAATACTGAGTTTTTAAAGAGCCAACATTTCTTTTGTGGCTTTTTAAAAACTGGTTTTTATTATTTTATTCATGTAAGAGAACGCTTGCTCGCACGAATATGTCGACTCGAAGATCGTCAGCATTCCAAATGGATTGATTGCATGATTTAAAAGGGTTTTAATAAAATTATATTTTTTTTCGTTTGGAACTAAAGAGCCGCAACTTTACATCGAAAGAGCGCATGCGGCTCGCGAGCCGCAGGTTGCCAACCTCTGCCCTATGAAAATCTTTGGTCTTATTATAAAATGGTGAGATGATGGTCGAATGTGAGCTGATTTTTAGTGTTCTCTGAGTGTTTGTACTTATCAATATTTTTCATGACTTTCTTGACGGACTGTAGGCGAGCAGCTAAAAAAGCATAATGATTAATTTGAATCTGGTCACACTCCAATTGACAAATGACATTGACATATAAAAGATGACAGTGACACTGACATGACATGACACTTATGAATGACAGTCGGAAACTTGATTTTTTTGGTTTGTTTGTTTTGTTTATTGATTTGAAATTTTGAATTGCCGAACTAAATTGAGAAATAAAACATCTAAACCGTAGTGGATAGTTCAAAAATTCGAGATAATGAAACCTACTACATGTTACGATAGCTGTAAATGTTTTCAATGGTGTTGCAGAAGGCTGTCCCATAACAAAGATACGAGGCAAGTATCAATGGTTAATAGGGTATTTTAGTAGTTTTGTAGCTCCTAAATACACATTATTCAGTTAGTATCCTATGAATAGGCCAAACACTCAGAGAATACTAAAAATCTGCTTGCATTTGACCATCTTCTCACCGTTTTATAATAAGATTTTCTTCCTTGCGTAAACTACATACAACGAAAAAAATTCAAATAGTGTAATTAAAGTTACGTGTGTTTTACCGCTTGTACAACGGGGAGTGTTCCAAGGAATTGTTCGACTTAATGCCCACGGCTACCTTCCACATTCGCAACTCGCCATCGACGGGGACGGGGAGTCCATTCTCACACATTGAAACCAGAATTGTTTCGAACTGTGCGGGCTTAAAGGAGTTTTCTTCCGCGGATGCTCAGACTGTGGAATGAGCTCCTCGCCGTGGTTTTCCCAATGGAGTACAGCATGGGGTTCTTCAAGAAGGGTGTGAAGAGGTTTCATCAGGGTTGGCAACGCGCGAGTGATACTCCTGGTGTTGAAAGCTTCCATAGGCTATGGTAACAGCTTACCATCAGGCGGGCGTTACCAAAAGGCGTATGCTTGTTTGCCACCTTAGCGGTATAAAAAAAAGAAAAGTACCTATTACCATATTTTAGCTGTATAGCATGTATAAAATACTAATTCGAAGGTTCGAATCCTACAATGAGCTTTCGGTGAATTGTGTTTGGCCGTGGACTGACCTCAGAACGAGTTATTATAAGGCCAAGGTGAGGATGTGCCCCATGCTTGCCCAGAAAATGCCTATTCACTCTAGCATCGAAGGAAACACTGCCATGATTACTGTAATATATCAATGGATAGCATGCAGATTCTTTATTTTGTAAGAACATGGTATTTATTTTACAAGATGTTATCCTTAACATTATAACATATTCTGCCACTGGTGGTGTACAAAAGTACATATAACAGTTAACATTTTCATTACATTTATAGCAGATAATATAAAAATATTATAATAATCAAATTATCTGTGTTCCTTTAATCCCTTGACTTGTGGTTAAAAAATAACTATTGATTTCAATTTTTTTCCTCGCCCGTGCCAATCATCAAACAGTCAAAGGATTAAAATATAATTTGATTTTAATGGTTTAATCTTAAATTGATTTCAACTTTTATTTAATATATTCATCTAAGCAATGCTATTTATGTATTGGCAAATCTTTTATTGATTTCACACACAGCATTCATTTTCTCTATGGATCCTCAACATATTTGATGCTCTGATAAGCTAGAAACCTGCACACTTAATTGCATAATCACTTAGGGAACTCTGTGTAACGTTAGCATAGATAATAGGGCTCCTATCCCATATAGAAATTTGCAATGTTATTCGCCAGAGCTCATCACGGGTAAACAAATAAATGAATGAATGAATGAAATATTCTTTATTGTATACACTGACATAGTAAAAATAACAAAAGTATTACAAATAAGGGAAGTTATACAATGTAGGCGGCCTTATCGCTTAAGCGATCTCTTCCAGGCACCCAAAGGTTGCCTGGAAGAGATCGCTTAAGCGAATACAGGAAAAAAATTCTATAGGTGAAAAATAAGAAGGTGTTAAATCGATAGTTTTTAAATGCGGAACATCCATCTTCACATAAATTATGACAAAATTATATTTATACAGAAACTTACCTGTAACTTTTCAATTCCAGTGCCTCAGCCACAGCTGGTACCTAGTCAGATGTTCAAGTAGACGAGACATCCTATCACCCCTAATACTGTTTTGGGTGCTCAGTGGTAGAAAGCCTGGATCACTTTAATAACTGTCATGTTGATTTCTCTTACTGCTGCCAGTGTGTACAATTTTGTGAAGCTATTGTGCTTGGTAAGATTTTAACTTTTTTATGCATTTGTTATGTATTTTCTTAGATATTCATTTCAATTACATGATGATAAAGGATAATTTTAATCTTCATATAAAAATACTATTATTTTTAATAAAAAAATTATAGATTAATATGGTTACAGATAGTCATACTTAGAAGGCCACCTGGCTTGTAGAATTATTCAAGGGCAACATTATAATATATAAATATCCTGGGACATTCCTCACACACGGTGATCTGATCACACAGTTATGGTGATCTAAGGAGAGCAACCAGATAACTGATATACTAAATATACGACTTTTTTCCACCCCTAACGGGGTAAACCCCCTTAGGGATGGCATTTCTAAACATCCGTTCTTAGTGGATGCCTACGTCATTATAACTATCTGTATGCCAAATTTCAGCCCAATCCGTTTAGTGGTTCGAGCTATATGTTGATAGATCAGTCAGTCACGGTTTCCTTTTAGATATACAGATTATATACTAAGCTGTCTTCTGCGGTTTAACCTGCATTCCCGGGCTAAAATACTCTAAATATTGTAGCTTTTTAATATTTATTTTAATTATTTATTATCATGTATGTAAGTACATATTCGTATTTATTTATTGATATATTATTTATTTTTTATCATAAAATGACACCACCGTCTAATAATGTATATAAATTCCTATCCATCCTAAGGTTGTCTGGAAGAGATTGCTCTTTAGCGATAAGACCGCCCATTGTACGTTATTAATATTATGTTCTTTCTGTTTTGTTAACTGTTTTTCAGGTGTACAATAAAGAGTTATCTATCTATCAATCTTTTTATTAGTGAAAGAATTTTTCGTATCCGACTGGTAGTTCCAAAGATTTACCCGTTTAAACAAACAAAAAATCTCTTCCGCTTTATTATTTTAGTATAGATGGTAAAAACTGCTTATAATCGTCGTATATGTTTGAACTTATAATATGATTGCAAATATTTAAATTGTGCGTGGCACACATTCAAACTTTGGATAATCGAGAGAGGGCTTTATTTAATTCTGCTCATGTATTAAAAAAAATGTTCTTCATCAGTTTTGGATGCCGGCATAAGAACACCAAGAGGCATTTTAACTGGAAATTTAGCCGACATGGGAAATTACTACCAATGTCTTGGCATCAGCGAAGAAATACCAAACTCAATTATACATGGAAAGTACTGCATGATAACAATACCATTAAACCAGGAATTGCAATTGCCCAGTTTGCCAGAATGGCCAGAGTTTCCAGAGTTTCCATGGCCAGAATTGAACCCGAATACGACACGTTTGAGCAGTGCAACGATAAGCAAGTTGAAGGAGTACAATGCGATTAGATCAGCTGCTCATGTTTTACTTGGGACAAGGGATGATAATTTGAGGTATGTTTGTGTAGTGAGTGACTGTGGAATGAACTCCCCGCCCGTGGTTTTTCCAGTGGAGTACAGCATGGGGTTCTTCATAAAGGGTGTGAAAAGATTTCTGCAGGGTCGGCTACGCGCGAGTGTTACCCCTGGTTTTGCAAGCGTTCATAGGCTACGGTAACCGCTTACCATCAGGCGGGCCGTATGTTTGTTTGCTATCTTCTTTGTATAAAAAAATTTATTACTACAGATTTATCTAAGTTACTTCATTAAATGCCTTGTATTTATGGTCAACAAAAGCTTATAATAATGATATGTTCTCTGTGTGGCGTTTACCTCTCCTAGTAACGATGGAGCATTCTATTGTTGCGCCAATATTTTGAACAGACCCATCCCATATAGATTGTGTATCATTTGAGAGTATTGTCACAAAATAAACAATACTATTCCCTACCGAAGGCTAGATGCCTACAAACGCCTCTCAAACTCTCTTTCGTACGCGGACTTTTTAATGAATCGGTAGCGGCCGACGGTTCGTTTCGTGTGGACTGAGCACTGCCTGACATAGTATCCAAAAAAGGAGTAGATTATAAATGGGTTAAGAGGACTCAATTCGTCATACTTTTCATACAAAACCTCTGTACTTATTATGGCGTTGTTAAACATTTTTCGTTAGATGTTTTGAACAAATTAGTATCTTGTGCACTATATCTAGCCGTGTATCTAGGCAAAATTAAAAAATAGTGTGAAACAAATTCAGTCAAAGCCTCCGAAAAACAGCGTTTTTGCCTGAACTTTGGCCATATCTAATGTACCTATAAATTGTAAAAGTAAAGAAAACATTTAGATACCAGGCTTGCAAATATATTGGAGATTCTAAATAACTAACTTTTTTTTCACGAACTGGTAAGATTTTTTCACAAGAAGTATACTCCTGGAACAAGTTTTATGAATGCGAAATCATGAATGACGACCTAGCGAAGCGGCCGCGAGTGATCAGCGGAATTTACCGACTGATAACCAACGGCTCTGATGCTGTCTCTCTTTTTTCGCAGTCAAACATTACGTTGGATGAAACAACAAGCTTTTAGACTATACTTGCGTTGAAGTTGCGCCGGCCACAGAGGGCCACCTTAAAATTTCGTCGTTTCTCTCTATTTACATGCCTCTAAGTTTTGTTATTCTGTACCCCGAGTGTTAAGAATTGACGTAAGTAAACGCTCACTAATTCGTTTGTATGGGAGAAATTAGTACCATGAGTATTCCGCTAGAGGCGCTGTGCCAATTCCTATAGAGAAGTGTCGTAAACGCAAACGCATTAGCTCAGAGTATATAAATACTACGTACAACAGAGAGACAGCGCCCATACTT
Source organism: Polyploca ridens (assembly GCA_951394255.1). NCBI lineage: Eukaryota > Metazoa > Arthropoda > Insecta > Lepidoptera > Drepanidae > Polyploca > Polyploca ridens. Next base: position 14,197,070 of record OX596251.1, read on the forward strand.
CAAAAGTTACCACCATAACTCGCGCAAGTACAGCGCCGGTGGCGAGATTGGGGTACTAATTCCTATTCTGGGTTTGTAAGTGACTACAGCAATGTTTGTTTTTCAGTAAATGACAACAGATGACACTGTTGAAAGAATTTAATTTTAAAGAACAATGAGCACATTAGTATTTTTTTTTTGTTTTTGTGTAAGAGAGGTAGAGCGTAGTATTTACTATATACTTTTGTTCAAATAAGATAAGAATTCCATACATTAAGTCCTAAACTAATCCAAAGAATTATTATTATGTTATTCAATTCTAAAAATACTGATTTTAAGTTGCATCTCACCCCACGGTTAATTGAGACAATTCCCAAAATACTCAAGCTATTGTTCATCAACAATGAAGAATTTTCACTAATTCTGAATGTTAGCTCATCGTATTTTCTGTAGAAAATAAAAAATATATGTGAAAGAATTATTTCAATACGACAATTACATTCCGAGATATAGAATTTTTAAAAGAGCGCGCGACGCGCGATTCAACCGCTCGGTACTCGATGCGTGTGACGTCATGTTCCAACGCTCGCTCAGTCCGTCGCGCTCTTTTTCTCTTGAAAAATCTCATTCCTTGGGTTTATAAATTTGAAACTTAGCACTATTACTTATCGTTCAGCAAGTCCAATAAAAGTTGTTTCTTCCATTGGACCCACTGAAAAATAATCCTCGTCATCCAAAATAAATTTATCCGCTTTCTTTTCAGTTTCTTTTATTTATATCCATTCAACAAATGACTACGGAAAACAGACCTAATGCATTGCGTTACGGCTATAGAAGAAATTAAATAAAAGGCATTGGCGTGAAATCTTTAGAATAAGTGCAAATTGAGTTGGTGACCGTAATTTATTTTACAATAGTGAACATGTCATCATATAGTGAGAAGGAACATAATGTACAGATGGAAGAGAAAGAGAAAAAAAAATTGTATTGGTTGATTTTATTTTCTCGCAATCGTAGTGAAAAATAGAATGTTACACACGGCGCTAAAATCCCATTATTACTCTGTTTCTATTTACTCCTCTCTAAAGCTCGGAAGTAGAACTACCTCGTGTATGATGGGTAATTTTAGCTCCTTAAATAACAATCTACTATTCTATCACATCCTGATTGACTCTGTATGCCATGATAAACCTAATTTTCGTAATAAATTAATATGCCATCTCGAAATCTCCACCTGTTATAGGCATAATTATTAATTAGAATTGAGCCTTGAATTAACTGCTAAGGGAAGCAAGTGCAGACAGGCTACTTCAATACATCCTTGTCGTCAATGTAGTTGCTGGGTAAGCTCCCCAACTAGCAAACAGTCGAATATAGTGCTTTAACCGTGTTGTGTAAACGTTTACTCGATATTCTTATAGTACATTTATTCAATAGCCGTATAGTAGCTACCCTTTCTCGTTTATACCACACATGAGTGCAGTAATAGAGTTGTCGATTCCCAAGTTTCATGTTTAAGAAGCTACTATATAGCTGCTACTCGACATTACTATATTAGAGCAAATTCGCCGAGTAAAAGCTGTCTATTTACTGAAAAGTATCTTAATATCTGTAATTGTAATCTAAGCTATTTTTTTGAATAAATTAAACCACTATAACTTTTTCCTTGCACGCGATACATACTTAAATATGCCCATACTAACAAATGTAATACTCATGGAGACCTTTCATATGACATAGATTTCATTTGATATGATAAGGTTTACAACACAAAGTAAGACACCGCCCATTATCCTTTAAAAAAATTCGTAAATTGACGCGCGACGCGTAGGCCATCTATGTAAGGTCGTAAGATTTAAGTAAAATTACATAAATTGCAAATATTTAAGATACGAGTTTTACATATGAATTTAATAAATTATTAAACCTCAAATTATATTCCCTTGCAACAAAGCTTCATCAAAAGTGATTTAGTAGCGTTTTGACTAAGAATTAATTCTCAATCAGTCCAAACGATGTTTGTAGCGACATCTATACGTGTAAATTCTACACTAATTATAAAATGTATGTGATTGACCAGACATGGCATTAGTAAGCGTTTATTAACGTCGATTCTTTACACTCGGTGTTAGAGCATGTAATTCCTTTATTCCTTCCTCATTTCCTACTTCTTTACCTCGGCTCATCAAACAGCGCCATCTCTGGACGCTAAACGCACAACGGCTCACCGAACGCGCGTGACGTCAATAGCAAGAAACAAATGACAGAGTGTATGTACTGAACTCGTTTCGCGCCAACGCCAACAATTAGCGCGTCGGTAAGAAAATTATCAAAAAGTGCTGGAAAACGGTGAATCTCTTGAAATCCATCATCTAGTGTTACCCCGGGGTGTCCCTGACAATCGAGACAGTGCTTTTCCGCGTGTGAATCGGAATCAGGGAGAAAAATACCAGTTCGTTGCGTGCGGGATACCTACCTTCAGCGGAGCCCGAGGTAAGCCACCCTATCTTCTCCTCCCTCACATGCTAGGGCTAAATTCTATTACAATACCTATTCCTAAAAGTGTTAGGGCTCTATTGAGGTTTCTTTAGAGAATACCTAACATTTTTATGTGGTCCTTCGAGCCGGATGTCCTATGGTAACTTTGAGTTCAATTTCAATAGAAAACTTCATTTTACAGTTTACTAGGTCCTCACTAAACAATCCTTAGCCGTTTTACATAAAATATAAGTGCACATAGGTACTTCTTTACTAGTTTTTTTATGTAAAATGCATTATTGGATAGGTCATTGACCTATTGTACGGTTTATACAACAACTTCACTTGTACTTACTTTTCTGCAAGTGATTTTGGATCGTATTCAAACTAATACTTATTAAAACACGTTTTCCAGTCCACTTACTTAGTTTCAAAATAAAAATAAAGCAAACTAAAACATAGGTACTTACCTACTTTCATTTTTCATTGTCGTGTTCATTTTAGCTATTTATCAAAATGAATAAAGACGAACAACAAATTAAATTGCTCACATCTCGACGAGAATATGTCTTTAAAGACATACAAATACTGTTTGATTTAAGTAAACAATTAGAACACGACAAATCAAAACTAAGCCAATTTAAGGCTAGGTACAGACGGGTAGAATCTTTGCGACAGGAATATGTTGATCTTACAAACGAGGTCAACTCTTTAAAATTAAAGGTTAAGCCAGACTCAGACATAGACACGCAGAGCATATCGGCGTTTGACGATTTGTACTACGCTGTCGTCGATGCCCATAGTACTTATATTAGTATACCAGTATCTTCTAGCACGAGCTTCGATACTGCCATAAAGCCGGTTGGTCAAGTTCGGTTACCAAAGTTCGATCTGCCTAAGTTTGACGGAAACATTGAGTATTGGCAAACATTTTACGATACGTTTCTGTGTTTAATTCATGATAACAATAACATCAGCAAAATAGAAAAATTTCATTATTTGATAGCTTGTCTGTCTGGTTCTGCATTGTCAATCGCGAAAGGCATTCCAGTAACATCTGATAATTATCAGGTTGTATTTGATGCATTAATCGATCGTTTTGAAAACAAAAGAATCCTGTCTGCTAACTACCTTGATAAAATATGCAACTATCCTTCTTTAAAAAGTGGTAATTTAATTGAGTTACGTAAATTCACTAGCATGTTAAATGAGTGTGTAAACGCCCTTAAGGCGTCAAACATTGAAAATCTTGGCGAGTATATTTTATTTTATTTAGCGTCACGTACTCTGGACCCTGATACTCGTAAGCGTTTTGAATCGCAGAATAATTCTCAAATACCTACATTTATCGAACTTTTAACATTTTTACAAAGTTATGTGAAAGTATTGGAAGCGAGTGAGTCGAGTCACTCCGTTCAAAAGGAGCCTAAACCCGTTCCAGGAAAGTCTAATTTTCAACGCAACACGGGTAATCGTAACAACATAGAACACAAACATTATAAATCTTCTTCTTTTACCGCCAATACAAATGCACCTTATTCTAGCGGTTACAAGGTCGAATCTTGCGTATTTTGCTCATTACCACATTCTGTTTACAAGTGTTCTGCATTTAAAGCTTTAAATTATTTACATAAAAGTAACTTTGTAAAAAATAATAACTTATGTAATAACTGCTTACGTAAAAATCATAATGCCGATTCATGTTTTTCAAAATCTCGTTGTTTTTCGTGTGGTGCGCGTCATCACACACTATTGCACCCTGCCACTGCTGACGTCACTGGTCCCAGTGTTGGTACCAATCCTGGTAGCGTTGCCGTACCAAGCGTGCACGGGGCCTCCGAGGTTCCTAGCACCACCACCACAGTGTGCGCGAGTAGTGCAGGCCCACTCATCGAACAACATCGTGCGTTAGTACTGCTGGGCACTTGTACTGTTTGTGTACGTCATACTAGCAAGCCCGGCCAGTCTTTACTTGTCAGAGCGCTGATCGATAGTGGTGCGCAGGATTGCTTTTTAAGCGTAAAATGTGCTAAACGTTTGGGCTTACCGTTACGTCGCTGCAATGTAGCCGTAGCCGGTCTAGGTCAAAACATTGTACACCAGGTACAGGGTGTTACTTCTTGCACTATTTTACCACAGGATTCAAATGCACCCTCTTTTAACATTTGTCCTATTGTGATGTCTAGTATTACAAATGTAATGCCAACGGCTGAAGTCCCGACGGTTGTTCGGGACTCCTATAAACACTTAGTCTTAGCTGATAGCGAGTTCGATAAGCCAGCTGACATTGATTTGTTGATTGGTGCGGAACTATTCCATATGATCTACGATGGTCAGCGGATAGAAGCAGGACCTGGACTACCAGTCGCCCTCCATAGCGTATTCGGTTGGGTTATCACTGGAAGGCTCGACACAAATTATTGTCGACCGCCTCCAACGGTCTCTTCCCTCTTAGCTTCCACCTTTGCCTTAGACGAAGTGGTCAAGCGCTTTTGGGAGGTCGAGGAGCCTCCGTTGGTCAGTGTTTCAAATCCAGACGATACCAAATGCGAACAAATATACTCGGAGCTAGTATATCAAAACACAGACGGTCGATACGTAGTTCCTATACTTTTAAAGGAGCCGTACGATGAGCTCGGTGATTCTTACAAACATTCGTTATCACGTTTAACGAATTTAGAGAAGCGTCTTAATCGTGATGAGAAGCTTAAAGAGGATTACTCTAACTTTATGCGTGAGTACGAATCATTAGGACATATGCAGCCTATTGAGTCGTCATCTCCAAGCGGGAAATATCTAATTCCCCATCATTGTGTCATGCGTCCCGAAAGCACTACAACTAAACTGAGGGTCGTATTCGACGCAAGTGCGAAAAGCACGAACGGCAAGTCTCTCAACGATCTTGTTCATACTGGTCCCAAGCTACAAAACGATATAGTTGACATCATCACCAAGTTTCGTTTTCCCGCAATTGTGTTCACAGCGGATATCACAAAAATGTATCGCAACATTGAACTTCGCCCCGAAGATCGTTGTTGGCAGCACATCCTGTGGCGAGCTTCGCCGAATGATCCCGTCTGTGAGTATGAACTAAATACCGTCACATATGGCGTGACTAGTTCACCGTTCCTGGCAATCAGAACACTTCATCAGGTTGCTCAGGATCATGGTTCCAAGTGGCCTCGTGCAGCCCAAGTTCTTCTCCATGATACCTTTATGGACGACATCACAGCTGGAGCATCAGACGTTGATACTGCTTTGGAGCTCAAGGATGAGCTAGTAAATCTATTGAACTGTGCGCAGTTTGAACTCCGCAAGTGGAGTAGTAACTCTGAAGAATTTCTCTCTCAGATACCTTCTGAGCACTGTCAAATTCCTAAAGAGTTTTGTGATGATCAAAATCAACGTACTTTAAAAATTCTTGGTATTCAGTGGGACCCAGTTCAAGATATTTTCACATATTCTTTCTCGCAGCTAAATTCAAACTGCACAAAGCGTGCGATTCTTTCTAATGTCGCTCGTATTTATGATCCCCTTGGTTGGTTGACGCCAGTAGTCTTACTAGCTAAACTTATGTTACAAACACTGTGGCGACTCCAACTCAATTGGGATGAAACTGTTCCATCTGATGTAGCTCAAGAGTGGCAAGATTTCGTTAAAGAATTGAGTGTTCTTAAAGAAGTTCGACTCCCACGGCGAGTCTCGAACTCCAATGCTACTCATTTCGAGTTAATAGGATTCTGTGACGGATCCACAAAGGCTTATGGTTGTTGCGTCTACCTACGAGCTATTGGTGATGATGGAATTTCGGTTCATTTACTTATTGCCAAGTCGAAGGTAGCCCCGTTGAAACCACTTACGGTTAATCGCCTTGAGCTTTGTGGCGCTGTTCTACTTTCGCGGATTTTAAAGCACATGTGGAACCTTCTCCACAATCATATTAATCTCACTCGAATGCAAGCTTTTACTGATAGTAAAACTGTTTTATCGTGGCTTAAAACCGAACCACACAAATTAAAAACATTTGTGTCTCATCGTGTTGTCAAGATAACTGACAACGTTAGTACTGATAAGTGGCATCACGTGTCTACACTAGACAATCCGGCTGATCACTGCAGTCGAGGGCTCACCTGTTCTGACCTAGTATCATCCCCCTCCTGGTGGTCAGGCCCGAAGTGGCTCTCTGAAGAGTGTGACAAGTGGCCTATCAATCAAACGGTCGAACTGTCCAATCCAGTTCCTGAATTGAAAACTGTTCGCGCCAGTCATGTTGTGAGTGACCTTCAAAACACTAACGTTTTGTCAAATCTTTTAAACAAGATTTCCTCGTTTTCTCGGACTCAGCGCGTGCTCGCCTGGTGTTTCCGTTTCATTAATAATTTAAAACAAAAGCCCGATTGTAGACTCAAATCTGGACTAACGGTTAGTGAACTCGAGTTTTCACTTTATAGCTTAGTTCGCCATGTCCAAACTAATTCCTTTTCAGACGAGCTCGCAGCGATTCAATTAAAACAAAACTGCTCTCGTTCTATTCAAAAATTAAATCCTTTCGTTGATGATGCGGGTTTGCTTCGAGTGGGGGGACGTTTAAAAAACGCCAATTTATCGGAATTGGCTACTCATCCTTTCTTACTTCCAAAGGATTCACAGCTATCTAAACTTTTAATAGATTATTACCATCTTCTTTACTTACATTGTGGTCCTCGTACTTTGCAATCCTTAGTTCAAAGACGTTTCTGGATATTAGGTATCCGTAACTTAATCAGATCGCGTTTATCAAAATGCGTACCGTGTTTTAAAACTAAACCTATTTTGGTTCAACCCATGATGGGAGATCTTCCTCCGTCCAGAGTTCAACCCTCGCGTTGTTTTCAAAACGTCGGAATAGACTTTGCAGGGCCATTCACAGTAAAAGAAAGCCGTCGACGCAACGCTCGGACTTACAAGGCTTACGTCTGCATCATAGTTTGCCTTGCGGTCAAGGCAATTCACATCGAGCTAGTGACCGAGCTATCTACTCCTGCTTTCTTAGCCGCTCTTGATCGATTCGTCTCGAGACGCGGCCTTTGTAGTTCAATTTTAACCGATAACGGTACCAATTTTGTAGGCGCCAAGCATTATCTTGATGAAATACATAAATTTCTACTTAAACAGTCTCCTGAAATCGAATCCAATCTTGTTAAGCGTAGTATTGTTTGGAAATTTAACCCTCCTACTGGGAGTCATTTTGGGGGAATTTTTGAAAGTGGGGTTAAATCCATGAAATCTCATTTAAAGCGTGTTGTAGGCACTCAAGTCTTGACTTTCGAGGAATTGTCCACCGTTCTCACTAAAATTGAAGCTGTGCTCAATTCACGGCCTCTTTGCGTAATATCTACAGATCCGAGAGAAGTAGATATTCTAACTCCTGGACATTTCTTAGCAGGATGTCCTCTGGTATCCTTGCCTGAACCAAATCTCACTGACTCCTACGTCAGTCCTTTAGCTAGATGGGATATGCTTAAAAAACTTACTCAATGTTTTTGGCGCGCTTGGCAGCACGATTATCTTCATACCTTGCAACAAAGGTCCAAATGGACTGTTAATACTGATAACGTTAAAATTGGCAATGTTGTTCTGATTGTCGATCAAAATCGTCCTTCTTTAGAATGGCGTTATGGTAGAATCGAAAGCGTGCATCCTGGCACCGATGGTGTGGTGCGAGTCGTTACTCTCCGCACTGTTAATGGTCTTCTTCGTAGACCTGTTGCAAAGATTTGTCCTTTACCTATTCAACATTAAGATCGTCTTTCTGTTTTCAAATTCTTGGTTAAGTTCTTTACTTTTAACTTAATTTTAGTTACATTTTTATAATGTTAGGATAGGGACTGGAAACGTTACCATAAGGATGTTCGACCGATCATGGACGACTCTTAAATTCTATTGTATCTTGTTTATGAAATCCTTTGATGATTTCAAGTGGGGGGAAATGTTAGAGCATGTAATTCCTTTATTCCTTCCTCATTTCCTACTTCTTTACCTCGGCTCATCAAACAGCGCCATCTCTGGACGCTAAACGCACAACGGCTCACCGAACGCGCGTGACGTCAATAGCAAGAAACAAATGACAGAGTGTATGTACTGAACTCGTTTCGCGCCAACGCCAACAATTAGCGCGTCGGTAAGAAAATTATCAAAAAGTGCTGGAAAACGGTGAATCTCTTGAAATCCATCATCTAGTGTTACCCCGGGGTGTCCCTGACAATCGAGACAGTGCTTTTCCGCGTGTGAATCGGAATCAGGGAGAAAAATACCAGTTCGTTGCGTGCGGGATACCTACCTTCAGCGGAGCCCGAGGTAAGCCACCCTATCTTCTCCTCCCTCACATGCTAGGGCTAAATTCTATTACAATACCTATTCCTAAAAGTGTTAGGGCTCTATTGAGGTTTCTTTAGAGAATACCTAACACTCGGGTTACAGTATGGTTGCAAATAATTAAGCCTTCAATTTCATGATAAATTGTAGGATCAACAGGATCAAGATGATAAAATCAGTTCATAAAATGATAGCTGACGAAAGGCACTTCGTTAATTCGTTACACGTGTTCAGATATTGTTTATCTTTGAAATTCTGCTTTCGAATGGTTTAGTTTATATCTATGGCGTCTACGCTACGCGAACCGAGTATGAGCCGAGCACACGTGGAGCACGAATTCGCGTAGCGTAGACGGACTTGCGAGCCTCGACGAGCATTCGGCTCGCGTTCGTTTGCGCTCCGCCAATAATTATTGTCAGTTTTTTGACGAACACAGGGGTTCACATCGTGCTCGTGTTGGCTCGTACGTCCACACTTGACATCGCGAGGGACGAACGAAGATCGGCACGGCTCGTGCTCGGTTCGCGTAGCGTAGATGCACCATAAAATAGCAATAATATAGGTACTAATTAAAACGTCACGTTTTTAACAAACGAAATTGTTGGATTTTTAAGTTTTGATTGGCGCACATAAATCAGCAGACAGAAAGTTTATTTTAAATAAGGCATATAGACCGGGGGATACTGGTCATTTGTACTAGTATGGCTACCCTTCAGGGGTCTAATTACGTAATGACGAAAAGGAAAATGATGGTCATAGCGCTGGTACCGGCGGCCCAATCGCGTGGGCGTTAATCGCACCTTTGCGGTGGTATGGCGGCCATTTGGAATCGTCGGAAAAGTATGGCATGGTGATTTTCGTGAATGACTACTTGACGATAATTAGCTGTGCAAATAGTTGAATATTTCTTTTTTAATTAATGTGTTCTCGTCGGTATAGCGGGTCTGTAAGTCACACCCGAGAAGATGGATGGAAGATGGAGGGATACAATACCCTATACGATATAGAAAAACTATGGTTTAAAAAGACTCAAAAGTCAATGCTCCAGCTACTGCTGTCGCTATAGCTGTTGCGAAAAATCAGCGTGCTTCCTACGTTGATCTCGGTTTCTAAAACTAATATACACTTAATTTTCTTTCAGATCATCAAACATAGGTTCCTTTTCAGAGATAGCTTTCGACTTAGCAGTGTGCCTTCCAAAGTCATGCACCACAAAGCAAGCCATGGACAAATTGTTCTTCAATGTGACGTCTCTGGGCTTGGAGTATCGAGACAATTTCTGTCGTCTTCCGAATGATAAGCAATGGGTTGCTGGGGATTATGTTGCAGTGTATGTATTTTTAAATTTTAAGTTTTCCCATTCGAAATTGTATCAATTACTTTCTAGCTCACTTTCATATTCATAAACTTAGTTCTGATATAGGTAAAATTAGGGTTCCGAACCAAAAATGTTACAAAGGAACCCTTGTGGTGGCACTCCGTCCTTCTGTCTGTCCGTCTGTCACAGCGCCTATATTTCAGCAGCTACAAATAGATAGCATTTGTAACTTGAAATCATGAATAGTTTTAAATATTGCTTACCCAACTTTAATGCGAATAAAAAAAGAAAAAAACATTTTTAGTTACTTTGCAAAAGGGGCTGAAATGGGGGGCTGTTTTAAAGTAGGGTTACAAGTTCAAATGGGGTATCATATGAAAGGGCTTCCGTTTGTAAAATCCGATTATACTAACCCCCCTACTCATAATAAAGCTATCAAACGTTGATTAGCTAATATTCTGAAGTCTGTCTGACAGGTGACATTTGGTGATCGAAAGAGTGAGACGGGGCACACTATTACACTGATTTAGTTAAAAAGCGATTATGAGTAAGGGGGTAAGTATATTGATATGAAAAAAGCCAAAAAAAAATCCAGTCCTGTTTCGGAGATTGGGGAAATCTTTTTATCATCGATCTGTTATTTGATCGATTTGCCTGAATAGAATATTGAAAATGGGTGTAAGGTATTGTTTTGGGTAATTTTGGTAGTTATTCTTTAATTTAAATTTTTCCTAATTTCTTTTAACCTCAAATTCTCAACTGTTGTCAACCTCATAGAATGTGTTTCAGGGGTGTATTTTCATTGATAGGAGTTCTTACGATACTGAGCACATCCTACGATCTAGTTTTAACATTATTACTTGGAAAAGGTAAGTCATTTTAATGCTACTTTAAAATCTAAAAAAATATGTTACGCCTATCGAAAACTTCATACTTTTCCAGACCGATGAATTTCGCTGTCCTACTTTGTCGTATCAGAAAGATTTCTGTCTTATTCTCTTTAGTTAAAGTGAAGCTTGCCCTGTAGCTGAAGCTTTGAATAGCAGTAAACGGTGTTTCCGCCTCTGTCGTACAGAACACTAATCGGGGTCCTTTGGAGCTGGAAATTGGAGCGGAGCCCTTGAGCGCCCTGAAATGGCTTCGAGGTGTACAAATGTATTACCCTTTTTTCTTCCTGAATAATGCTCCTAGAGCAATTTTTTTTCCTTTCTTTCAACAACTTATTAGCAAAGAAAATATGACCATTCAAAAATTACAAATAGTCCCATTTTTACCGCAGTGGTTAGAGGACTACCACAAATTCGAAAAGTTTTTAACATAAAAGAAAATGAACCTAGATATACTTTTTCTTAAAATTATATTCTAAAAAATAATTTTATCGGTTCAGTTTTCGAGGAGAAAAAAAGGGGAACATGAAACATTTTTGTGATAAACACGGTCTGATCTGCAGCTGTCTCTATCGCACTTAACGGGGGCAGACTTGGGTCAGCGCGGCAATAGTTTCTTCAAATACCTATTTTTCAAATTCCTCGCAGGCCCGTCCCCTCTTAATATGGTAAATTGGTAAATGGTATGGTAACCTTATTCTTATTATTTCCAGATCCCAAAAAAACCAATAAGCTCTACAAATCTTTCTCCATATACACTAACACACGTAGATTGGTAACGTTTACACCAGTACCAGGTGCTATAGAATGCTTAGATGGTATTAGATCTTTTGCGATGATGTGGGTCATTATTGGACATACATTTGTCAGATTTTTTGTAGGGTTCATGGCCAACCCCTTAGATGTAGTGAAGGTAAATTATATTTTGTTTTAATATATATGCTTTAAAGCAGTAAGCTATGTAAAATAAGTTTTCAGTGGTACAGACTGAGTCAAACTTATAGGCGGCTGTGATATTGCGATATACAGGGTGTATTTCGCATGGTAACGCAAACTTCGCGAAAAGGCTACACCTAATGCCACTAATCAAATTGTGAAAGGCATTCACCTCGCTAATGATCGGTTATAGAAATTGTCATTTTCGAGCGCGCAATGTATCGTGAACACCGCGATTTAAACGCGCGATAACGTTGTGCCTACGTAGTATGTCGCTGACTGCAGGCGAATATCGCCATAAGACACCGTTTCTAGTTTTATTTACATTGCTACTTTTAGTGAAAGTAATGAATTAATAACTTATTTATTTTAAATCTCTTTGGGTTAGGTAAGAATAACGATTATAAACAGTCTAAAGTAAAAGAAACTCAATTTTTTTTTTTTTTAATTTGGGAAAAACCGACGAAAAATTCCAACATGGGGGGGTCCAGAATCATGTCCTGGACCCATGGTATCCGTTTGTGCGGCGATACACCCTGTATATTACGGCACGGAACGCTGCGCAGTAGCGAAAACGAAGATATGCGGTACATTCGAGATGACTGAACCTAGGCAAAGCCGGCTCGCAGCGCACTTCACAGCCGCCATTGAGTTTGGTTCGGATTCTAGTGACGTTGAATAACGAGACGATGGTCCCGGGTTCGATTCCTACAATGAGCTTGAGCTTTCGGTAAAGAAAAACATCGTGATAGAACCATAGCACGGTTGTAAGGTACCTTGTAGTACCCACCAGGCTGGCTACCACTTTCAAGTTGACAATTTGTCGCCAAGCACCTGCCCCCGTATTCCGACTGCTGCACTTGAGAGTGCTTTGTGTGCTTACCACCTTCGGCCACATCATCACTTACCATGGTGAGATTGTGGTCAAACACCAGGCCTATACATAGTAAAAAAATAAGCACAATTAATATTATGTATTGTACTGCGACTATATCATTCCAGTGACCACAGACATAAAACTAAATAGATAACGCAAGTCCATATGTATGAAAACCAAGCGTGTCACTTTTTTTGTACTTACCATAATGTCACAAGATTGATTTAGTTAGGTTGGCATTTGATTTTTAACGTGAAAATGAAGCTATGCAATTTGTCAGCTAAACACATCCTTCCATCTTTGGTGGACATGCAGCCTTCTGGGAGTTCCCTGTCCGCGCGTATCAGTTTCAAAAGAAGAACATTGTGCTCCCTTTTTGCACAGATTTTGAGAGATTATTTTTACTAAAATATTGTTTTGTTTTCATACTTTTAGTGGGCAACCTCATACTCCGCCTTATGGATCACATCAGCACCAATTACAGTGGACACGTTTTTTATGCTCAGTGGGCTACTGTTGGTTTACACCGCAGCTGGGAAAATGACTGGGAGTAAGTTTATTTACATTCAACTATTCGACTTTATGGTATCGATAATTGAATAGCAGCTACAGGGTTTAATGCTTAAACTATGACCCTGAAACTGAAACGAATACAGCTGCAATTCATACAACTGAGTAAAACACTTAGCGAGTCATGTTTTTTTTTATAATCACTACTTAATTTTTTTATAATCACTACTTAAAAATTAAGTCGCTTTCCGCGTCTGTCTGTCTGTCTGTTTGTCCGCTAACTCCTTCTAAAACACGCAAAGGATTTTGATGCGGTTTTCACTATGAGTTAGATAATTTTCCCAGGAAAGTTTATATTATTACGTATATATCTATGTTATATATACAGAACATATAAAAAAGCTAATGTTTCGTAAACACATAGAATTTTTGGCGCTTTTTTGCTAACGCTGACTAAACTTTACGAGATATATCAAAATAATGAACTACGGAATTGCGTATCTTAAAAATATCTACAAAAAAACCGCGATGGTCTAAGTCTATATCCTATGGCTAACCCACAGTGACCATTCTTATGCGATTGAGTTTTTTTTGGTTTACTTCGAAGTTATTTTGACTCATATAATATTAATCCTTATCTCATTAAATAAGTTAGTTACGACGGGCATTTAATGTAGATAAAGTTTGCTCTTTACAGAAAATCAATATCATTTATATTTTTAAAATATCACAAATTTAAAATTAGCAAGATACAGAATTCGCGATACCGTGAACGGGCGGGCCGAGAAGGGCGCGGGCGCGTAAATCGCTCGACACCACACGAAATTGCATCCGTGCGAAGCCGGGGCGGGTCGCTAGTAAGTAATAAAATAAGCTGTACGAATAGTTATTTATGCTATTCGAGTTTTTGATATTCTAAAGTCTAATGTCCGTCAGTTAGATAGAGTGTGGGTGGAGCACTTTTTACCATCATCAAATGAGGGTGAAAGTGAATGGGCAATACTCCACCACGCGTGCCCACTGCGGGTCGGTGGAGGTAGGCTAGGAGGCCTCCAAATAGCTTAACGACTGTCACAATTAAGAGATAACCGGGATTAACGGCTTTTCGTGCCTTCCGAAGCATGGAAACGCTCGATTTGAAATACCACTAGGCGGTCACCCATTTCTTATTACCGAAAGTGACTTACCTAACCTACGTAATGCGGAACTTCAACACACCCTATCTTCGTATTTTTTTGTTTCATTGACATCTGAGATAATACGTGTCTAATATCTTTTGATAATATAAAAAACGGACTAAATAGAATTTTTCAGGATTATGGCCTCCGATGGAACCCGTTTGGTACATCATACATTTTGTATTATATCTCGATTCTTTCATTTGGTATCTTTAGTAAAATAAATAAGCTCTGACTGAAAATTTTAAATAGGCTTTTTAATTCTATGGTTTCCATTTAAAGAAACTACAGAAAAATATAATCTAACATTTAATTTCACGAACTTTTTTTTCAGTGATGTTACTAAAAAACATTCATCTATTCTACCTAAATCGACTCCTGCGCATGTTCCCCTTACTAGCAGCAACTATACTTCTCCAAGTTTCCTTGTTCAACCGTGTCACGGATGGACCTGATTGGTCGCAAGTTGCTGTCGATATACACCAATGCCGTGTTTACTGGTGGCCCACGCTTCTGCATATACAGAACTATGTTTCTGTCGGAAATATGGTGGGTATCAAGTACAACTTAACGCGAACAACGGCGGAAGGTCTTTATTTTGTAATATGGCCTTTTTATTTTACTTTTGTCTTGTTTATTGTGACCAATGCCATTCAATAGATTTCATAGTATTGATTTATGTAGGCGATCGAACACACGCCTTTGTAAGTCGCTATTTAGGGATCGTCAACAATTAGAAGTGATTGAACCCTATCTTAAATATTAAATCTTCTTGGCGTTTAAGAAGTGTTGACTATGGAATAAGAATAAATAAACTTGGGCGGCGCGTTTATACGCGTAACATAAAAATCGAAAGGGTAGATGATAGGTCAATGTTACACGGAAAAATTAAAGTTACAGGTCGATTAACTAAAGCTGGCACGTTCATAATACTCACACATATGCAATTTCACGATACAGTATGTTTTATTACATTATTGCTTCTAATCAGTCAGGCATGCAAAAAAATACCACTCTATATTTATGAGTAGTAGCAAAAGCAAAACAATAACTGTCTCCTTCATACTTATAATCTTGTCTGCGCGCGAGGGAGACGGACAGAGTTTTCATGATGCGCATGCAGTGCGACGTCACCCGCGCGCTTATTCACAGACACTACACAAGCGCAACGTGTAAATGTGTTGAACGTGTCAGCTTTCGTTAACCGACCTGCCCCCCTAGACAAGATGGTTATCGACAATCGTCATCGTTAGTAAACGATCAACCTTTGTATGGGATTGACATTTCAAGTCAGTACCAGTCCCAGTACTCAGATTTGCTGTACTCATGCATTGCCTTTGCTTATACAAAAACTAACCTGCAACTTCTCCATTCTAGTGCCTCGGTATCAGCTGGTACCTAGCCATAGATGTTCAATTACACATCCTGTCGCCTCTAGTACTATTTTGGGTGCTCGGTGGTAGGAAACGTGTGGCCTGGATCACTTTAATCGCTGCCATGTTCATTTCTCTCACTGCTGCCAGTGTGTACAACTTTATCATGGAGTTCCCCGGTGGATCTTTTGCACCTGCGTAAGTTTAATACTTTGAGGAGTTTTACTTAGTCGTAATAATTGAACTATACTGTTCTTACTCAATAGTTCTTTGGTTCAATCTTTATTTCTATACTAACACTGCTGCTTGGCGCGACTTCGTTTGCGTGGTGTCCTACCATATACCCTACCCTACCGCGCTAAGTTAGACGTAAAGTTTTAAAAAAATTGGTATGAATTTTTGAGTAATTTATTTTGAGTCTGTAGCTGATGTAGTCTTCATCCCTTTCGGATGTATATACCCTTTTCGTTACAACCAGTATATGTATTGATATAAAGCCCATTATCATAAGAGAAGCTAATGCCGTCGTTTAAACTCTATGATGACTAGTGAAGGGGAAACCATCTTATATGACTAGGTCTTATATGTCCTTTGTATTCAGAGCGGGAATATGATGCATCAACTAAAGGTTGGCAAATTGCTAGTCATGGATTTCATTTTGTTTTTATGTCGTATGTAAGTAACAAGTTGAAAATCTGTCGCCAAGCACATTCCATATTTTTTGCATTCTATAATATTTCAATGTAATTTCAGTCGACCAGATGACCAATTTCATTATGTACGAAACTACTACGTGAATACGCTCACTCGAGCGCCTCCATTCTTCGTTGGAATGATCTATGGATACTTGTTGCATTTGTATAGAGAGAAGAAGGTGTTTTTGTCTCGGGTATGTATTAGTTTATAAATAAGTATTTAGTTTTAGAGGCACAAAATTAAAGGTTCGGAAAGTATTGTGAAGTTCTTGAGCCCGTACTGGGTGTTGTTTTGATGCCCCTCATTACGGGAGTTATGTTATTATTACGGGAGGCTAGTGGGGAATTCTTACCATGAAGCTCTACCGTTGTGTGCTAAAAAATATGGCGCAAGGTTTCAATATATTGGCACACACTTAGAGCCTTTGAAAAATTTTATTGAAATAAATACTATATATAATATAATATATAATACCACGTTTTAAGGCGATGATAGCTCAGTGGTAGTGACGTTGGATACCGAAACGAAGGTCCCGGGTTCGAATCCTACAGTGAGCCTGAGCTTTCGGTGAAGGAAAACATCGTGAGGAAACCATAGCACGGTGGTAGGGTACTTTGTAGTACCCGCCTGGCTGGCTCATGTTGAAAATCTGTCGCCAAGCACCTATCGGTGTGTTCCAATAGCTGCACTTGAGAGCCAGTTCCTTCTAGGCTTTGTGTGCTTACCACCTTCGGCCGCACGTCACTTACCATGAGATTGCGGTCAAACACAGGCCTAAAAACAGTAAAATAAAAAACAAAAATTACTCTTAATAATATGATTTTTATTTTATTCGAATTTTTTAACAGAATTTTGTGTTTATTAATAAAAATCATTTCAGTTTTCAGCAACAGTACTATGGCTCTGTGCCATAGCAATATTTGGTACAGTTATATATTCTTCGTACCCTATAGCTCAAGCAGACTGGGACAATCAAAGTGTAGATACCATCATCAATTCGTTCTCGAGACCAGGCTGGGCGCTCGCTATTGGCTGGCTTATATTCGCTTGTGTTCATGGTTATGGAGGTAAGTGTGCTACATGATTTTAGGGTTAGGTACCCAAACGGGAACTGTTCGTCCTTCCGTCCCTCTATCTGTCACTAGGCTGTATCTCATGAATCATATTAAATAGACATAACATAAATATACTTTATTTGTAAACCACATTAAAAGTACACAAAAAGAAGGAATAACAAATACAAGAGAACATACCCATCATGACTAACTGAGATTTTCTATAGTGGCCACCATTACCGACCCGAGGGTATTAAAGACGGCACACTATTCCTGGCAACCCCTTACGAAGCATCAGATACCATCTGCGGTAGGTCCTGCCGCCAGAGCATCCACCCTGGTACTCATTATGAGAGTTGTAATAAGTAGACAGTGGACATTTTCACAGAATGTGAAACTACTACTACTACTACTACTACTAGAATGTGTACTATTGCAGCTATTACAAAAAATAATAATAATGAAATAAAATTAATAATTAAAGCGGGACCCCCATACAAGAAAAGTCTTTTTGGCATTTTTTTTTGTTGCGCCTAAGATTTTAAAATTACACGGTGTAAAGGACAATTTGTTCAACATTTATTGCTATAATGTAACTGAAATGCCTTAATTACAAAACAGCTGCACAAAGAACTCGTTATTTTTAATGAAATTAAAAAAAAAAATGTGTGGGAGCTTATAACCTGATGCTGTCGGTTCTGATTCTTCCATTACTTCCGTATTTGTCCGACACCTATCGTATTGCATTGAATTTAACAATGTTCTAAAGTTCCCTTTGGCTCAAGATACTTGATCGTCTAAAACAGGGTCGAATTTGGGCATATTTTATCGACATAAGTTAAAGCGATACAATGAATCCCCTGATTCATCTCAATGATGATGATGAATGATGTTACCAGGTCCGGTAAACTGGATCCTGTCACTCAGTATGTGGAAGCTGCCGAGTCGTCTCTCGTACGCGATGTACATAGTGCACAACCCGCTCATTGTGATCGTCAACTCCATGGCTCTAGCACCTAAGTTCTTCTCCGTGCACTTTGCTGTGAGTATTATTTTGTACAGTAGTACCCAATTAATATGGCTTACCGATGTACCTGCGCAGAAGATACTTTTTCAAAGCGCGGGAAATGCTATTGTTCGGCAGCTGCCGCCATATTAGCGCGCGCCGTGCGGAGGGGCGTGACTTGCGAGTGAGACGGAACTAGCAGCTGCTGTGTATTATGAACCTTATAGTAGTGATCTAAGGTTGATTGTATGTTTTAAGCATTCTTTCGTTAATCTTCGGGGCGATACTTTCTTTTCTGTGCGAACGAAGATTCACGACGCGCCATATCAGTTGGGTAATACTGTACTCACTTTATTACAAAGAAAAATGTGTTACGTTTTTGAGATTCAGTAGGTATGTATTTTGGCAGTTTCAGTTCATTAATTGCATTTTGTAAATTCTAGAATTGTATGGTATTTTTAAAATAATGTCAACCCAATTAGATACCGAAAGTGTCAAGAGTCAGGATGGAAATTTGAGACGGGCCAGTAAGGGTTGCCTTAAAGGTTGGAGCCACGCGAATATTGATCGATACTATCCCTTATACTTTTGAGTTTGCCATTACTAAATACAGATTCGAAAAAAAAATACAAAAAACGGTGATTTTCTAAAAAAAAAAACTATAATTAGCTTAGCGATCCTATCTGCGATATGGATTAAAAGGCTCCATGGCGCCAAGTTATGTTGGGTACTAGAAAAACCTGGTCGGCCAAATCGGATGGAATCTCGTCGGCGTGGACGACCGTAGCCTCCTTTTGTGAAACTTTAATGGTCCAGCTGTGGCTTAGAATGACAGCTACGGTGTTCCCCTGCCTTTCGTATAAGCCGACTAACCATACTGACTCATTAGAGTAACTACAGAGTATCACACTACCTTGATCTGCACGAGAATCTGCACTCTGCAGCGCAGATGGCGACCATAGAAACGTATTAGCCTTTAAGACCATATTCGCATGGCTTCAACGTTTAAGATAGCTTGACCTTACTGTCCCGTCTCACCACTATGTATAGTATGAATATAAATTTTATCATGACGACAAAAATGTTATTTTTCTCTCTCTTTGAAACGGTATTCGTGTACAGTAGTACCCAACTGATATGGCTTACCGATGTACCTGCGGAGAAGATACCTTTTCAAAGCGCGGTAAACGCTATTGGTCGGCAGCTGCCGCCATGTTAGCGCGCGCCGTGCGGAGGGGCGTGACTTGCGAGCTAGACGAAACTAACAGCTGTAGTGTATTATGAACCATATAGTAGTGATCTAAGGTTGATTGTAAGTTTTAATCATTCTTTCGTTAATCTTCGGGCCATAGTTTATTTTCTGTGCGAACGAAGATCCACGACGCACCATATCAGTTGGGTACTACTGTACGTCTTATCAATCTAATAACAATTATTAAGACAAGAACAATTTTTGGCGGGAACTTATAGATTGACGTTGCTTTTTTCATTTTTATTTTCATAAATCCTTGTTTTGAGTTTTATTGCATATTATCGGTGGTATTTTATCCAATAAAGATCAATTCATGTGCACCAGTGAAGTGAAATGAAATGAATCATGCATTTCGTGCCTTTTCAAGTTGTCTCAACAAGTCCGTGAAAAGTTTTAGTACAACCACCATTGTAGTAAAACATGACTTTCATGGACGTTGACTGACTGAGGACTATGTGAAAGTGATTTATTGTGACTAGAACTTATAATACAACTGGAAAATGGCAAAATACACAAGCCGTGTGACGCCAACATATAAAAAAGAAGACAATTATTAAAAATAACTAATCATTTTTATTTTCTTTTTAGTTGTTCAAGTTTTTGGGGGACTTCTTCCTGGCCATGATAGTGGCGTTCATCATGACTGTACTAGTGGACTCGCCCTGCTCTGTTCTTATTAAACACTTTATGGGAGATGGTAAATTCATTTACAGTTATTTTTAATATACAGGGTAACGCCTAGATTTCTGGAATTGGGCGGTTAACTAAAACTGGCATGTTCAACACATTTACACGTTGTGTTTGTGTAGTGTCTGTGAATAAGCGCGTGGCGTGACGTCACACTGCATGAGCATCATGAATCTGTCCGTTTCTCTCGCGCGCAGTCAAGCTTATGAGTATGAAGGAGATGGTTATTGTTTTGCTTTTTCTATTACATACTCATAAATATAGAGTGGCATTTTTGGCATTCGTCATTTAGAATTGACTGATTGATTACAAGCAATAATGTATTAACATCCTGTATTCTGAAATTGCATAAGAGTGAGTACTGTGAACGTGCCAGCTTTAGTAGCGACCTGTAGTGTTACTGACAATATTTTAGAATAAGTGTAAGGGTCAGTTCACACCTAGAAGCGACGCGAAGTGAAGCGGCGCGCACTTTTTAAGATAGCGATACAATACAGACTTTTTCAATAAGACAATTCGTGACAAGCGACTCGCGCTCGCAGCGAGGCGTATTACGGTTATTTAACTAAATTGTGTACCTTTTTGTGTACTAACTAAGTTATATATTGGTGCCGATTCTGTTGTAAATCGCATTAAACTAATTTTAGTTACATCTCATCTCTTTCTTACGAACATTATTGAAAAATGATAGAACATGTTTAAAGCTGTCAAATTAGTCTTTGCCGTCTTCATTTGCGGGTATTTAGACGTAACCGCGATAGATGGCGACTAAATTTATATTGAAAAGAAGCATTGGACTAATTTGACAGGATTAAATTTATTACATCCTTTTCTTATGTTCTTTGTTAGAAAGATACATAGTGAGATTAAAATAAGTTTAGTTGTAAACAACAGAATCAGGGCCATTGTATCGCTATCATAATAAGTGCGCGCTGTGTCGCGTCGCGTTTCGGTGTGAGCTGATCCTTAAAAGCAAACTCAAGTATAATACGTGCCACTAAAGATAAGACTTGACACAACACGTGGTTTTACTTACGCAGTAGACGATTTATTTAAAGAGAGACCTATAAATCGTCTTCTGCGTCAAGTTTCATCTTTAGTGGCACGTATTGTAATCGATGACTTTATCTTAGCTAACGAATAGATGTGTTTGCTTTTTAAACCAAATCTACGAGTTTAAAAAAAAACGACTGAAAGCTATCTTGGGTTAGGTAAGCTTCTCATTAATAAATAAATATCCTGGGACATTCCTCACACACGGTCATCTGATCCCAAACTAAGCAGAACCTGTACTTTGGAAACCAGATAACTGATATACTACATATACTACTTTTTGTTTGTAAATACACACTTAATATACATAATTACACCCAAACTCAGGACATACAGACATGTTCATGCACACAAATGCATGCCCTGTATGGGAATCGAAACCACGACCTGCAGCGCGATAAGTGGAATCTTAACCAACTGTGCCAACTGTCTCGTTAATGATTTTATAGTTGAGTTAATTAATTTTTTTTAGGACCAAAAAGGCTTGTATCCCTGACCAATGGCGACCGAACTAAAGAAAAGGATAAAATATGAAGCCAAAACAAGCCTGTGATAGTTATTTTATGATATCTGCGGATAATATCCTGTCATTTGAGGTTAGCAGTATAATAAATATTTATTACAATAAAAAAAGTTCTTTGTTAAAAGTTGAATTTTTTATACAAGCTTTTTTTGAGTGACTGTACTTTTTGTTGACTGTACTTGCATTGCCATCCAATATACTAATGTATATACCAAATATCAAGTCAATCCGACCACTGCACTGGATGTGGGTGAATTCGACCTGCAAGATTCCACCCGAACAAACATACATACATACATTGCAAGTTAAATAAAAGCTTGTAAAAATATGTCAGACCTATAGCATTAGTGGTTGCTAAAATATATATCACAGAAGGACAGACAGACGCAGTGGCACCATTATTTTTACGTTTTAATAACATACACATACATAGGAAGTTAGGTTTCGGGTGGGACTTTCTTAAAAAAACTACAACGAAATAAGCGTTCTAGACTTAAGTTGCGACAGTTTACCCACACTTAAAAAAAATATGATATTATTGCACCGGGTGCGAAACATTAGTATATTTCACATACTAGATAAAAAAGTAATTTAAAAAAATTAAATCGACTCCAACATACACTAAAAAGTATGAAATAACTCTAATCTGACACTGATTTGAAGTCAGCGAAAGAGCACGACGTATTCCATTGAAAATATTTCGCTTACTTCAAATCAGTGTCAGATTAGAGTTATTTCATACTTTTTAGTGTATGTTGAAGTCGATTTAATTTTTTTAAATTACTTTTTTATTTCGTTATTTTTATTTAATTTAAGAAAAACTAAAAATGACGACTAGAATTTGACCAAGGTTTTGAGATGTTTTTCCTTTGAGACCACACCCGTAGCTCGTAACAATAAGCCAGGCCGTCACACATATTTGTCCATATCTTGAAAACTAATAAACCGATTTCGATGAAACTTGCACTGTTCCCTAAGTTGAAGTAATTGTAAACCAATAAAAAAAGAATGGTTACAATCCGATTAATATCTTCGGAGATATACGTGGACAAACATACATACATACAAAGATACATACAAACATACATACGTACAAACACCTATGAAATTTTCTATATTTATTTGGAAGCCCTAATAGATCATCATATGTGAATATATTGCAGTTCCAATAATATTACATACATACGTGTCGAATTGATAATCTCCTTTTTTTTGAAGTCGATCTGTTGCCAAGGATTTGTGTAATAACATGGATGTAAGTATAAATATTATGATTTAATCGACATTTCCTCACAAAGATCTTCATTTGTACATTACGAAATTACGGTTTTTATTCTTATTTATTTTTTTCGATGTACTTTGAAGGCGGTTTATTTTATTGTTAATTCAAAGTTATGTTGTTGAAAAATGTAAAAAAAAATACTAGTCCCCTTATCTCCGAAATTAGCAATGCGAAAAATCAAGTGGATAGATGCCTACATGGGATGAGGAAGACCAAAAAAGATTGTGTAGATTGATTGAAATGTTTTATAATGATTGAGGACTGAATGCTAATAATTATGGATATTAAGTTAAGGGCAAAGTGCATGGGTGAAGTGTAGGTAGGTACATATTGCGCCGACCGTAAATATTGGGAACAGGATAGGCAGATATTTCTGCAAAACAAATATTCCATAATTATTTTTAGATTCCAAATTCCAAACAACGCGTGGTCAATTAAACAAGCGTAGCGAACATCGCTATAACTTAGTTGGCCAAAGCCAAGCAAATCGGTCGGGCTCCAGTAATTATCGGCAGCATTACTCCTGAGTATAATGTCTCATTGTTAATTGTTAGCCGGCACATATCTGAGGCGGATCTCTTTGCTGCTGTCCGCGTTATCTTGCCGTTTGAGAGGTTGCGGCCGGGCGCTTTGTAGGCGGCCTGTTCATGGAATGATTTGCAGTCGCAGTATGGATCCGATTGTGGGAAGGGTTGTTGGTTTGCGTTTTTAAAATGTTACGTTGCTTCCAATATCCATAGATTTTGAGTGTTGAAACTGATACTCATAGATCTTGACTAAGCTGATATTGAACCACCAAAAAAATTTCCGCAGTGGTTAAAATGTTATCTTGTATACTTGTCCCCCGTGGATTCACCCACGTTTCCGAGTTAAAAGGAGCCCATCTGAGCGCCAATCATCGCGATCGATTCAGAAGATAGTCGTGAAAAGGTAACAAACAGACATACAGAATTACTTTTGCCATTATATTTAACGCTAAAATATTTTTTCATATCAAACTTAGTTCCTCAGAAATCTTGTATTCAAAACACATACAAACTCTTCAGTTTTTTAATATTACGTATAGTATTGTATTGGTAGGCGAGTACCCACCGACATTAGTCATTCATACAGACATCTAGGTATCTCATCTATATTCTTTGTTCCAATTGCCTGTCTGTCGTTGAATGGTCAGCGTTGCAGTTAATTTTGCTCGCAATTAGCACTCGATATAGCAAGTGAATTTCTAAATAATATTGCTATTATAAAAGATCAGAGAACTTCGTTCTTATCCATATTACCTAGATAACAATGGTTTTATTTTTACGTATGCGTCCCACTCATAGAGATCGATGGAGAGGTTGTCTAAAGCCCGATTTCAATAATTTACGGACCGGTATCGGTTAAGATTTATTAAAATTAAGACTCTTATATCTTTACTAATAATGAAGCCAAGACCCCAAAGCTTTGCATAGCAGATCCTCCCATATGGAAGTAGCTATCACAGGTAAAATTTGCTTACGAAATAATCTATATGCCCAGTTTGGCAATAAAAAAACCTACCATTGGTAAGCAAAACGATTCGTTTTTGTTTATTGAAACCGGGCATAACGCGGCACGCGAGACAGTTATATGCAGCGTTCACTGCATACAACGCAATAATCGCGTCAGTCGTAATATATTCAAGGTAAGTGCGCGACCGGACGATATTCAGTGATCGTCTGCAAAAATCAAAGCCTAAATGTGGTCCCACCTATACCATTTATCTAATGATTTTTTGTGTGATCATGTGTGCAGGCCATGGCTCTTCTGATCACAGTTTGAAAAAAGTTTAATATTTTGTCTTTGGCGTTGATTTCAGTATTTTGTTATTTAAGCATGTTGAACTAATTTTTTTATACCACTAAGGTGGCAAACAAGCATACGGCCCGCCTGATGGTAAGCGGTTACCGTAGCCTATGGACACTAGCAATACCAGGGGTATTACTCGCGCGTTGCCGACCCTGCAGAAATCTTCACACCCTTTTTGAAGAACCCCATGCTGTACTCCATTGGGAAAACCACGGCAGGGAGCTCATTCCACAGTCTGAGCGTCCCCGGAATGAAGCTCCGTTGAGCCCGCACAGTTCGAAACAATTCTGGTTTCAATGTGTGAGGATGGACTCCCTGCCGATGGCGAGAGTTGCGATGGTGGAAGGTAGCCGTGGGCATCAAGTCGAACAATTCTTTAGAACACTCCGTTGCACAAGCGGTAGAACACACATAAGGAGGCAAAGTCTCTCTTCAGACTGAGGAGCTAGCTCTAAACCGCTTGTGAGTATGCTTGAAACTATACCTAGTAGGTATCTACCTAAACATATACCCACTTATTATAAAAGATGATGCAAATTTAGTAAAACCAGTCACTCATTCACTTTCTAACGTCATATATTACAAAAAGAAACGAGGATATTTTATAACCTGGGTTTGATTTAAACCATGTTTTGTAATAACGGGGAAAATAATGGATTTGCAATCATATGGTTTTAAATCCCTCGAGTGCTTTAATATAAGTATTTAAGTAGCATTAAAACCAAATCAAAACAATCTTCGTTAATTCGACTTCGAAAATCTTATCTTTAAAATACATGTTTCTTTAAAACGTAGGTAAGTCCCTAGATAGACGAAGATAAACAATCATCGTATATTTTCCGTAAGATAATAAACAATGTAATCTGTTTATGTTACTTATATTGTGATTTTTAATAATTCTTCAGATAAACAAACTTTGATTTATCAGATAATCTGAAAACATTGCATAACTAGTACCTAAGTCTTTTGAAGGATATAAGAATGCATACCTACGAAAAAAAAAAAAAATTGTTGGTGTAGATAAATATTTGGATTCAATAGATTGTTGATCTACCAAAAAAACGGACGTACAGTATTACCCAACTTATATGGCGCGTCGTGAATCTTCGTTCGCACAGAAAAGAAAGTATGTCCCCGAAGATTAACGAAAGAATGCTTAAAACTTACAATCAACCTTAGATCACTACTATAAGGTTCATAATACACTGCAGCTGTTAGTTCCGTCTCACTCGCAAGTGACGCCCCTCCGCACGGCGCGCGCTAACATGGCGGCAGCTGCCGACCAGTAGCATTTCCTGCGCTTTGAAAATGTATCTCCTGCGCAGGTACATCGGTAAGCCATATTAATCGGGGGGCACGGCACTCATGATCATCAAAATAGAACTAGTACCTACTTCCCATAAACTCAGAGAGCTGAAATTTGGTACAGAGTTAGGGTTTAATGACCACATAAAGGGAAAACTATAAAAACTAGGATAATCGAAGATCTGGAGTACCTGGTGACCCTGATTAGAAAACACAAGAGCCCAACCAAACTATTAGAGATTGACATACCGCCTTTACAAAAAATATTCAACTTGGTGGGCCGCTTCATTTTCTACAAAAAGAAGTTAAATCCCATCAGAAACATTCTGTAAAAAACTAGCCAAGTCTCGATGGAGCTGCTTGTTTATCTCTAAAAAGTAATGAAATCTAGACAAAGTCGTGCCAAGTCTAAGGTTCCTTACTGCGATTTCTTTATTATTATAGTTAATGTTGTGTGACTTGGCCGTTGAAGGGAACACAAGGGTACAAAACCAGGTGTTCCATGACACCATTGCACCAATCTGTACTTGTACCCACTAACGTATAAAGAATGTTCAACGGCCAAGTCACACAACATTAACTATAATAATAAAGAAATCGCAGTAAGGAACCTTAGACTTGGCACGACTTTGTCTACCTAGATTTCATTACTTTTTAGAGATAAACAAGCAGCTCCATCGAGACTTGGCTAGTTTTTTACAGAATGTTTTTGATGGGATTGGGTACTACTGTAACGTTTTGTATCATTTCGGACTTTAATGAACTTCTTTAAACTGGGCTTCATTGAAATCCCATTATCTGGAGTAATATAACATTTAGACCTCAAGCGCGTCACCTGAAGAGTCCATGGATGACTTACGTAACTCATCCACGTGTTTAATATGACAGAATTTTTAAAGGAAGGCCATTTTAATAATAATAATCCATTTATTTCAGGTAAATATTGTAGTAAACATTTTTTGTTAGTGTAAACATTTTTTGTTAGTGTAAACATTTAAGCCTATGTTAGTAAACAAAATAAACTAAAACACTATGTCTAATGAAGCTATAGCCCCGCTGACTCCAACACCTTGTGATTTTCCAGCTATTTCTATCAACACACAACATATTATATTAATAGATTTTTTTCGCATTTCGCATTTTCATTGGATATAAAAGGAATTAAATAAAACAAGAAAGCACGAAACAACTAGTAGAGCTTCCAATACATTTCACAATAAATCTTGATAATTGCTCCGTGAATAATGCAGGTAATTGCTTAGGAAATATATCGACGTATTCATCAGCCCGCTCTATACGAATGAGATTTCTACAAAGGTAAATGTGAATGCAAAAGAGAGTGTATTAGAGTCACTAAAATGTTGAATGATGACTAAATTTTTATTCATTGAGTCCTAGTCGTAAGCGGCAGCTTTTGTTCTTGTGGAGGTGTTTATGTCTACATTCGACATAAACAACTCTCAAGCCCTTCGACGGGCCAGTTGGCGCAGTTGGTTAAGGTTCACCTTACGCGCCGCAGGTCGTGGGTTCGATTCCCACACATGACATGCATTTGTGTGCATGAACATGTCTGTATGTCCTGAGTCTGGGTGTAATTATGTATATTAAGTATGTATTTACAAACAAAAAGTAGTATATGTATTATATCAGTTATCTGGTTTCCATAGTACAAGCTCTGCTTAGTTTGGGATCAGATGACAGTGTGTGAGGACTGTCCTAGGATATAAAAAAAAAATTCTCTAATACATAGGTAAATCAGAATGATAGCTAATGGCTCAGAGTATATAAATACTACGTACAACTAATGGGTAGAAGACGTTCGTAAATGACCTGATATTCGATTTCTTTCTACTAGTTTCGAGTATTAGTGTCGAGACTCGAAGGCTACAGCTCGGAAGAATTAATCTCAAATATCGCAGCCTTCTGTGCAAAGGATTAAATATATCCTGAGACATCAATTTCTCTCAGCCATCACAAACTAAGCAGATTTAGTGAACCAGATAACCGCCAGGCTATTGCGTATCTTTGGTGGTTATCGTAATTAACACCATGAATATCTTTATCCAATGACGCGATACGACGAAGACCTATTGGTGGGTTCTGATTGGATGAAATTCATAAATGGTGTTCGTTACGATTACAGCCAAAAATACACGGTCTCTACCGTGTATTTTCTGGTGTACTAGGTATTTGTAAATAAAATACTTAAATAGATAAATATATAATGGAATCGACACACTACCGGTAGCAGCTAAAGAACTTACCACATCACCAACTGGCCCACCTTCTCAGAAAATCTTATTTCAGATCAAACTCTAAATCTAACTATTTTTAAATGATATAAACAAAAACCGGCTCTATCATTATTCCCACTCTAAATCAATTGTAGCTGGTAAATATGTTACAAATAGAGTCGACTATAGACTAACTGGTACTGAATATAATGATTGCGTACCTAGTGTAGGCAAAATACCTCTAATGTATCTACCTATTATTACTGCAGATGTGCATCTAATGGTGCGTCCATGCTTGGCGAACCGAGCACGAGCCGAGCCACGTACGAGCACATTGCGAGCACGATTCGCGTAGCGTGGACGGGCTTGCGAGCCTCGAACGAGCATTCGTCTCGCGCTCGACTGCGCTCCGCCCGATTGACAGTTTTTTCACGAACACAGGGATTCGCATCGCGCTCGTTGTAGGCTCGCCACGCTTGATATCGCGAGCAACGAACGAATCCTGTTCGTTCGAGACTCGGCTCGTGCTCGCTTGGCGTAGCATGGACGCACCATAATGTCTGTAACTATTGAGAGTATGACTAGAAAGTGAAGACTAGGTAAACAATGAGCTCGTGTGTGTGTAGTGATAATTCGGCAACTCAGTACCTAAGCTAGCAGATGATCCAACTGATGGTAAGTCACCGGTACCGACGGTCATTTGCAAGACCTTTGGGAGTGCCAATATATTCCCTTGAAGAGCTCTTTAGCAGTGGGAAGCTCATTCAATTTCATGACACTTTCGACTAAATCATCGCGTGAATAGCTACGGCGGCTAGAGGTTATGAAGCTGATCTCCGCAGTGTCAGCAAATGATGCGATAGAAAAATCCTGAAAGTTAACGCAGCAGTGAAAAAAATACTCTGTCTATCACAAAATACCCAATCAAATTAGACAGCCAATCAATTAAGGAACAATCATGCAGTCTGATCCCATCCTTGATGGATGTATCATAAACAAACTAGCAGAGCATTTCTGTCTGGCATTAGTAACAATTTGCAACGCCTAAGCGCTCTAAACTTTGCATATCAAATACCCATTTCGTTTCCAAATCCGATTGCCCATTTCGAATTCCACTTACAACGGTAGTCATCATGATATTGCTTTAAATATCGGTTGCCATTCCATTCACCGTGGGCGATACTTCTTAAAATTGCATCGGGAGTCAAGAACACGCGAGGCGATATTCTGAAAGCATTTCATTTATTCTTTGTGTCTGTTTTATTGTTATTTTAAATGTCTTTGTTTCCATCCAACTCTATGACATCTCAAATGATGATCTTAAGAAAGAGCATAATGGTTATCAATCAATTTTAATCAGAAAATTGTGGTTGAATATCAAACTGACTAGATGCTTGATCAGGGTAGAGCGAATTGTCTTTGGAACTCATAAAATAAGTTCTTTGTCTCAAGCTCAGACTAAAGGTACCTACCAAAAGGCTATTTGTGGGACACGAGTTCATAATTAAAGTTGCTTTATATAAGTAACAAAATTTAGCATGAAACATTAATAACAACACTCATATAAATATATTTATACCCCACGCTATTATAGCACTTACCTTATACCTTCAGTTAATTACAACAGAACTGCCTACCTGTAGACATTTTGAGAATCTTTATGACCTAGCCTCTAGCCAAACGAATCCTTCGAATGCAGCCCTTTTGGGCATAAAACGTTTACGATTCACTAACTTAAATAACAGGTTAAAATGGTAGTTTTGTGGCTGCCAGAGACAAGGATGTTTACAATTTTGGTTTAGGATTTCATCTCCCTTTTTGATATGAGAGTTTTCTGTGTGTATGGCTATATCTAACCGTTTACCAGCTTAGCTAGTTTGGTGGTAGTTGTTAGTAACGTGGGTCACTCTTCGTAGGAAGCGCACGTGGTGTAGCATGATTAGCCATTCTTATGAGGAAAGGATGGCTGCAAGAAATTTGAAAAATAGGTTTTTAACATATCTATTGCTGTCGCGTTGTGCCTTAGCTATCCCCCGAGGGCGATAGAGACAACTGCAGCTTGGACCGATTATACTTATTTAAATTAGACGAAATCGCTATTTCGTAATCCCCGGTTTTTTCCTCCAAAACTGGAAGGATTTTAAAAAAATATTCAAGAATCATAATAAGAAGGTCTTTGGCTATGTCTGTCGGATTTCCTTTGTTTTTTTATATTCGCCAAATTTGTTTGCTGTACATCTGATAAGGGCGTTAAAAATGATAAGTTTTTGTGATTTTAGAAGGCTCCTAATTCTTATAATAATTAATTTATGGAGAAAAACACAACAGTGGTACCTACAGAATGCATAGTAAAATAATCATTGCTATAGTGTCATTATCCAGAGAGGAAACTGAGGATTACGTTTGTATGGAACAAACGCCACCAGCATTTCCTCTTAATCGATCGGAAAAGTTAAGCTACCATACGGTGAGGCCGGTAGGTACCTGCCGCCTGGTGGTTCAACTCGTTTTCGCGTTTTCCGTGCTTTGGAAGGCACGAAAAGCGTTGGTCCCGGTTATCACTTAATTGTGATGGTCGTTTAGCTAGTTGGAGGTCTCCTAGGCGGCTTGAAAGCTCCAACAGTAGGATGACCACTAGCCTACCTCCACCAATCCGCAGTGAGCATGCGTGGTGGAGTATTTGCCCATTCTCTTTCATTCACCCTTATTTATGAAAGAAAGTCTGTGTTCAGTTGTTGGATATTATATGCTGATGGTAAACGGCTACCGTAGCCATATGAACGCCTGCAACACACGAGTTATGATTCACGCGTTACCGACCTTTGTTCCCCTCCACTGAGCTCTGGCGACTTCACTCACGCGCAGGAACATAACATAAAGTTATTTGGCTGCGGTATTCTAAGCTGCGCTTCACCACAGACTTTGCACGGATAAACGCTTCCTATTTATCTAAAGTGCTAGCTTAAGGCACAGACATAAAATATTTATAAGGCTTAAGGTTATTCTGAAAGTTACTTTGATGACAGAGAAAAAGCATTTCACTACTCATAGATTTGAATACGTATATATCGGAATGATCCTATCGGTGTGTTCCGACAGCTGCACTTGAGGGCCAGTTCCTTCTAGGCTTTGTGTACTTACACCTTCGGCCATATCATTGCTTACCATGGTGAGATTGTGGCAAAACACAGGCATATTATACAGTAATCAAAAAAAATCGTAATGATGCATGTTGTTTGTAATCTAATCACTACAATGTCTCTACATATTTAATGAAAGCTTTGTGTACAATATGGTTTGATAAATAGTACAAATTATAAGTAGGTGTTGCCCAAGGCTCTGAGGGCTACAATTAACAATCTTGTTAAGCAACACTTGCTTGCTATAGGTGAGGTTAATGAACTTTAGTTCTAAATTTAGTTTATGGAGTTGTATTCGAAATATTTATAGACGAGTTAGTATGCCTATGTGGAATATTTTATTTGTGTTTATAAATATAGGTAGGTAATGTAATTATTTTGCTGGTTATAGGTACCTATAATATACCGACATTATTTTAATAAATATGGGATATTAATAGGAAATATTTCAGAATTCTTTTTTTTCTTAATTTTCAACTAAAATTGCAAATCCCTCTCAATATTTTTTCTCATAATTAATCACTTTAATAAACCCATTCATTTTCTTCTTGCTCTGATTTTATTAGAATCTTCAATTTCAGAATTCAAACAACCGCAGTAAACTCCCAAAGCATTTCATTCGTGTCTAGTCCATTTACCACCTACACCAGTTAGCCAACCCACACACGAAAAAACTAACTACCAACCTGCCGGGAAAAATCTGTATAGCCTCCGGTCGGTACTGCATTAATGAATTTATAATTTGCGCCCGCGCCGGTACGCTAACAATTAGAGAACGCCACTGCATAGCCTCGGGAGCGAATTTGAATGTTAAATCAGCCGTCATTCACGGGAACTGCCCAACGGCCGTTATGGTTTTTTTGATGTTGGTCATTTAGTTAGAATATTTTAATGTTATGGTGGATAAGTTAAGTGCTCGCTTATAATTGTATGTGAGTTTGAACCTAGATGTATATTTACATGTTCTTTACATTGACAGGACTTCAGGCAGCAGCAGCAAGCGACGTGTCGCCACGACACTACTGGTTTCTATGTATTATTATGAAATACCTTCTATAGCTAGACACGTATTCGCCTCCCTAGTAATACATTGAAACGAAAGACAAAGAAGTAGTGTCGTGGCAACACGTCGCGTCGCCTGCAGTCGGCTACGAGCTGTACCTTTAGGTTTGACCAAAATATTATTATGGTCTTGATGAAGTCAAGATTTTGGTGACATACCTGAATTTGGTAACATACAAAGCCTAGAAGGAAACAGGCTCTCAAGTGGAGGTAAAGAAATCATCAGTATATCAGTGGTAACACTGAAAAAAATGATCTACAAAACTAGTTATGTAAGTTGACGTTTTGTTGTCGGGAAACTAACTTTAGTTGTCGGGAAACTAACTTTAGTTACATTTAATCAAAAAATTTAGCAACGAATAAAAACTAGTTTTGTTACTGGTAAGTTTAGTTCGCAAGTCACTCTGTTTAGGTTAATGGTCGTAAAATTTTGTGTTACTGTTAAATAAAATTTTGTAATCACTTGTAGTTTATTTTTTTCAGTGAAGCCATATAAAATAAGATAGATAGGATAACCTAACCTAACCATCCAAACCGATTTCAAACCCATCAGATATCACGACGACGTTTTAAATCATTGCCGTAGGTAGGTACGTAGGTATATGTTGTAGCGTGAAGGTATGCGCCGGCGACGATAGCCGGGGGCCCGGAAGAGTGGACCAAATTAAGTGGGAGCATGCCTGCATATGCATGCGAAATGAACGCGTAATGGCAGGAGCTGCGCGGGCGCACGCTATGGTTTATGGTATATTTCAAAGGTATTTTTTTTTGTTGTAAGTAATGTTTTATATTTTGAATTCGGTTCGATTACTTATTAACGTTTAAAAATTACAAAGTGAAAATCAGAAAATCAAATGAAAATGAATTGCCATCATTCATTAGATTGGCATTTCATTTTCAATCATTCAATTGTACGCCTATTTGGCATGTTCAAGGGACACTATACACCGTGACTTTTTATTGGTCTTAGAAACGCAGCCCACTTATAACTTTTTTTTTCATTTGTATAATAAAAAAAAACTTTATAATTATGAAAAATCGAGTTAATAATTAAAGAAAATACCAACCCAGAGCATGAGTCGAGTAGACTGCGCTCGTAACAGGGTGTTTAAAACTACGTCTAACTCTACGTCTACGAATAAAAAGTCACGGAGTATATACCTACTGTCATCTTTATAATTTTACCTGTTCTATAAGTAATGGAATAAATGTATGACTGTGTTTCCTGCCTGACTCTTACAATCTAAGGGACTTTCAAGGCCAGAGTGAATAGGTTTCTTGTGGGTAAGCGTGTTACATCAAAGGCATCGTCCCTTATCGGGGGTCCGAGGACAAACGCAAGCCCATTTAAAAGAAAACTTATTTTATTTGATAGATAATCCATGTTAAGAGAGTGTTAAACTTTGCTATAGACTATTTGATAGGCGCTTTTAGTTTTTTTTTTGTCTAACAATCAGATACAATAAATGACCATTTTGGGATAGGACCTACACAGTAAAAACTTTGCGTGTAGGTTTGGTACCTTGCGTGAAAACCGAGTGAGAGGATTTTAAAGACAGAAATGTTGGATATGTAGGTACTATAGATACCTAAGTACAACAGGATTTTTGTTTGATTCTGTGGCATCATCATTTCATCACAAACCAAAAACCAACATTGCAAAATCGAAGTTCTCTCATGCACCACTTTGCATTACGAGGAGTATACCTTTGAGTTCCCAACAATAAATTTTGGACTACAATCCCCGGCAAGACACCTTGCCTGGCGGAAGATCTTCCCTTTTAAATCTAGGAGTCTCCCACCATGCCTATTTTTACTGTGTTTAGGCCTGTAGCTGAAGGTGGTAAGCACACGAAACCTGGAAGATGCTGGCTCTCAAGTGCAGCTGATAGGTGCTTGGCGGCAGATTTTCAACTTGAGGTTGGTAGCCAATCAAATGGGTATTATAAGTACCCTACAACTGTGCTATTATGGTTTCCTCACGATGTTTTCGTTCACTGAAAGCAGTGCTTATGTAGGACTCGAACCCGGGACCTTCATCTTGGCATCCGACATCACTAGCACTGAGCTATCATCGCCTTAAAACATAAACCATTCAGAAGGCAAAAGCAATTATTTGAAAAAAAAAATTTTTTTGAAGTTCGGCCACAGGTTTTGCAGTCGAGTCATTTAGGCTGCAGAGCGTGCCAAAGAAATAGACATAGGTACATACATTACCTACTTACATACACTCGAAAAACATAACCTCGTTTCGGGTCAGTCGGGTAAAAAAAATACCGCAAGCTCCAACACGATTACCACGTAGCCTATATGGATGAATTAAAACCTCCGAATGAGCAAACACCATGTCCAAGTAACCACATGTCATCTGCTCAATGAATACGTCATATGAAGATACATCTCTTTGATGGTAAAATAAAAAAAAATAACGCGGGATCTTGTCGGCATGTCACCGTGTTTTCGGTCAGATTAGAGGCAATCCGATTTTTGAAGTCGGCTCCTTTTGGGTGTGAGATTTGTCGATCGGTGTGGTTTGTTGTGAAATTTAGCAGTGTATTTTATATTTATTAGGTTTATATTGATAGTAGTTACCTCGCGGCTTCACCCAGATTTAGAGGTTTAAAATAACGTATACTATATCTCTACATAGGTTTCAGATATGACAAGAATTATTTTATACATACGTCGTATATTTTCCACAAGTACTAAATATAATCTAGAGTATCTACCTAGTTTCTTCGTTGGTGTTAGTAGGTTTACATGTCTGAAGTAACAGTAGATTTAACTGTTTTTTTTTTTATAATTACTTCACTAAATATGAAGTTTTACTAATATGAAAGATAAAGTAATAATGACAAAAAATAACTTAAAAACTAAAACTATAACAACTACAAACTTCCCGAGCTCACAAGCGGTTTAGAGCCCCTTAGTCTGAGGAGAGACTTTGCCTCCTTATGTGTGTTCTACCGCTTGTACAACGGAGAGTGTTCTAAAGAATTGTTCGACTTAATGCCCACGGCTATCTTCTACCATCGCAACTCTCGCCATCGACGGGGAGTCCATCCTCACACATTAAAACCAAAATTGTTTCGAACTGTGCGGGCTCAAAGGAGTTTTCTTCCGCGTACGCTCAGATTGTGGAATGAGCTCCCCGCCGTGGTTTTCCCAATGGAGTACAGCATGGGGTTCTTTAAAAAGGGTGTGAATAGATTTCTTCAGGGTCGGCAAAGCGCGAGTGATACCCCTGGTGTTGCAAGCGTTCATAGGCTACGGTAACTGCTTGCCATCAGGCGGGCCGTATGCTTGTTTGCCACCATAGTGGAATAAAAAAAAAATGTATCTAATGCGTTAGGTACAAATGCTTCTGCACCTGGACACCGGAGCGTCTTGAGCGTCAAGTATTAAAGTTTGCACAAAAACACATAGCATGTCACTCTGATAACGTATGCATGGATTAAAACTCTCTTGTGCGGGAGATTGTATCATCGTTTCGCAGACGGGATGGTTGGAAGTAGTGCATAGTATAGTTCGGGTAGTGTGAGAGAGTCTTGGGGGACAACTTTATTAACTATTACTCAAGCGCGGATCCATCATGTGGGCACGATGGGCATGCGTAGTGCCTTCGACGAGCCACTTGTGACGTCACACTTTCAAGGTCTATTGAGATCGATAGGCTAATGATATTATTATTATCTCGACATAGTATAAAATGAAGTCGCTTTGCGTATCTGTCTGTATATCCGCTAACTCCTAAGCCATGCTACGGATTTGCAGTTTTCACCATCAGTAGTATTTTGAGAGAGGTAGGTAATGGTTTGTAAACACAAAGAATTGTTGCTCTTTCATTGCTAACGCTGACTTTACGAGATATACCAAAATGATGTACTATGGAATTATGTATCTTAAAAATATCTAATGATTATCATTAATAATTTTAAAAGATATCACAGATTTAAAATGAGCAAGAAACAGTATTCGCGAATTCGCATAATTCGCGGGCGGTAGACGCGGACACGCAAATCGCTCCACTGACACCACATTATGACATTGCACCCGTGCGAAGCCGAGCGGGTCGCTAGAATCCTGGCGATCTGCTATTCCCTATATGCCTGAGTTAAATTTAAAAAACTGAATCGTGTGTGATCAGTGGAATGCGCTATATCGATCATGAGCGAGTTCATACTCCAACGCTTCAACTCAAACTTGGCCGATTTTCGGGTGGCTGTGACTACAACCTTTTTTGAGGGATGGATCCGCGCCTGATTCACAGACATCTGATTCAACATTTCTTAAATCGAATCGTTTGTCCGTCAATTTTTCAATACTTTCTAACGTTCTTTGTCACAAAAACAATTCAAATCAGCCTGAGTCACAATAGTTCGTAATAGGTAAATCCTTCTAAGCCATCGATCGATTTATATATTCAAAATATAATAAAAAACCGGCTAAATCCTACACAAATAAAAATAATAACAAATACGAACAATACCGCATTAACACCGACGTG
This sequence comes from Polyploca ridens, assembly GCA_951394255.1. Lineage (NCBI taxonomy): Eukaryota > Metazoa > Arthropoda > Insecta > Lepidoptera > Drepanidae > Polyploca > Polyploca ridens. Next base: position 14,234,592 of record OX596251.1, read on the forward strand.
TTATATCAACTTGCATTCTTATCCCGGCACAAATTGAGTTGAATTTAATGACAATTAAGCCACCTGGACATTTGAAGGGATATGTCCGCTTAATGTCTGTTCCTTGTGGGATATTCGTTGGAAACGTATGGGAAGGAATTAAGAGAGCATGCTATGTCCAACTAATATAATAAACGCGCATGTTTGTGTGGATGGTTGTATGGATGTGTGCTACTCTTTCACGCAATAACTACTGAACGGTGTTTGAGAAAAATTTGCTCATAGATAGATCATAGCCTGGAATAACATATAGGATAAATAAATAAATTCTAAAAAAGATATATATAAGGTCCTAATAAATTAGTGAACTTCCTCTTGAGGGATGCATGTATAGGTCATTTATTAGTAATAAAAAAAAAATTGAAAAATAATCCATAGAAAAAAAAAACTTTGACTTGCATAGAGGCTCTCCATACAAGTCAAAGAAGACTTTTTTGATTTTTTCCCTCCTATTATTTTTCTAATATTATTTTTTGATTACTAATGACCTATACATTCATCCCTCAAGAGGAAGTTCACTAATTTATTAGGAACTTATATAAATACTTAAAAACTATATTAAGAAAATTATATTTGGTTTGATATTTAGTAATAAGTGGGTTATATGAACCCGTTTTTGTTTCATGAGTTTTTTTTTTCACTAGTTAAAAAGAGGCACACATAATATAGCAAGTATAGAATTATCTTCTCAAAAGTAACATCTTAGCTCGGCCCAATAGGTAGATAGAGTCGCGATCATTAATATGGGATAATGGGACCCGTTTCTTAGATATGTTCTACGAACACTATTTAGTACTTAGGTACTAACTATTAACTACTTATTAACTCTATGGCATTGTCAATAGCCCTTAAGATTATACGTTTGCTGTAAGGTATTCAACCTTAAATGGGCTCCAAACTAAAGTTCGTGACTGTACTTGACGTCTATCAACAAGCGGCACCTGACACAAAATACAACCGTATGTATTCATTTAAAAGGATGTTTGACAAGTAAGCCGTATCGTATGTTCACAAAAATGAAAAGTAGAAATTAATGCATTTGTTGGAGACTTATATTTCATACATCTATTTTTCAATAAGCCTCTACTTGTTTATCTAGTACTTAAAAGTAATTTTATTGTGACGTTTGCTTCTATAGGTACCTACTTTATTACATATATAAATACCTATCCGTCTTATTAATAAATAAGGTGTAAGTCAAGTATAGTTAAACCTAGGATTAAAATATATCCGTCACTTTCTAATGTCATATAAACAAAAAGGGATGAGACTATCTTAATACCTGGTTATTCTAAGACTAACTTACGCCTTATTTATTAATAAGGGGGTATATGTTTCAGTTAATTTTAATGATAGCCTACGGGTGCTAAGTAACCCACCACTATGCTATGGTGTTGGTATTATACATGTATTCTAACTATTTATGCAAACACCTAGTTATCTGTAGATACCTATATTAACTATTTACATTCACAGAAAATCTTTGGTATGTAGATTTCCGTTAGCTTTTAAAAAGTTCCAACCTACCAATCGTCCGAAAACAATAACACCACGGACCAATAGCAGTAAAAACTTAAACAATAGCGTATGTTCCGGTAAAGCACGCTGCGCCCGCGCACGGAGGCCGGCCGGTCGAGGCCACGCCTCAGGCCCCGCCTCTTGCAAGCTCGCCGTGTATTGAGCAATATGATTTGTTTTTTCTTAATATTTTTTTTCACCATATTGTGTCATTGTCTCTGCTGGGGCACTTGTGTAAAAATACCATTTTATTCATATGTTTGGAAATGATTGAATGCAACGTCCAGTATTGATCTTTTTGAATTTGTATTGAACTGTGAGGCAAATGTATTGCTTCCTTTTAAATAATTTATTAATCTATTGTTGCTTTAGGTTATAGTTGTGTTTAAAAGATACACGTATGAAGCTTAATTAAGCTGTTAGGTATGTTGTTAACGTTAGTTATAATAAATAATGTTAAAAAGTACCTACCTATATTCTATGTTTGAGTTATCATTTCATTTTAACATACTATCTCTGGTGCGTCTGTCTGTCTGTGGTCTCAACAAAACACCATTAAAAGTTTACAAAATAAAAATCGAACAAGGTCAAAATGTCTTACTTATAGTAAATAACAGAATAAAGAATACTAGAATACTACATAGAATAATTTATTTTTATGTAGGTATGTTAGGTATGATAAACAAAGACCTCATCAGCTCAGCCCAGAAATGTCGACAGCTAAACATAGGAAAATACCATGCAATAAAAATCCTTCGAGAGAAGCAAAAAAACCCTCTCAAGCTCAGATAGTATCTCATATCTAACTAAAGGTGATATTTCTAAAGTCACATAGCATATTTGTAACACGTTTTTTGTATCAAAAACAATTATAACATACTAATATAGTTCAAGACTTCATGTGGGATTGCGGTTAGCGGCAGGTGTGTTCAGGTCGTCGACATTTTCTGATGTTTCCATCAGTTGAAATACGACTCTAATTTAACTGGGTTAGAGTTTATGTTGGAAAGATTGGAGGTGACAGTTTCAGTGTTAAGGATGCGATCTTACGCGATGAGTGGATTGAGTATCATAATACAAAGGTTGTACTTGAAGGCAGTTGAGGTAATGTCAGTTAGTGATTAATTTCTACAGAGTTATATCGATTTGGTTAAATATAATAATATCCAGGTACATTCCTCACACACGGCCATCTGATCCCAAACTCAGAAAAGCTTGTACTATGGAAACCAGATAACTGATATAATAATACCTACTACTTTTTGTTCGTAAATACATACTTAATATACATAATTACACCCAGACTCAGGACATACAGACATGTTCATGCACATAAATGCATGTCCTGTGTGTGCATCGAACCCACGACCTGCGGCGTGATAGGGAGAATCTTAACCAGAGTCCAGTTGGTCGGTCAAATATATCAGAGTAAATCAGTAGATACGAAGGAAAATATAGAAAATCATATAGACAATAAGCTCGTGTCGTACCTACTCTAATAAAATAAGTATTCTTATAGTTTTTTAAGACCGAAATTATCACGAAGATGGATGTCACAGAAATCAAAAAGCTATGAATGTGGTTTCATGACTTATTGACGATTTTATGGTTCAAGATTTTCTCTAGGTTTTGCATTCAAACAAAGAAACCTTAAATATATTAATACGGTGTAGTGTAGTAGATAGTTAAGTTACCTACTTAAGTAGTAAGACTTATAATATTTCGTAATCCGTGTAACACATTTTAAAATAGCTACGAAATATTGAAGATCATTTTAGTAATTCTGACCTCATTTTATTTTTATTAAACTTTAGGTACAATATTTATAATTTATGAAAAACTTAAAGGTAATCAAAAGTTCGTGGCAACTCAATTAGTATTATATAATGTCACAAAAAAAGCAACATTTACATAGAATAAAGGCGTTTTCCCACGAGTGAGTTTTTATGCGTCGAGTATGAGCGCTGCGAACATAGCTACTATTCATTCGGTAGGTAATCTCAAATGCACGATGCATGTAATATTAAAAAAAACATATAAAATAAGCCTCGTTAAAAATTTAATGAAATGATGACTTATGAATTGTCTGTAACGCACGGTTCGGAAAGATTTTGCTAAGAAGAGCTCGCAAAAACGTTCAGCGCACACACACTCAAAAAAATACTATACTCCCTGAATCTCTGGGGTGCAAAATGGCAAAAGTAACAAGTTTTTAATGCAACTATAGGAATAATTGCAATATGTATGTAACTGTCGGCCCCGTCCACGTGCGAAGGCGGTAATATGTGACGAGTTTGTCACGCTTCAGACGCGACAAAAACTGCGTACTACTTAGCTTAGGCGTGACAAATGAGAGTGTCACGTTGTAGATGCAATTAACGTGGAATTTATTGGATATTGATAGGTTTTTTTGGGATCGATTTGTATATACATTTTTGTCATTTTCTGATTTAAAAATAATAATAAAAATTATTTGAATAATAGAATATTGATATTAATGCATAGTTATTTTTTTGTATTTTAATTACGAAGATGATCTTTTCTAAATGAACCTAGCTTTTAGGTAAAACACGGGTAGATACGCTGTTTACTAGTGTTTACCTACGAACAGTTTAGTCACAAAAATAACATGACCTAAAACTAATTAACTTCTGGAATATGCTAAACAAAGAAATGTTTATGAAACCATTGAAGTATCATTACATTTAAGTTACCTATCTACTATTTAAAAGTTACTGCATTATATAAATATTCATTCATGAAATATCTATTACTTTAAAATACCTAATATCAATGATTAAGATAAAATATCCCTTATTGTTACTTTAATTAGTGCCATTCGAAACGGTAATATCTTCAAATGTCAACGCAAAAAAACACGTTCGATAATTAATAGATAGATCCTTAGAAAAAAAGCTCTAAAGTACAGGTGCGCGCGCGCAGCGCACAACGCTCTATGCCGCTCTGACGGGCGGCGCGCGGTCAAGCAGGTGCCGCCTCTGGAGGGGAGCACCTTACTCTACACCTTACAAACTTAGATATACACACTGTTGACTCTTATATTGAAGTGTTAAAGTTGATTATCGAATGTGTGGTTGTCAAGGTATGGTTGTAGGGCTTTACTCCTCTCCTTTTTATCGAACAAAAAATGAACTGTAAACGCGATCACGGCCGCTGCTAAGGTCAATGTTAGCGCTTCCTTCAGTGCACGTTCAGAGAAGTGCGCGTGCACATCCTTCTGCGTAACCGTGCTGTACCCGCCCTAACATAATATTGTACAATTTCGAACAATACTTGACTTTGAAAAAAATTTTCGTGGACGCGATTTAGGACTTGAAGTGGAAAGAACGTGATAATAAACTCGCGCAGTGATTAATTCACACTGACGTTTCACCGGACGATCGATCACCCATCCAACCGATATTTCGTTGGCGACATCGCTGGCCGATAATCGGATCGACGTCCCGACAGTTTTTGTTATTTTTATTTATCCTCATTAAACTGTGATGGACGAGAGTGATCGCATTCTTGGGGATTACTCATTTATAAACTAATACAGACTATTTTGTGTATGTGAAAATGGAGACGCTTGTTTTGATACCTCAAGAGTTGAGCTTGGCGTTGAGGCCTGGTGGTGCGAGGGGTCGCGAAGCTTCGGTCAGCGTGTGGACGTCATCAGAGCTTCAGAGAGGATCTCTGCTGTACCCCTTCCAGGGTACGATCAGGATCGACAAACTCCATGTCTACTCTTACGTTCCTGATCATGATGTGAGTAGTTTTTTTGTATTTTAGATTAGGGTGCAGATATTTATTTATTGTTTTTAAGATGTGATGTTATCTGTAATGTTGTTGATCAGCTGTTGTTGAAAACTACTTTTTTAGATTTATTTATGTTATTGTCTATTATACATTTATTGTTTTTAAAACTATAATGTTAGGAAAGAAAATAAATTAGTGTGTGTCAGTCGCTTGGTCGCCTATTTTTTCCACTGCAAAATTAAAATTATCGAAATCTTCTACAGCTGTTTTTGTCTGTATCTTTTCTGAAAAATATTTATCTTCAGGTAAAATATTTGTATTCGGGTAACAGATTTTTAATAACATGTTATTTTCTGACAGTGATGTTAAGCAGTATGCTACAGTTCACGTTCTTACTTCCAAATTCATTGATAGGAATTACACGGAGGAGTTACTTAAAATGCTAATTTTTGCAATGAAAAAATGTTATTAATACAATTACGGGCACGTTTTTCTACGTTATTCAGGCAACTCAATCAGGATTAGTATTAGGAGTATTCAATGTAATCCTGAATTATTTTTTCGATACATTCAAACGATTCAGTTCAGATATAATTGATGTATTGTTATCAAATGATTGATAATAATTCTTGGATATGAAAATAATACGCCGACTAATAAACATAAAATTAGAAAAAATAAATTTATACAAAATTAAAGTCATAAAATACAACAAACTTATCACATTATTGTTCTTATATTTAAAAAAAAAACAAAGTTCTCATGGTTATCAAAATTGAATAAAAATCTAATTTTATGTGACCATATTTTTATGATAATATCATGTAAATTGTATTATTTAGCATAAAGATTCACTATGGTACTAAAACAATGATTATAAATACATAATAATACAATTAAAAACTGTTTAATTAAGCTATGAGTAAATAATGACGAATAAAAAACGTACAATCAAATCACTAGCTGGCGTCAACAAAATGTGAGAATTTTCCTAATATTGTGTGTGTTTTATTGAGTTTTAATTCAAATAGGATCTGAAATAAAGATATAATCATTATCTCGTAATGTTTAATATGCCGTGATTCCTAATTCTAGAAGATTTATACTAGCTATTTCCCCGTGGTTTTGCTCACATTTCCGTGGAAATATAATTCAGAATATGATATAGTGTCATCAACTCTGTTTGATTTGTTATTCCGTGATCCAACTCAAAATATTTTGAGTGAGATCATAGGGAGTATAGTATTATGTAATAGATGATGATAATATTTGTTTTATTTTTAACCGACTTCAAAAAAGAAGGAGGTTCTCAATTCGGTTGTATGTTTTTTTTTTAATGTTTGTTACTTCAATCAGTCATTTACTAACCGTTTTGGAAAATTCTTTTTTTGTTTGGAAGGGTACACTTTCCGTTTGGTTATATTGTCTCTTGATCAGGATTTGATTACTTTTTAGTGTACTTTGAAGTCGATTAAAGTTTTTTGTAAAACAGTTTTTATTATATGTATAATTATTTATAAATAGTACGTAGTACCCTCATATTTTGCACTTGGATTTGAAGAATGTCTCAGAATACTTTATTATTTACACCTAGATTTAGGTCATGATGCAGAAATCTGAAATCGCGAAAAGAAATTCTATTCTCTAACACAAAAGATCGAACTTGATCAATCAAAGTGTAGGTAGGTAGGTACATGAAAATTTGTGTTTCGCAATTCCATAACATTATGGAATGAAGTTTAGTTTTTACTAGGGCATTACTTTATATAGCGTACTTATCGTTATTTAAAGTTCTTTAGTTAATTTATTTAACAACTAAAGCAGTTTATGCCCGGAATAACCGACAGAGAAAGTAGTGTAAAAGACTTCAACGAACGCAATATCGTAAATGAAATATTATTAAATTGTTGATGACTGAATTCTTGTCTGAAGTACCATTTATCATTTTATTTTTGATAATTAATTAATGAACTAGTTGTAAAATTTATAAGACATAATAATGAGTTTGCTGAAATCAGATATTACGGGAACTAGAGATAAAATTCATATTCGAAATTCAATAATCGTTTATCTAATCTAATCTAACTAATATTATAAAGAGGAAATATTTGATTGTTTGTTAGTTTGTTTGCATTGAATAGGCTCCGAATCTACTGAACCGATTTGAAAAATTCTTTCACTGTTGGGAAGCTACACTATCCCCGGGTGACATAGGCTACTTTTTATCACGGGAACGCGGGTGAAACCGCGCGAGACAGCTAGTTAAATATAATGTACATCGTAATAAGGTACTTACAAACATTACAATTAACTCGACTAGGTGCCGCTTCGTAAAATACACTTGAAAAAACTAAAAAAAACTCAGTATGTTTTTTTTTATAGAAACTTAAAAGGCTGTTACAATATTGTAGTATTTTTTTTTACTACATTTACCTAGGCATGTGTGAGGCCACAATCTCACCACGGTAAGTGATGATGTGGCCGAAGGTGGTAAGCACACAAAGCCTAGCTCTCAAGTGCAACTGTCGGAACACAACGACAGGTGCTTGGCGACAGATTTTCAACTTGAGGGTGGTAGCCAGCCAGGCGGGTACTACAAAGTACCCTACCACCGTAATGATTTCCTCACGATGTTTTCCTTCACCGAAAGCTCAAGCTCATTGTAGGATTCGAACCCGGGACCTTCGTCTCGCGGCCAAAACCGAAAGGGGGAGCTAATTTTACATATTTTCTTTACTAAATTAATTTCCAAATGCTGCCCAAGCAAATAAAAATACAAGAACATGACTCATTCGATCACTAAAATACAAACATAACCAAACAGTGTAACAGTATTTTTTGCTTCACAATCCCTATACAAACAAACACAAAAATAGACAAATAGTTAACCGCAACGGGCGCTCAGTTAGAAACCAATACTCTATCACGTACAGCGGTTACCAACAAGATGGGTTTTTGCCAACAATCATACAAAAACTATATCATAACGCCGACCGCAGTGTGGTGTGCTTTCCGCACTTTCTGGAACTTAGGGCCTACGTGCTATAGCGGGTTATATTATGGGCTAAATTAGTTTGTACTAGTATTCTGAGACTATTTCATGTATACCACAGATTACTATAACCATACAGATAAAAATTACCCAACTTTCTAATTAAATTTATTTGCTAGTGTGACAGCCCTACAAGAATAAGCTAATATAATAGACGCTTGTAGGGAGTTGCTCTGTACAATACAATCCTCTGTGTCTATACATAGGTTATTTTAATAGATGATAGCTCAGTGGTAGTGACGTCGGTTGCCGAAGACGAAGGTCCCGGGTTCAAATCCTTCAATGAGCTTGAGCTTTCAGTGAAGGAAACATAGTGAGGAAACCATAGTATGGCGAGTGTACTTTGTGGCATCTACCTAGCTGGCTACCAAACTCAAGTTGAGAAATCATCACTGATATTGCGAGATTGTAGTCAAGAAAAGGTATAGTAAAAATTATATAGTAAAAAATGAACATACTACCTGAATTTACTGTTGAAGATATGAAGTGATTACTTTTTTATGTCAGTATGCTCGGCTGGTAGCTCACTAGTCGTGACGACCATTGTCGTAACTTAAGCCACAGTCACCGCTACTAAACGCGACCACCAGTGGTTCATTCAGATCACTACACGCCGCCACTTGAAGCAGCTACTAGTGGCTGCCACTTGAGGCTACAATATACTGTTCATTTCCCGGTGACTGGCCGTGTGTGCGAACGACAAAACGCGGCCACAAGTAGCGAGCGCCATCGACTCCCGCAGCTTGTGGCTCGGACGCGGCCACTCAAACGCTCGGTATGCGCCGATGCTATACAACTTGTGGCGGCCACTAGACGTTCTAATGTGGTCGCCACTAGTGGCTTAATGTGCGGGGGCTCTAAGACTCAGTTCGAATCTTAAACTAAATACTTGTACAAGGTGCCTGTGGCGTAAATAGTGGTCCAACGTTAGGGACTCGATATACAGTATATATAAATAAAATAAAATATATCCCGGGACATTTCTCACACACGCTCATCTGATCCCAAACCAAGCAGAGCTTGTACTATGGAAACCAGATAACTGATATACTTCATGGGTTTTTTTGGTTTTCTAAATACATACTTACACCCAGACTCAGGATATACAGACATGTAAATGCACACAAATGCATGTCCTGTGTGGGAATCGAACCCACGACCTGCAGTGTGGTATCTTAGCCAACTGCGCCAACTATCCCGTCATATAAAAAGTGTATAAGTATGTTTATGCCACACCTGTGCTCCGACTATATTAAGGCAATCTAAACTGGCTTAACTAGTAAAATAATTTATAAACCTACCATTTTTAAACAACACTTCCGGAAAACCCATCATTTATTATGTATCTGTATCATAAGTATTAGTATTTATTAGTAATTATAGAAATATCACCTTAGGCGCCATTACCGGAAGCGGTCGCACTTTAGTTCAGGTGTTATCGTATGCACAACACAACTTTCACCGCAATAGACTGGTTTGGGCAAGCGCAGTCGGGTGCGCCGCATTGTGTAAAAAAAGCGAGATCGCATTGCGCGTGCCCGTGATTTGATCCGTTTTGTGCTCGTTACTTTGACCCTATTTATTAAAAAAAAATTTAGAGCTCAAGTTGAATAAAGCAAATTAAAATTACAAAAATATATGAATCTATTTTTATATTAAAAACATTACTCATATAAAATTTAGTACCTAGGTGACTGAGCTTTGCTCGAAAATTCGGAACAACGCCTTTTCCTAGAGATAAGTGATCGTTTTTCGCTCCCAAAAACCCTCATAAATATATCAAATATCATCAAAATCATTAAAGCCATTTTAGAGATCTCAAAACATGTCCTACATACAAATTTCTGATTTAATGTATATAGATCCTATAAGACCTTGCCAGGTTTTTTTATCCTCTCATAGGATAACAAAATCTCAGGAAGAACAATACCTAATCAATTCTAAACCTAAAAACTGTATGATAAAGGTATTTTGATTAAAAACTCTTTAGTACCAAGCAGAGTTAACTTTTTTCTACATTTCTCAAATGCTCACGTACAAAACGAAGGGCGTAAAAAACCTTCTATGAGGAGCATCTCTAAGATTGTTATTATTTTTTTACAAGAACTATTCTAGAGCAAGCCAGACTGAGATTTATATTAAAATTCAACAGTAAGATTATAAGATGCCGACAAAGAAAAGGTAATTTATAAAACCACTAGCTGTCCCCCGCGGTTTCATCCGTATTCCCGGGCTAAAAAGCCTATGTGCTTCTCCATACCATAGGCTATCTGCATGCTGAATTTCATGATGATCGGTTGAGTAGTTAAAGCGTGAAAGCGTAACAAACAAACAGACTCACCTTCGCATTGATAAAATTATTAGTTAGGTTGTTCTTACAAACAAAACTGACCAAAAACTATTTTTTTCATAAATATTTTTTTTTTATATGGTATTCCGATTCTTTTTAACATTTGACCTGCGTTCCTTGTCGATGGACGTTTCTTTTTCCGAGATAAAAAGTCCTACGTGTTAATCCAGAACATAATCTATCTGTGTGCCAAATTTCATACAAATCCGTTCAGTAGAATTTGCGTGAAAATGTAACAAACATACATATTTCCTCATAAACTTTCACGTTTAAAATATTAGGATGTTACGTATTAAAAAGGGTAGGCGTATGAGTTAGGCTCGATACAAAGTGATATATAAGACCAGCAAAGAAAATGTTTGTTCATAACATTGTATTAATAATTAATTTAACTTCGTTAGTACTTCATTGAGCTCAACTATTTAGCTTTTGCTTTAAAATACAAGATGTAGCGTTAATATTTTTTCTGCAAAAAATATAATAAAGCGTAAAAATCTAGGAGTAAGCGGTAGCGAACAAATCAGACTTCCAATTTACTATTTTGCACAATTACAATATCCAAGAAATTAAAAAATAAATAGTCAAACAGCTAATTAACATTCCTATAGCCTTTAGCTTCTTGGCATTTAAAAACTTAGGTCAGTACTCAGTCAAGGAACTCTATAGAAATATATCTAATATTACAAAGGTCCCAGATGTTTGTCATTATGGTTTTTATGTCGTGTAGTAGTAGAACTATTATAGGTTGACAACGCAATATCAATCCCCTAGTATCGCAAATATCGATGATGGCGGTGACCTTACAATCAGGTGGATCAACCTGCTAAATTCCCCCGTTTTGCACAGCGGTAGCGATCCTTTGCCACCAGCTTGCATTAAAAAGAAAATTGCTTGCATTAAAAAAAAATACAAAAATTAATCAATCACCTATAACTTAGACCACACGTAAACTAGTAGCTTTTTGTGTCTTTCAACGCACGCGCCCGTTCTCTCTCCGTTCATTACGAACACCGCTTTTGTAACATACAAGAGTCTAATTACAATTGTTTCGTATATTTTGACAACGGCAATTTATTATACATTTATACCACCTTTTATTGGAGCGTGAAGCCTTTAAATTGTACTAAATTGAGTTCTAATCAGTCAGTCGTTAGTATATGCAATTATTCTTTGTATTTTGTAACTAGATGTAGGGTTTTTTGATTGCAATAATTAAACCTTCAACATATTTTTGATGTGTAATCTCTGTACTATAAGCACGTAAAATATTAAAGATCATATAATAAAAGATCGCGTAGTCATGATCACTCATTGTCAAAAATATGACGTAATCTTATATAGGTTTGTATGAGGAATAAAATGCTCCGAAATATTTCAGGAAATGTATGACGATTCGCTACGGTATTGTAACAAATGATAGAGGCAGCAAAACGTGTGAAAACACGCAGACTGTATTACAAAAATGAAGTTATTGTTAGGGTGCATTGACATTTTGTTTTCATAAACTGTGGCGTAAAGTTTAATGGTCGTATAGGGAAGATATCTTTTTGGATTCCATGTTGATTATGCTGAACTTTTTTTACAGCATATCAAAATTAAAAAAAAACTTTCAGAGTTTATTTATTAGTCTACAAAATTTATATTACAGCTGTTAGAACCAAGCGTACAGAATGATCTAAAAGTCTACTGCTCTAAATACCTCACGGCACATCTGCGAATATCAGTCACCGATAAATGAAATAATACCAGCCCCATATTTTCCCTGACCATACAGTTAAGCACGAAAAAGGGCGATTTCGCATTAAATTGGTCCTGGCAGAGCGTAATTAAAAAATACGATGAACTGGAGTTGACCTCATACATACAAAAAAAAATAGGTTGTTTGTATATTTTGTAGATAGTTGGTTATTTATTCTAATTTATAATACGGTAGGTACTTGACCGGTAGATACTTGTATTATTCAGTGATACATATATTAAAATTAGGTCTAACTTATCCTTCAAAAACCTCATATCTCGCGCAACTTTCATCACAAAATAAATAATTCACAAATAAAATCTAATCGCTTCCTTCATCACACAACAATGCGTGTAGAAAAAGCCTTCAACACAAGTTCAGGGGTCTAACAATCTGATGAAGAAGCCATGTGACGCAAGTTGCATGGTCACAATGACAGTTGAAACACCTAATTATCTCATAAACTCAATGAACTTTCGCTTTTGTTTTGAAACAATACACTCTCTTAGTGTGGTAACTTATTCTTTTTTACTTCATATTATGTTACGTACAAAGGTATGTGAGCATTGAATCATGTGGGTATTTTACGTCGATTCTTTCTTTTAATTTCCGTGTTGTAGATGGTCATTTGTAAAGGGAAATCTCTACCTACGTAACTACATAATAAGATACTTATTTCAAAAAATATGTGGTAGTTAGGGCCTAAGTCTGTTATTACAATTGAACTATCATTGGAGTCAAAATTTACGGATTTGATAGTTTTGGTTGTCCCCTAAATTAATAGCATTGAAAACTATCATGAATAGGGATGTCGCCTGGGTAAAAATATAATAATTCTAATTAGTTCGTCAGTTAGATTATCAAAAAATATTGGACACGTATTTTTTGCTTTCCCAAATCATTAACAATTTACGAAGATAAAGCGCGACTAAGTTCGGGAGTGGGGGCTCGTGACGTCACGCGGAACTTCAACACACGATATCTTCGCATTTTTTTGTTTAATTGATAAAAGAAAAAATACGCGTCTAATATTTTTTAATAATGTAAATGACGGACTAAAATAATTAGTTTTTTCAGGAAAGTAGCCTATTTAGTAGATAACGCACATTGGATCAATGGAAATGGAGGATTTAAATTAGCAGGCTTTGTTGCATCATTAAGGGTAGTCGAGATGTGGTATGCTCGTTTATAGGTATTCGAGGAGTAAACATACTCTAACGAAATTATGGTCAAAATTTTATGTTAAATTTATAGCATGAACTTTCTACACGAAAAATACTATTCAGAACTTTCTTAAATGTGGATAAATTGTGAAAATATATATCCGAAAATCATGTGTAAAGTTCAATGAACTAAAACTGATTCCATAACAGTAGGTAGCAACCAAAATAAAACCATTACTAATATAAACATCGTTCGTACGTAACAGAATTCTCATTACAAATTCATATACATTATAATTAAAAATGCCCATAAGCCTCGCACAGTAATTACTGACATCCACCTAATTGATTGACCACGAAACTTAAAACTAATTCGTTTAACTGTACACAACAAAATATGATTTTAAACACGCCGTTAAAATATCCATAGGTAGTTCATGTAAGTATGTTTGATGCTGATTCTAAATTTTAAAAGACAAAGTGTTGTTTAATTTTTTTTTGTCTACTTAGCATTTACAATCTGCCTTTTTTCAAGGCATTCAGCAAATTTTGAGTAGTTATACAGGGTGTTGTTTTGGTCGGCGACAAGCGACCCAGGAGCGGTAGTACAAAATATATATTCCCCTAAAATGGACTTAATTCCATTAAATACAGTAAATATGTTGAGAAATACCTTATTCAATTTGAAATAAAATTACTGCAAAGTATGGTTACTAGGCATGTGCACAGACTAGAGCTAGGCGCAAGCCGCCATCGCCCCACCCCTTTACTCCCTCGTACTCCCGTTGAGTATTATGTCTACACTTTAGCTTATTACATGATTATTAAAAAAAAAAAATATTTTTATTATTAAAAAAAAATAAAGTATTTTTTTTATATTTTTTTAGCACCAGTATCATTTGTATTATCGGCCCTGAGTCGCTCGTCGCTGACCAAAACAACGACCTGTATATCTATGGTATTTGCGGTATGATTACTGTAAATCATCCGTCGCTTACTATCAGCAAGACTTAGTGAATTGTCCTGCTGGTTAATATTTAATATTATCTTGCGGCGTTTTCCTTTTAAGCCTGTGTTGGCCAACTACTGGATCCATCAGGTGGACTATCAAATGATTGGGATGACTGCTTATTCTTTTATTATATGTTTATATATGTTTTATTATATGTTTTATATATGTTTTCAATTGTATTTCATCCTTAATAGTACATACTTTGAGATCATGGTGTAATATATCATTGGTAATAAACCAGGGAGCATCCGCAACCATACGGGGCACCTTTGCAGGATTTGATGGTGTTGTTTAATGAGTTTTTTTATAAACTTGAAACTTGATCTTCCTACCGCGGACGCGCTCCCCGCCGTGGTTTTCCCAATGGAGTACAGCATGAAGTTCTTCAAAAAAGGTGTGAAGAGATTTTTGCAGGCTCGGCAACTCGACCACTGGTGTTACAAGCGTCCATGGGCTACGGTGACCGCTTACCATCAGGGGGCCCGTTTGCTTGTTTGCTGCCTTAGTGGTATACAACAATGTTTTGATTAGCCTTTGGTTTCAATTGGGCTTCAAAGCTCTATAGTTTCCAACAATCCAAGAACTGTTTATTTATCTAAGCTAAGTGCTATTTCTTCGTATTATAACGAGCTTACTTCGTAAAGACTGCGATAAAATTTGGTAGCATCTCTTTATTCAATAATAATATTTAAAAAAAAAACTCTACAAAAAAGTGCTTACGTTCTATGCGAATCTGATTTGCGAGAGACTGGTGCATGTTGTAAGGTTTAAAAAAACCTGTAGTACAATTCACGAGGACCCGACTCCAAGGACTTATAATAGAATTACATCATATAATAACATTTCTATTCAATAGCCCTTGAAAATATCTCTACCTTCCAAAACCTTTTAGACACAAATGAACGAACATTTTTTACTGTTTTGTAAATGAAGAAATTAGGTTTTAAATATTTACAAGCGCAACTGTTACGTATATAAATAGTTTTGTTGGCATCTAGACTCAAAAATACTTTCTGGACCGTATTAAATTGCCAAAAAAACCTAGTACAGTTTTAATTAAAGTAATATTCAAATAAAGCATAGCGTGTGACACATACTCTGCAAAAAATACACCAATTCAAACAGTACTGAATTTGAATAGGCTCTTTAATGGCATGTACATTTTTACAGGTTGATTTTGTGTCAACATTGCATCTGCAGTAGACTTTCAGTCCATTTGCTATTGTCAGATGGATGTCCATTTTCATTGAGGTTCATTTAAAATGCCTTCTCGTACGACACTTAATATGTAGAAAGTTGAAAAAGGACTACTTAAGAGAAAATAATTTAATTTGCAGCTTTTGATACGGAGCTTTGCATCCAAGAATTGCGTAGTCTATTTTTTAAATATATTATTGAATCAGCAGGCTACCCTCAAGATGTCTGTCGTCAAGCACGTATCAATATGTTTCGGCAACTGCATTTGACAACTAGTTCTTTTCGAGCCTTTGTATGTTTGTTTGACGCTATAATTAGTAAAAGAAGAACCAAAATGTTGGTGACAAAGAATAAAATTCCATTACCCTCATTTTGAAAATCTATCACTAAGCGGTGTGTTCAAGCAGGCCAGACTCTAGCCTTACAAAATAACAGTAACATTGGTAATCCCCTAGTTATTATGGTAATGTCCATAGGCCACGCCTGTCCACCTGATCAGGCAAACGATCCTGCTTGCTTATCAGCAAAAATATATTAACGAGGAACAACCTTAGCAAACTCCAAACTTCATACAAAGACCGCCTTCGTAAAAACTAGTTCTTTTATAAAATTAATGCCACAAGGTATTCCATAAACTGTGAACTATAAACAACTCAATATTAGCATAATACAATAACACATCATCGCATGTTTATGAGGCGAGCTTTCAGAATGGAAAGCGTTATGCGAAAGAACCCAGAAGCGGTGCAAGTGTCCACTTCTTAGTATTCATGAGGACGGTGTCATTCGATAGGAACATTTAGTTTGTTAGCATTTTAAAGGTTATTAAAATAATTGTCATGATAATTTCCATATCTAAAAGCAGTATTTAATCAGAGATCTAATTGACGCCCGAAAAAAGTTACCAAAAAAAATGTTGATCCTGTAAGTTAATAATGAAATATTCCTAGTTATTATATGCTATAAATAATATTGTTATGTACCGAAATACAAAAAAAAAGATAAATAAATCAATTACCTAATTGCGCCCTTTAGCATTATATATACAATCTCTTTACTCAGCCGGAGGATATTCAAAACATTTGAATAACCAATCGGCAAGACTGCGATACACAATGATTAGATATGTGTTGATTGGCGTTCTCACATACTCCGAATAAAATCATCCATACATAAGTAGCTAGAGCCTTTTCTGAACATATATTTGAGACATAAAATTCAGAGATAAATTCAGTAACTACCTTCTAATAATAATCATAGTTATGGTCCAATAATTGACTCTACATGACTGTAAATAACTTTTGGTAAATTAATAATAATAGTTTTTATAATTTTATATAAACTTAGGTCTAAGGTAGCCTATTAAAATCCCTTCTTCCCCTGCAATAAAACTCTTTTTCAAGATTATTTTCTTGAATGATTATTTTATTTTCTTTGGGAAAGTTTTTTGTTATCATGAATACGATCATGTGTCTAAGTATCGTTTACTAATTACCAGTTACCCTTTATATTATCATGAATTACTATTGGTACCTACCACAAGCTTTTTCAATGGTTGAAGTACATGCAGCGCTGTGTGCAAGCGCTTGAAGCGTATCGTTTTACAAACTAAAACTGGATCTAGTCGCATTATCATCTTATGTTTACGATCCCATATGTTTCCTTGTTTATTCATACAGATTCATCGGTTTACTTTGTTCCCTTTATAATGTTCTTGTGGATGTTTATTTAGCTTGCCGTTTCTGGAGTTGAATATCATTATTAATACCAAATGATAATGTAAGTAGTATTATATTTTATTCTAAGTTAGTTTGTTGTATGTTTATTTCAATTATAATTTACTGCGATCTTGAGTTTTCAGGTTAATAATATATATGAGCTTCCTTCCGCGGACGCTCAGATTGTGGAATGAGCTCCCTGCCGTGGTTTTCCCAATGGAGTACAGCATGGGGTTCTTCAAAAAGGGTGTGAAGAGATTTCTGCAGGGTCGCCAACGCGCGAGTGGCACCCCTGGTGTTGCAAGCGTTCATAGGCTATGGTAACCGCTTACCATCAGGCGAGCCGTATGCTTGCTTGCTACCTAAGTAGTATACAAAAAGTCATATTTATGTTCTATTGATGTGCCAAAAACATTTAAAATCCGTGCAGCCCACAGACATAAATCTAAATAGATAACGCAAGTCCCTCCATCCGTATGAAAACCAAGAGTGTCACTTTTTTGTACTTACCATAATGTCACCAGATTGCTTTAGTTAGATTGGCATTAGATTGTTAACGTGAAAATGAAGCTATCCTATTTGTCAGCTAAACACATCCCTCGCTACACATCTCTGGTGGACATGCAGCCTTCTGCGAGTTCCCGGTCCTTCCCTGAGAAGAGCATTGCTCTCCTTTTTTGCATAGATTTTGACACGCGAAGTACATACACTCGCGTCATCTATTAAGATGTATATCGGTGGTGCAGCCATTACGGCACGATTGATCCACACAAACTTTTCAGTTATATTATTAGGATACCGTTTTATTTTTTACCAAAAAGTTTAAAAAGCTTAAATACTTTGCAGTTGATTTAAAAAAAAAACGTAATAACATGAAGATCAAATCGGGGTCATATTGTTCACCGAAAATTAGAGACAGCTTCAAAATAAGAAAAGCATAAATAATATTGAACTTTGAATTAGCTTTCATGTATTTTTTACAATACAATGACCACTGACAACCTTAACCAAAACATTTACAAACAGCAATCGAACACAATGTGAAATCATTCATGTGAACAATTACAATCCAATAAAAAAAAGTATCGATATAAAACGTTAACAGTTGACTTGATGCGATCTCTCAACTTTTATTCATAGAAATTTAATTAATCGAAACAGATGGTCCCTTGTTAGTCGATCGCGTTATTACGAATCGATATTTAATTGAAACGATACAATCGATATCCGACATCTCGATAACTTTAAGCATCGCACAAGTACAATGATCGCCCCGCGGTGCCACTAGCTTTCTACAATGGAACATAATCACCTATTGTTCGTAAAGACACAAAAATGAACAATTATGAACGTATGTACGAAATTAAGTGCAGAGAAAAAAGTATTCTTCTATTCTGTTTCGGAATAGTTTGAAAAGAAGTATTTTGTCATGAGCTAATCAGTAATTTTAGATAGTAAAAGTGCTAATGCCAAGCGGGCTTTGTAACGCCTTCTTTTTAGGATTCCGCACCCAAGGGTGCCAATAGATACTAATATAAGCCTCACTGCCCGTTCGTCTGTCAGTAGGTTTTCTAATGAACTGTAAAAGGTAGACAGTTGAAATTTTCATAGAATGTTTTTAATGTTTTTTTTCTAATGTTTTATTTTCTCAACCAGGTTTTACAATTTTAACTAAAGGTTGGGGCCTTCTTTTAAGTATTTAAATACTTGTATCAGAAGACCCCGCTCTTCAATAGCCATAATATACATTTACAGGTGAGTATAATTTATGTTACTAATATATTTAAATTGACGTTTTGACATAACTTATATAAAAACAATAAAGCATAATTTTAGAATGTGTATTTCCATTGCTGCTATAACAACAAATAATCTAAATGAAATAAGATTAAAGGGCCCCATACAATAAACGTCTTTACGGAACCCTTCCTGTGCGACGCAGACTCGCACTTAACCGTTTTCTTTTTTCCGCGTCTGAACTCTTTTCCGGTATGCGCACAATAGGTGCCTCACCAAAGTTCCATAGCAATCGAATCAAATGACAAGCATATAGACAAACAATTATTTTTATACGTAAAGACAATTATTATTATAATTTAAAAGTACATAATTATATGTAATATCAGAAAATTACATTTATAATATAACTACCTATAAATACAACAAGATACAGATTTTTTATGAACCTTTAAAGATCTTGCTTTACTTTCATTATTATATTTATAGAATACTACAAATTACTTATTCACCATTTTACAACAAATTGTTAAGTAAAGTTATAAAACAGGCACTAAATCATCACATCATGCGTATATAATGAATGTCATAAATAACATATGAATAGAATCATATTTTCACCTATTATGCACCAAAATTGAATTTAACGCGCATATGACGTAGCGATTACGGTTTTCTTCATAAGATTATTATGTGAATTTGAATTTCATTATCATCAAATGAATACTATTTTATTAATTGTCGGTAATATAATTATAGACATTATGTATTATAAAACCAGACTTAACTGTGACAGCTACCTACCATTAGTAAAGGTACCTACGGAGTACCTATTCATTAAATTGTACGATTGACTAATGCGAAATGAGAAAATGATTTTGATGTATGTGTAACGGGAAACGTTAACCCAGATCTATTAAACTTCTACAAATGTGTTAATCAATTCTAAATATTATATTCCAATTAACACCAAAATATTCTTATTATTTTATGATTTATACATGTCCCCCAATTTTTACGGTAACTGTTAAAACAAATGCACAAATATTTTCAAATTAAGTCTTAAGCGCGAGGCGTGGAAACTAGTTATGGTGTTTTTGGAAATTGAGCGACTGGCAACATTATACAGATGCTCCGAGCGTTTTAACCAGTGTTCCATTAACGTTTATTTATGGACCAAAAATGCCATTCCGTTGTATTGTAAATTAAATCTCGTTTAGGCGTGGAGAGATGAGAAAATTATCACGCCATGAATCAAGCTAACAAATTATTTATTTTGTGGAAATTAAGATATTTGTTAATGAAATGTTATGTTAAAGTTAATTTTACGACTTTTCACCATTGAATAACAACTTCATCAGAGTAGTTAACTACTAGTTTTGTATGTTTGGTGTTTTAGTTTTGTAGATGAGCATCATAAACTTTAGACTCATTAACGTTATTTTCTTTTTATTCTAACCACACGTTTTTATTGATGGTACACGTCATTTTTTTATTAATTGATAGCTTCTTTATTAAAATCTAAAAAAGCAATGGATCACATAAACAAAACGCAAACAATGTATGTTATAGTTAAGAATTCATAATAAAGCAAGATGAATAGCTATAAGAATTCACTCGTTAGACTAGTTAGTTAGGCTTCCATAGAGAGTTATGTTCCCACTGTTATCGCAAGAAATGTTGCAATAAAATATAATTATTTGCAGGAAACCAATTTGCTGTTTACACTATTGAAATTGTGATTTGTGGTCATCACAAACCGTACTGTTGCAAACAGCTGATTAAGGAAACTGAAACCTTGTTTCGAGCAATGTGAATGTTATAATTGTGACAATACAGTTCAATATTACTTACAAAGTCGCAGTTGTAAAGTATAGGAAATGGTAAGACATTGTTTGAAGTGTTTATACTTCATCGACAATGTTTTTAGTATCAAGTGTTTTTTAACTCAAGTGAACGAGAAGTTTAAAGCGTTATGCAAAAAGACAGAATGGCTCGATCCATGTATTTATTTTCTTAGCATTCATGAGGATGGTACCATTCGAAATGAGTAGCTACTTTTTTAGTAAAATTTTATTTGGTATCATTATGACAGTAACTATTTCAGAGCTAATTTATTTATTTATTTATTGTAGGAAGACCAACAGCTGTACACTAACAAACTTAAAAAATATGCATAGTTATTAGGAAGCCAATAATAGGTCTTCGCGGATATTTAGGCATCTACTATGCTTATTTTTTCTTTGTACTACAAAAAGTAATAATAATACGAATCCGTGCGTTAATATTAGTATTGTTAGCAGCTTTGCACGCATAAAATATGCGTGCAAAGCTGCATAAGACACTTATCTATAATTCTTTTACGAATCGAATAAAACCTGCCTCTACTTTTTTGTTTCATTCGGTGTTCACAAAAAAAGTCTTTGTTAAAGTGTCCGGAAGTGCACAATCCAATGCATCGTTAGCGAAATTGCGTTAATGGCATAAAAACCTGCATTATGTAAAGGTGCAAATTTGAAAAAAGTCAACTTTTTATATCGAATTACCTACCTGCTCCAACTGGAAACAAAAAATATATCAATGGCCATATAAATTGACATGTGGTCAGGCAAAAAAAAGTTTTACTAATGCGTGATAAAATCTAACTGTGTGAATGGTTTCGTGGTTTTTTTTCCAATGAAAAAATAATAGTTGCACGGTGCATGCAGTTTTTTGTTGCCATATTGTTCGGGGTTTGACGGAATTGGGAATAAATTTTGTAGAAATTTGCCGATATTTTTATAATAGGTTTACTAACAGCAGATTGGCTTATGTATAAGCATAATATCACCATGGTTGGTGATGAAGTTAATAATAATAATTGTTTATAAGACACATCCAAAAGATACAGATTTTGCTCTTAATTTTAGTACATTTAAAAAGAAGCACATTTTGATCATTGACGCCTAGTTGAATCTGGTAAGGGCAAAAAGTCTTTTCAGGTGCCAGAATTTCAATTCAGTTTCAGTTTTTCAACTTGAAAGTGGTACTACAAACAAAGTACCTACCCAACCACATTCGATACTATCTTATAGCTAACAATCCAATTAATAGTTTTGTTACTAAAAATAAGAACGAAGGCATACAAAACGCAGATTTCTTTACGGTTCAAAGGTAAACCCGAACACTGAAACGATATCGATACGGTATCATAACGAGATGGGAATGGGAAAGCTATGGGAGGCGGACCGTGACCACTCGGATTACATTCTCGTGAATATCTAATCTCATACATACCTTTTTGTTTCCGAGGATCAAATTATTTATGGAACCATACTTTGTAAAGTAAAAATTATAGGATCTAAGCAATAAAGTAAAAAGACGACGTATTTTGAAGACAAAGTTAGTTGTTCATAAAAAACCAATCAATTCTAAAGATTCCCAACAGAATGATGCAACTGATTAATTTTAAGGTTTCAAACGTGAAATGTGGTTCCGGAAATTTTGACAATAATTTGTGACGGAAACATAACGCTACTTAAGTTCACCTCAAGTTCTCACGGGAAGCGAATTGCGAGAACTAAGTCGTTAAACCATGGATTAACGACATAAAATACTCATAATAAAGTTTTTCTTATCAATGATAACAACTATTATGATACTAAAATACATTTCATCTGCACATAGTATCTGATATTTACACTAGATATCATTAATGGATATTGTAAGGTCAACGAGAGAATAAAGACATTTCATTTTCATTATTGAATTAAATGAAGGTAGCCTTAAAATATTTATCCCTTAAATTTAAATCCAAATATTTAAATTAAAAACACAATTTGTGAAAAAGACGTTGAAGATTATGGTAATAAAAATAATTAAAGCGATATTAATGATAATTGTTATCAGGCGTCTAAAGTCGTGACTAAGTTTGATGCAGAAGTAGAAAAAAAAGTTAAAATAGTAAATTATGCTAATAGGCCTTGTGAACCAATACAGGACGTCCGTCGCTGGATTAATGTCAACATTCTAATCAGTTTCTCAATACGTGTGATTGGTTCTTGTGAAAATTTTGGGTTTAATATCATCGAGATCAAATCTATCAATTTGCATAAAAATACTGGGTGGTTTTACAGTTTGGTTAAATTTATTATTTGGGATTTATTTTATGTAGAGACAATGAGGCCAATGGTGGCAAACACGCAAAAACTGAGAGAAACTGACTTTGTAAACCAGTAGGAGCTTATAGTAACTGATTTTCGAACTGTGTGGTAGTTAGTACTAGAGGATTCTTCCGTGTTAACGGTTTCCTTCATCGCCGAAACCTATAGCTCTTATTTGGATTCAAACCACATAGCTGATATCTTTGTTTTCAGCTTATATCTCCACTAGCTTCTACCAGCGGCTTCGCTCGCGTGGCCTACAGGAAACAAAAAGTTTCACAGAAAATTCAACTCCCGTTTCGGCTTTTTAGGGGGAAATTTCGAAAAACCATTTCTTATTGGATACCTACACTTCACAAAGAACACACACTCCAAATTTCATGTCTCTAAAACCAGCGGTTTAGGCTGTGCTTTGATATATCAGTCAGTGAGTTCCCATACACAACTTCATCCCGCTTTTCATTTCTTCGAGGGTGGAATGATCAAAAACGCTGAGATACATATAAGTTAATTTTCAATCTATAGCCTAAACACAAAATTTGAAGTTCCTAACTTTGTAACTAACGGACTTTCATACAAACTTTCATTTTACTCCCTTAGGGGTGGAATTTCTATACCTACTTTTCACAAAGAATACAACCTCCAAATTTCATGTCTCTAGGATCAGCGGCTTAGGCTGTGCGATATATCAGTCAGTCAGTCAGGACTTTGAATTTTATATATATAGATTTTAAGATTTAACTAAAAGCACTTGATTTTCTGCTTTGATTGCTATACTATTGAACTTAGCAACTGTTAAGAAACAGTTCGGTCAAACACTAATAATAAACATTGTTATTACACGTACTACGATCCTTAACTTTCATATTTTGATCTATCGTTGCGAACTAATCTTTAATTTATTTTATTAGCACTACCATATATAAAAACAAACGCTCATATCACATAATAATCAATTTGATAATTAGATTTATTGCTGTAGTATTGAAAATTGACGCAAATATATTCAAATGTAGCTTGTTAATTGTGAAATGAGTGTTTATAGTCGAGGTATTTGATATTTGATGGCTGCCTATACATCACGCTCGGCTGTTACCAAACATCGATCATCGGTGCGTGTTTTACCACATGTAGTGTGACCAATAACGGGTTACATCTGCCTTATATTCTCATTGCTCGAACTGGACGCGTGATGGTTGCTGCACTTATACGAATATGTGTCAATTGATAGATGATTGTTAATTCTAATACAATTTGTCGTGACTGCCGGTTGATAGGTGATGGGAAACGTTTGGTGATTTGTGGCTGAGCATTAGGAGCACAGTTCAAACGCTAACACGCATGGATGTGGGGTCAAATGCATTAGCCACCTAGCGGGTATACGTTTATATAAACCTTTATTAATCAAACTTTGTAGTTTTTTTTTCATTGGCCGACTTAGAAGCTTGGGAATTAAGCTTTTTAGTGTTCATAAATGGTATGGTAACAAGCGTTCGAAAACGATTGCGGTTGTAAAGATAATTTGATGTTTTTGGCATGATAAATTATTGCACTGATCGTTCAATCTATGGCAATTCTGGTCATATCGTAAATTGCGAATTTAATGTGATTTTCGGTGATGATGAACGATGATAGATCATCACATCACCTCGCTGCTTAAATTACTGACTTTATTAAACAAATGGAGAATAAACAGTTACTTGAATCAAAAAAGTTTGACGATAAACAAATATCAACTTTATAATGTTTATATATTAAGCCTCTTTCCCTAATCAGATATAATTAAGTAACTTTTACTTTCGTATCGGTCCAATAAAATCGCAATTAAAATATAGTTTCCTTATACTGTCGGAAGTACTTTAACTAATGTGGGATTTTTGTCTTTTACCGTAACGTAAGTTTAGAGCTCTAATAAAGAAAATCTCGCATCATTAAATAAAGTTGGAAGATAAATTAATTAGCATACATTCACAATGTTAAGAAATAAATTATGAATTTTAATTAGTTCACATTTTTTTTCTCATTAATGTAAACTTTGTACGAATAGGCGCTAAATCGTCAACTAGCACATAAAACTAACTTAGGATGTTTGGTTTTATTAATATTATGTATTTAAATTTCGCATGTTTAACAATTTTGGTTATTAAGAATTTTATGGAGTGACGTTTTTTATATACGTTTTACTGTTTGATTTCTTATAAAATTATGTATCCTTTTTACATATACTTAATTAGAACATACGATAATAGAAGAGAGTAATACATTTACAGTAATTAATTAGATACTATTCTAAATAAATAAATTAAATTAAATAATTTAATATTATAAATATAGGTAATAACTATTTTACATAATATAAAAAATAAGCTGATATTTTTTCTAGTTTTTCTATTATAATTTTGCCTATTTAACAAACATGATCCATTTATCTAATGAAAAGCGGGCAAATCCGCGAAGGAAATCAAGTCGATACGTATAAATCGCACTACAAAAGGTAGTATCGTATCATTGTACCGATACTTAAGTAAGGCTGTGCATCCACTAGAGCTGTGCGAGGTAGCGGAGCTGGGCAAGGATATGTAGCGAAGCTGTGAAACGGTGTGACCCTATCTATCAGAGATGTGTAATGTGTAATAATGTGTACAAGTGAGAAGTGTGAGGATAGGTAGCGGACTCTTTTCGGATATGACCTCTACCAAACACCATCTATTGACACATATTATATTATACTTATATAATATTAATATTATATTATATCTATTGACGGGCCAGTTGGCGCAGTTGATTAAGGTTCACCTTACGCGCCGCAGGTCGTGGGTTCGATTCCCACACAGGACATGCATTTGTGTGCATGAACATGTCTGTATGTCTTGAGTCTGGGTGTAATTATGTTTATTAAGTATGTACCTATTTACAAAACAAAAAGTAGTATATGTATTATATCAGTTATTCTGGTTTCCATAGTACAAGCTCTGCTTAGTTTGGGATCAGATGACCGTGTGTGAGGAATGTTCCAGGATATTTATTTATTTATATTCTTCGCACACATTCCTCTCAGACATTACACGCACGTTTTTCTCGCTTGTTTTGTATATACAAAAACCTCGCGCCGCTAAATATATCAGTCCATATTCACCAGAGCTGTGCGGAGCGAGTCTAGGTAAATGAAGTGATTCTATATTGGTGCTTAAAGAAAATATTCCTCGCAACGCAGCTTAGCACATCTCTGGTGGATGCTCAGCCTTAAGGGAGGTGTTCTGATAGTTAACCATCCATTGTCACTGAGCTATCGGCATCCAGGCTTCAAGCCATTCAGCCATTCCTCCGTCCCAGCCACATTTTAGACACGACTTAGATTCCTTTCAAATGCATTTATTTCCGCATTTTGTGCCAATTTATTTTCGGGATTTTGCTATTTTTTTAAGAATACAAAATGCATCTTTTTTAGTTGGTACGAAACCTAATGTTTATGGATCAGCTAGGATCACATTTCATATCAACTATTAAAGTAACCGTGATCAAAAAGTTATAGTGAGAGTTTGGTTAGTAAAGATTAAAAATACTCATAGCTCGAAAACTAAAAAAAACACTGAACGTAACATGGGGGTGATTCGAATTCCTCTAAGGATGTTCAACCTCTGAACTAACTACCGATTGACAGTAGTGTCAATATAGAAGTAGTTCTTAAGACAACCTGTATCACGTTCTGTAACACTATGGACAATAACACTTTATAATATTTTCAGCTTCATCCAAAATAAAGTAACCTTGTTTTTGGGAGTAATGAGAATTTGAACGAAAAGTTTCATTCGTGTTGTAAAACACTAAACTAACAAATAACTTGCATCGATATAGTACCAGGATCATCTCTACCCACGACGTAACCTTCTCGTCTTCATATTCGACCACAGGTGATTCACTCATATTTCACCGCAACGCATGCGCAGTGCAGGACTATACTTATTGTTATTTGATACTGTATTTAATATTTATTATACGTATGTATGTGCTAACCCTGACTGAACCGTAGATGAAGAATATTCTTATAGATGAAGAAGAAAGAAATGGCAGAAATAATTAAAACGACCTTAAGAACCTATAAAATGCCGAAAGAAATAAAGCACATATTGTTTTTAGAATTATTTTATTTATTTTAAATAAAGGTAAATAAAAAGTATTTTACACTGTAAAGTGTGAAAAGCGGAATATGTTTTTGGCAAAAAAAAAAATGACATAATATAGATTCAGATTGTCACAAATATAAATCTAAAATCTTTAAAAAACAAGTGAAATAATTTATGTTCTTAGATATTTGCCGAAAATATCACCAGTACTAATTGTACACCCATAAGTTCACTGTAAGCGAAACTACACGTTTTACTAACAAAATAATCAGTTCGCAATAAAATAGCTTTTAAAAACTAGTAATTTTCAATGGACACCAGTCGTGACGCGTTAGGCAGTAAACTTCGCAGCCGGTAATCGGACCTGTAGCCACGTAAATACCGACTACCGGTTAAAAGTAATCCGCTCCGTGCTGCATTCGTTTTTGATAAGAACTGTAACGAGTCCAGCGGGATGCGATGTATAGTTTTCCTAACTATTAATCGTAGGACCAGTATTTACAAAGTTAGGACACAGTTAGATACATACCATCTAGCGTAATACTTGTGAACTTGTGCTGCTTGTGGGGGCTGGTCTCCTAAATATCGAGTTAGTCTACTTTGTAGTTTTGCTGCCGCGCCGGGGCATGCAATTGTTGTCAGTGCGATTAGAATGTAAATATTATGTAATGAATCTAAGCTTGTTTTGAAAAGAGTAATTGCTGTGTTCATTGCCAGTCGAGCTGCTATGCTCTACGTCTATCAAATATTAGTATTAAAGAGGCAATAATCAGACAAACAGAGTTAAAATATTAGTGGGGAGGGGATTTAGCTACAGTATACTAAGTTTGTAAACTCTTTCCGTGAAAACCATATTAATTACGAACAGGGGGGCTAAAAAGGAAGCTAAAGCAATATTGCTAAGGCAATTCATTTTTTCGAATTCTCGGCAGATCCTATGTAATTACAATATTTTTTGGTATACTAGTCACTCATTATATACAATTCAATTCAATAAAAGATTTGGAATTGATGAATTGCATAAGATCTGCCGTAAATTCGAAAAAACGAATTGCGTTAGCAATATTGCTTTAGCTTCCTTTTAAGGGTGGCAAAGCAACTTCCCCAGATGGTCGAGACTACAGTTCTAAACTCAATTAATAAATACCTACATTGAAACACCGCGTTTAACAATTAAGAGCTAGGTGTCATTGATTTATCAACCATTTGGCTGCATATACAGATCAGGTTTTTAAAAAGCACCGACAAATTTGGCAGTAACGCTATATTTTTTTAAAATAAAAAGTTGATCTCATAAATTTCGTCATAAATCGGTTTGTGGGAGGCTGCGGTCATTAGTCGAGCTTATAAGCGGTAGCGACATAGATTTTTTACAAATAGACGCATCTTAAACCAGTATTATTGTCCTATAAAACAGCGTAAATTTTACTATAGCTGGACGAATGGAATAATTCTTTTCGCTACAGTTGCAGTATAATTCCCATGTTGGCAAAAAACAGTTTTTTTTCACAAAATGTTACAATAATTAATTACGCTTGAAAGATACGTAGATAGCTGCGACACAATTTGGTGCGTAACTTAATGAATGCCGGGTAATTTTCAAGTTTTAATATTGTCAATAGAGCGCAGGAACCGCATCTAGATCTATACAACGATAAAATTGGTAGGATAACAAAAAAACACATAGATTAAGATAAAATGGTATTTATTGGACACGCAGATTCCCACGCAGATACACAACAATAAGAATAAAAATGAAACAACTTAGTAACATCAAAAAAATACAAACTAATAATACGAAGTAATAATAATGCAATAATTTGCGTCGTACATAGGTACATAATAATTAATAATAATAAAATTTTGCGAAAGAAAAATATAATGCCTTTCTGAAGCTGACAAGTCCCTATTCAAGTTTCAAACCTAAGAATTCATATTTCATAATGTTTAATATTGAAATAACTATTCCATTACAACGCAAATCCATCTCTATATTTTCAGTTGATAAATATATCTATTATGCTGATATTTTCTATGCATATCAATGGCCAATCTGTTAGAAAGTGTCGCCAATTATTGTCACCAAGTCATACTGGCAACATTTCATAAATAATTTACATTGAAACTTTATGCGTTTGTATAAATATTTGAATACAAGTGCGGGAAGATTCCGTGAATACACAAAAGCGTGTGTGTTTGATTATTATTTGAATTATTATTACATAATTTTCCAATTAAGTGGACATATTTTTCCAATGTCAAGCTTAAGGCGCCGATCCCACAGAGAAGAGTTCTAGAGTTCTGCGTTCCGAGTTCTGCATTCCGCATTGACTGTAAGCTATGTGGGGCCTTTAAAGTAAAAAAGTGTATGATGTGCGATCAGTAGCGACTATTTCAGATGTCTAGAACTCTAAGACTGCTTGCTGTGTGCAACACGGAATGCAGAACTCGGAACTCGGAACTCTAGAACTCTCCCTGTGGAATCGGCGCCTAAATGTTAAATTCTAATATAGCTCTATTTATATTGTCTATCACTGAATTAAGAAATATAATATACAAAAAAGATTTTAAGAATGCATGTGTGAGAACAATTCTCATGTTTTCGCGCCGAACTTTCACCAGAGATCCGGGATAAAAATAAATCTATGTAACTATCTCTTCATGCCATATGCTACACCAAATTACAACACGATTTGTTGTACCGTTACGGCATTAAGAAGTATGAATAAACAAACACTCTTTACGTTGTTAGTCATATTAGTATGATAAAAATATAAATCGCTACTGCTGCCGCTTCTGCCACGCTGTGACCGCAACTCAATCGTCACCGGTCACATCAAAGCGGTGACCGGTGAGTAAACGACAGATAACATAATATATCGTTTTCCGTTCGTGTTTTATCGAAATAAAGTGTTTAGTGTAAGCCAGTGGATTTTTATCAGCGAATTATTAATTGTTTTTAAGTTATATTGCGGCTTTCGATATCAGCTTTGGATATGGATAAATTATATTTTGGTAATGGATGGTATCCAAAAAATATTATATTTTTTAGGTTTAATACGTTATTTTTGTAAAATACAAATGTTTCCTCTTCCTTTTATCACCATGATCTTTTGGATTTTTAGGAAATAAACTATTTTTGACTTAGTTACTCTTGACCAATGAATATAATATAATATAATATTCTCTGAGGTAAGAATATGTTTCCTGCTAAACTATGGATGATTACCAAAGCACTCAAAGAGAAGCTTCAAAGTTATTCGCAATCTATCTATCTATATCTATACTATTATAATAAAGCGGAAGAGTTTTTTTGTTTGTTTGTTTGTTTGTTTCAACGGGCTAATCTCTGGAACTACCAGTCGGATTCGAAAAATTCTTTCACTAATAGGAAGCTACATTATTCCCGAGTATTATAGGCTACTTTATATACCGGGAACGCGAGTGAAACTGCGCGGAACAGCTAGTACTATAATAAAATGTAAGAGTTTTTTGCTTGTTTGTTTAAACGGGCTAATCTCTGGAACTACCAGTCGGATTCGAAAAATTCTTTCACTAATAGGAAGCTACATTATCCTCAAGTATTATAGGCTACCCTTTACATTTTTTATCCCGGGAACGCGGATGAAACCGAGGGAGCCTGCTAGTTATTGAATAAAAGTTATGGCGAACCCAATATAAGATTTAAAACGATTATATCAGTAAGAAATCTCCCAACATACTATTCCCAAACAAAACCTCTGAAAATTCAATAAATTGTTTCACCATTAAATAATTCAATATATTCCTTGGTTATAAAATAGTTTGTCGTTAACTCTACATTCTCGTAACAAACTCCACTGGAAACGAACTTGTTACCGAGTCTTGCCCACTCGATCATAGAGTTAAAGTTATTCATAAGCTTTATAGAAATATGAGTAACACACTTGCAAACTAGTCCTGCAGGAATCTGGTACAGCTAGGAGCCTAGGAGGCAGTTTGAAATGATGTTTGGTTCAAAAGTTAGTAAATAAAGTTATTAATTTAAAAAAAAAGTAAGGGCAAAGAGTTTCCACTGACCATTTAAGCTGTATTTCGCTGGTAATTTGAAATAAGAACAGTTTTTGAATAGACATAGGTACAAAGCATAAATGGGACTTTTTGGCGGGAACTTGCAGAGTGACGTTGCGTGTTCATTTTTAGTTTCATAAATTCGTGTATTTTGAATTTTATTGCATATTATCGGTGGTATTTTATCCAATAAAGATCAATACATGTGCACCAGTGCAGTGAAATGAAATGAATTATGTGTAATAGTCTATTAGTAGACTATTATGGACGGTGACTGACTGAGGTGAAGTGATGTGATTCATTGTCACTAGAACTTATAATATTACTGGAAATTGGCAAAATACACAAGCCGTAAGTATTTTTAAGAAAGGTAGTGTAGCGATTATTCGCTCAAAGAGTAGCTCGACTGGGTAAGTAACTCCCCTCCACCTTATAGAATACCGCAGCCAAATAACTTTATGTTGTGTTCCTGCGCGTGAGTAAAGTCGCCAGTGCTCATTGGGGAGGCGGAAAGGGTCGGTAACGCGTGAACGATGACCCATGTGTTGTAAGCGTATATATGGCTACGGTAACTGCTTACCATCAGGCCGTACGCTTGTTTACTGAATTCATCGTAAAAAAAAGAAATTGGACTTTTTTATTAAATGTTACTTTTTTGATTCTGTATGCATTTAAAACACGATTCAATTCAGACTAAGTTGGATTACAAGAGTTGGTAGTACGGTCCTTGTAAATCAGAGGCTGCTTATCACAGTATACCTAAAATTAATACATATTACACGAATTAAATAATTACATAATATTTTAAATGCACCGGTGATAAAGGAAAATGTCGGCGCGACTCAAAGGTGACTTTTTGTACAAAAAAGTATTAAAATAAACAAGGTGACCAAAATGAAGCTATAAATTGTCGAAAGCGGCACTTTGGGCTTCAGATCTAACAAATTAACTGACGATTAAGCTACCGATTTGGTTAAAAATGCTCTTGATGGTGCAGTAATGGGTATCAACAAATAATATTGATAGGACATTACATACAGTCGGTTGGAAAAATATTTATATAAATGTTTATTTTATCATTTCCTAAGAAAAAGTTTTTAACCGATTTAAAAAAAAGAGGTTTCTCAATTCGACCGTATATATTTTTTTGGTAGTTATACATTTGTAAGGTGAAAACAAAAAATTGCCAAATATATTGTGTCATTTTCCAAAATGAGTACAATAAAATTAATGTGATAAAAATAAGATAAACAGTCTTTCTAATTCTAAAACTCGCACAATTCCATTTACATTATTTCAACTAAAATGATATTATTATGTTAAACAACATCATTAGGGTAATACAGGTTAAAATACTTGTTTACTCGGCTGTACCTAATCAATTAAACGACATAATGACCCGGCTTCTTACCGTATTGAAATGGCTTTCCGTAAAATATATCGACAACATTTATTTTATATGTAACAACTCTTAAGAAGTGAATTAAAATTTCAGTCCAGTTTTAGGAATAGATTATGTTACCAAAAATAAACCCTATGACATACGGATAGGTTCTCAATTAAATTCATAACTTATAGATTGACGTTCTATGTAGGTAAAGAACTTACATATTGTATCAGCATTTAATGCTTCGTTAATAGTTTATAAATGTTTGCTGTTTTTTTTTAAATTCTTAAGGCTTATAGGTGTGAGAAATATCCCCCCTGAGGAAAAATAGAGGAAGTAATACTGACATTTTTATAATTCCACTTAAATCCGTATTTAATTTAGCCTTTTGGTTAAATGTTAAAAAAATGTGAGTTCTAGTGTTTTTGGAAAATATTCTACAAAACAACAAGAATCCATAATTTGAAAATAAATGCCTCAGTAATGTGAATAAAGTCACGGGACAAAAGCTACATGTAAATAATAACATAGAAAACAGTAAAAAATATCCAATGACATGAATAAAACAAGACATTGAATCGATCCAGTTTTCCATCAAACCAATTACAGAACGGAACTATTAAAAAAACTTGCCCACTACTTATCACGTACCTACTCCAAATATTTATTGCTACATCTAATCGTTACGCATGATTAAACTTCTCAAAATGTCATCTCTGATCATAACTATTCCGTGGAGAGATTTATCGAATCATTCGATAACTAACCAACAAATTCACGGCCCACAGGAAGCTAAATACTATAAAATGTTAAAGAACTCGTATGTCTTTATAAACGTTAAAACCATCGTGAGAAAGTTTGTACTAAAACTACCAAAATGTTTCTATTATCAATCAATGTAAATATTTAGAACAGACTCATTCGCACAGCAATAATTTAACATTTTCTAGTGAAACCATCTTAATTTGATTGATCTTTTATACCGATTTTTATTTATTACTCGGCTTCCTGCGATGTTGAGTGAATGTGAAGAATATTTTTGTTTTAATTTACGCCTTCTACAGAGATTGGGTGAAAACAATTTTATAGTAGTTGTTTAATTTAAATGCAACATCATAAATCCATGTGCATCATTATTGATAGGTATTAGCAATTCAGGAAATTGGTTTAAATCATAAGTAAACCTTTTGTTTATTCTACGGATTAATTAATTGCTATAGCAACTTCAATCAAAAGTAATCTTTACAAACGAGAGCTTAAAAACGATTTCGCAACAACCAAAACATGTGTATTACCGATTTTCATTATCGATATTATTGTAAATCTTAAAGCAAAGCCGACATATGGTTTTTAATGCAATAAAAATAAAGGTCATTATTGCATATTGAGATATGAACCGATAAAGCTGTACACATGGAAGACAAGTGCGTAGACGAGTTTCATACATTTGCTTATTAATAAGGCCGACAAAGTATGTGTATCAGGTAACGGTACCTTCAAGAATGCTAATCGGATCGGTACGTACAGAGAGCAACGAAAATTGTTACATAATTACCTCGATTAGTGATGTTGAATATCGATATTTTGTCGTATCGATTATAATCGTTAAGTAGACAAACCAACAGATGATTTATGTAAAATCCAAATAATAGTTTCGCTTGCGAAATGTGAAATTATAAAGTGTAACTACAAAGAATCTGAAATCGAACATTATCATTAAAATTTACTCGAAAATTGTATTTTTATTCTTAAGTGCAGCACAGACGACGGACTTTAGTCTGCGGCACACAAAAAGTCTGTGTGAAAACAAAGGGTTGTGTGCCGGACTTTTTGCGGGTCGTGTGCGTTACCGCTTAGAATTGTATAGGTTATATTTTCACAGACTCAAAAGTTCGGCGCGGTCTGTCGCCTGTGCTGCACCTTACTGATAACTCACTGTGTAATCAATCAATCTATAATCATAACAAGAACATTTTGAAACATTTTTTTTAATATACAGCTTGAGTTAAGGTGAAAACGTAACATTCGCTACCATTTCTATCGAGCAACACTCATTTACCACGAATTGACACATGCCTAAATGTGGTGTGGTGTGGCATGCTTTAATTTAGTTCGTATTACATTTTATGAGCTGGCATAATTGCTGCCCGTTAGTTAAAAATCAAATAGTTATAAAAGTTTTTCTATAGTGTGCACTCGCTCTTTTGTCTAACTTCAGTATTAAGTCTGTAAATATAATAAAGAAAAATCTACTTCTTAGTTATGGGCCGGTTGGCTAAGGTAGGTGTAGGGTACCTGGTGTAGCGCAGACGACAGACTTTTTGTGCGAAAAAGTCTGCGGCACTAAAAAAGTCTGTGTGGCAAAAAGGGTTGTGTGTGAGCCGAACTTTTTGCGCGTCATGCGCGTTACTGCTTAGAATTGTATTGGTTCTATTTTTACAGACTAAAAAGTTCGATATACAGTCTGTCGTCTGCGCTGCACCGACAGAACAGCGTGGGTCAATTTTCGCCTATATTTTTTTTGCATGCATATTAATTGTTAGTTCTTAATCTGGTTGTAAATATTAATATAGTACTTAGGAATAGTAAAATATGTAATTATCTAATTACCATAGTTATAAGGCCTACTTAGTTTGGGAGCAGACAGCCGAAACGAAATAAATTATTTACATTACCATTTAATCATTACCAGAAGATTATTTTATCAACCACATCAAAAGTTGTATAGCCATTGATAATTTCCTTAACATCTCAATCACATTGCATTACTTTAACCAAGCAATGTATTGTATATGAAGCGATAATAAAGTTTTCGAGGCTTTAATTGGTCGATCGCGGATAAATTGTATGTTTTTATTCAATGTCGGGATTGTCAGTTAACACGTTTTTGTATTTACTTCGGGACGCAATAAAATTGATAATTGAGTTCTTCTACTTTCTCATGTATTCTCTTTTTATTGTGAACTTTATGGTTGAAGTTCAATAGATTACTTCAAATTCTACTCTTTGTTTATACTTTTATCGTATGTAAGTAGTAACTATACGCCCGCGTCATTAACTACTTATCAATGATTTAGTTTGTACCGTCAGCGGTCTTGCCGTTCCCGGTATTATCATGCCATAAGCTACCTGTTTCCAAACATTAAAGTTTACATTTAGGCTCTAGTAGAGCTCTTATGAATCGCTCGTGGTATAGCATGATTAGCCGTTCTTAATCGATCGGCAAAGTTAAGCTACACCTGTCGTGGTCGGTACCTGGATGGGTGACCGCCTAGTGGTATTTCAAATCGAGCGTTTCCGTGCTTCGAAAGGCACGTAAAGCCCGGTTATCACTTAATTGTGATAGTCGTTATACTAGTTGGAGGCCTAGTAGGTGGCTTGAAATCTTCAACAGTAGGTTGACCACTAGCCTACCTCCACCGATCCGCAGTGGGCACGCGTGGTGGAGTATTGCCCATTCTCTTTCACCTTCATTTGTGACATGCTCAGCAGTGGGACATTATAGGCTGATGATGATGATGATGAGAGCTCTTATGAAGGTCAAAGCTACTGAAGCTACCACCAGTTCGTAAGTCGGCCTTCAACTGAGAAGAACAGGCAAGAAACTCAGCAACGTTACATATATTAAATATTTTTTAGACAATCTGACTAAATTGACTATTGATTTTTCAAATGTTTTACAAAGAAAAATACGCAAGCTTAAAAATAATAAAAATAACCAACAGCTTACAAAATAAATAAAAAATAATAATCTGAACAAGTTTACAACTATGTAAGTAATCGGTAAGTTACAATGTGCACTTGTGCAGAGTGAAGAAGTTGTACTTCCAGACATCTGAATCTTCAATATAATGGGACTACCTTGTAATAAGCTCTATACGTATATAAAATTAAAATTTTCTTCCTTCTAGGCTTTGTGTGCTTACCACCTTCGGCCGCATCATCACTTACCATGGTGAGATTGCGTTCAAACACAGGCCTATAAACAGTAAAAAAAATAAAAAATTAAAAGTCCTTCTCCATACCTTTAGTTATCTGCGTGCCAAATTTCTACGGGATCAGCTCAGCGGTTTAGGCATGAAAGTTAACAGATAGAGTTACTTTTATATTTATGATATATTACCTATATATGGGTTAATATAATATTGTTACTTACATTTAATTTAGTAATTCATTTAAAAATTATCTTTATGGTAACAGCGCCAACAGATATAAGCCAGTGAATAAAATGAACACAACAGTTTAGATCCATTGTCAGCTACCTTTTTTATATTCAAATTAGAATAAATAAAAAACACGCCGACAATACCTTATCGGTTGTCGTCTACACTATCCGCCATTTTAAAAATCACGATAAAATAAACCGATAAACTCTTAATTTTATATTCAACACTCTGTTATTGTCCGTGTTGACTGTCTTTTACACTATCTAATGGCTTTTCTTGTTCGTATGTACACGATTTTATAAGATTAAACGTTAAATGTACTATATTATTGTTTATTTTAGGAAAACGTTTTATGTTACTTGATAGTAAAGTGACTCAACACAATTGGCTTTCGTTACACAGACGATGTTATGGATGAGTCATTGTGGAACTTAATATTGTAATATAAATAAAATAGTGTTACATTTTGATACATTTTCGGTACCTGTTCATAGAACATTATTGGTGGTAAAAAATGTGCGTGCTGATATGAGTCGTTGAACTCTTTTCGCAGAGGCCGCGACACTAAGTAGCTATTTAATCTGTGATAGGCTTAAATGAATAAAAAAGTATTTATTCGTTATAGATAATAGTTAATAGTTTTTTTTAAATAATATTGATAGTTTTGTATGAAAATTGAATTCAAAAACTACACAAAATAAAACCTTACGGAATTCAGTGAACTTGAATTAATTTAACATAAGAGTAAGAAAAGTATAACAAAAATAGAAACTAATTTTAGTAGTCCCCCTTATTCATAATCGCTTTTTAACTAAATCAGTGTAATAGTGTGCCCCGTCTCACTGTTTCGATCACCAAATGTCACCTGTCAGATAAAGACTTCGGAATTTTAGCTAATCAACGTTTGATAACTTTATTACGAATAAGGGGGTAAAACTTTAATTAATCCACTTCCCTAAAACGAAACAGTATATCAAAGTTTTCGCCATCAACATAATAACAACTCGAGTTCTAAGATTACGAGTTTTATTCCGTGATATATGGGCTACCGAGTCGGCTCAGCCCACCAATTACAGAATAATTACAAACCCTACCGACCGGAGGAATTAAAATGCCCACTGGATGTTCAAAAACAACAATTTGGACATTCTCTAAGAGTTACAACGTTGTACGTAACACAGGATGCTTATTACAGTAGTTTTCATTTTGTTGTCGATTATAATTAGTTTTGTTGAGATCATTTTATTGGATTGTTTTTGCGCCGCAGGTCGTGGGTTCGATTCCCACACAGGACATGCATTTGTGTGCATGAACATGTCTGTATGTCCTGAGTCTGGGTGTAATTATGTATATTAAGTATGTATTTACAAACAAAAAGTAGTATATGTATTATATCAGTTATCTGGTTTCCATAGTACAAGCTCTGCTTAGTTTGGGATCAGATGACCGTGTGTGAGGAATGTCCCAGGATATTTATAATATATTCAGAACGTAAGTATAGCAAGGAAAGCGAACTTACTTATGTATTTTCTTCAGAGCTAAGGGATTTGTCTTAAAAGTTTTTTTTATCAAATTAATATTATGAACCAGACTCTAATGGTAGCTTACCAGTAGAGATGCGTAGCGAGAGATGTATTTTATCACGCTAATATAGAATCACCTCGTTTGAGATATACTATAAAGTACGCTATGAAAATGAAGCTGATAACAAACACATACCTCAGTATTCATCTCTGATGGAACAGCTTTCCATCAGAGATGAATACTGAGGTAACCTAACCTAACGCACCATTCAGCAGTTTAATTTTGCTGAGAAGAGTCGAATAAAACTCAGCAATTGCTCTGTAGCCACCATCTACATAACGCAGTTCACACGCAGATAGATAGATGGCGCCACAAGATCCTACATCGCGCTGATGAAGTTCATTCCACGATCTGCAATATATACAACTGTCCAACCCTACAGTTGGACCACGGACCCCAGACACGATGACTCAACCTGGCGGAAGATCTTCCCTTTTAAATGGAGGTATCATCAAAACTTGTATATCCATAACTCTTTTCAAAACAAACAATGATTTATAACATAATATGTTTCCTTCTGCAAAATCCAGTGATGCAGTAACATACATAGTGGGATCATCTGGAATTAGATGTACCCAGAAATCTAAATACTGATGACCAAACTCCACAACAATATACATGACAAAAACCTTTACTATTTAATATCTATCTTCTAGTCAATTAACGTCTCATGTCAAACTATAAAATACTCTATACCGAAATGCAACCGGGCAAAACTCCGACCGAAACCCCGCCCTGTTATTTGGCGCAATTATTACGTCGCAAAAGAATTCAAAAGCAAAAAAGGCGATAGAATTTGCGGGGCCCTTGATTAAAATTGTGACAGGTTGATTGTGAGGTTCATTTGGTCCATTCATACCTTTTTTCAGGTGAAATGTTAACAAAGTAGTAGCGGGGAAAAGAATCATAAGTTACGGCGATGCTGGAGAAGTTTATGTATAAATGAGAGTAGTAAATTGAGTTTAAAAGAGTTTTATAGTGTGTGTAGTACACTAAAATGGTCTGTGAATAAGAAAAGAATTGAGATGAAATGTATCCGCTTCCTTGAGGTACCCCACCTCATAGGATGGGTAGTTGATTACTCAGGTCATGTTATTAAACACTGGTACACATTTTCGGATGAATTTTACATGTTAGATTTATCTTATATATACCAATTAATAAATGAAGGTAACCAAAAACTTGATGCAAGGAAAAAGCTAGATTCAGTGAAACATTAACTAATAATTTTGTGAGCGCGGTCATTCAAACTAAACAATTTCTACTTATATCTACATGTTCGGTTGCTAGAGTTAAAGCGTAGATTAGCTATTTTAGGCTCCTAGTAATAAAATATCACGAGCGTTAGTATTGTCATTTTATAAAATCTTTACCTTATAATTGTCTTGTCACGACGTAAGCTTTCAGCTCTTGCCGCAACATACATAATAGTAGTAAAAAGTCTTTCATGTATTTTTTTGGTTAAAATAAAGAACTGTAACGAATGAAAAAACAAAGAAGACTGGATAAAAAAATAAATAATATACAGAGATAAGAGAGGAGAGGTAGAAGATGTGAAAATTATGGAACATTCCCACTGTACCCTGAATAACCGATAGGTACAGTAGAGGAGTGAAACCAGTGTGTGTGATGCTATACACACAGCAGAAGACCGATCCAGATGGCGAGCAATAGTCCGTGAAAAGATAACCCACAAAGGTCACGTCCCTCAGCAATGAGGTATACGTTGCAAGGAGGAGGGAGGACAGTAGAGGTATCCTATAATTTTTAAAAAGTACCCAAAATAAATAACACACCAGAATTTGGTACAATTCAATTACATCTGTGTCACATTTTCAAATCAGATACGTGTTATTTGTTAAACGGTTCTCTCAATAATGAAAAAGTGTCATGAGAGTGATTGAATATTAGAATACATTCCTTTAAAATAGTATGTATGACCAGGAACGATAAATAAAGTAAGAAAGAGGTCGTTACTATATCAATATTGAAATTCTGAGTCACGGTTAAATGTATGGTAATTGTCAGTCTTCACTTTTATTCGTCTTTCATTTCACACATTATTTATAGGACCTAAGTTTCAGTAGCTCTATTGAGAATACCTATGTTAAGCTTATCTTTAACTTAGCTCTCTTTTTAAGTATGTCACCTTTTGTTCCCCCTTAACTCTACCAAATGTACATTTTTCAATTTAATTCGGTTCGTTAACTTTTTCAGTATTTAGTTTATTCTTCTCAATGGACAATAGTTTTTCAATCTAATCCAATTCAGCATCAATGAGCAGGTTCCTACTGATTTTCAATCTAAACTTAATTAGCACTCAGACTTTCGTAAATGTACGAGTTTCTTTTTTTGCGTTTAGCCTTTCCCTAGACTGCTATCTATTGATTAAAGACCTGTACAGTGTGGCTTCTATGTGGTATAAGGTCGTGATCTAAGCTTTTTTACGTCTATATTTAGATAGATAAAAATTGTTATCAGATCATGTTATTTAGTCCTAAAGTAAAAAAATACTACTGCTGGGACAATGGGATCCACTTAGACTTTTGAAATTGGATAGACCTTTGTGGTCATTGTTCTCATTGTTGCGTGCCTAGTATTTTCATTCTGTATCTATTATCTCTTCATTGTCTGTCCGGTCCAATAGCTATCACCTAACGCCTGGACATTTTCCAATCATTTCAATAATTGAATTTCTCAAAGCGGTTAATAAAATACACCGTTTAGTGAATCGAGTGACAGCTAAACTTATTAAATTCTCAAGTGATCTCTTGGTATATTATTTTTTTGTAAATGTGCACCTAAACAGAAGTCACGATTCTATCTTCACCAGAATGATAACGTGTAGTCGTGGCTTTGCGACAAATAGTACGTAATTTAATTTAACGGTCGTCAACTCCGACGATACTGAAATTTTATTGTGATTGATATTCGTCTTGGTTATTTGCTATTGCCTGAAAGCTTTAGCAATAAGAAATTTCTGTCTATTTCATGACTTGGATCATTTTTTTAATGCATCTACATTATTGTATGTAGTTGATCGTTTCATTGACGAATGGATAACTTAGACTAAAAAATCGTTCTACTGTATGAAAATAGAACAACTTTATATAAAATTGATTAATTTTTATTGTGGCTGGTGTTTAAGTAGCCATGTCATACAACATAAAATAAATGCGTCCAATGAAACGGTGAATTCTCACACTTCATAAAAGGGGTTCCATTGTTTACAGAGGATGATATTTTTTTACACGAATCTTAATTAGACAAATCTCTGGAGTTCATTATTGGTATTTTAATTTTATCACAAAGATCGTTTAATGGTTTTTTGAGGGTTCCATCCCCAAAGCGTGCCAACGGGATTCTATTACTAAGCCTCCGCTGTGCTACCGTCCGTCCGTCTGTCTGTCTGTCAATGGGCTGTATCTCATGAACTGTAATAGGTAGAAATTTTCACAGAACGTGTATTTCTATTGTCGCTATAACAACAAATAATAAAAATTAAATAAAATTAACAATTATACAATACCATACAATTCTTTGTGTCCAAGTCCGACTCACACTTGGCCAGTTTTTTTTTGTAAGCCACTCGCTGTTTTAGCATAATACCGTTCCAAATCATTCCATAAAATAGGTACCCAGGTTTTCCTTAACTTATACGTTTATCACGATTTCATAGTCTCCAAAGAAAAGTTGTTCAGCATGACTAAACCAATATAAGTAGGTATCGAAAAAATACACGTTAACATAATTAACATAAACAACATCACACAATTTAGTCGCGGTCTAATAACCACCCTGCAAAGTAAAGCACGTGGTATACCGAAGCGTGTCATATGGTTACCATCCGTCACGCTCGGTAATGCACGTAATTACCGGGTAGTTGGAGAATTACTTGTTATGGTGACAGGTTTATCTGATAGTGTCAAATGGCTTGTTTAGATTGTAGTGGGGTTGCAGTTGCAGGTAGCATAAGGGTGTCAGGTAGGTAATTTCCAGTTGTCTTTTCTGAATGACTTATGTTTTCCTAGTCATGCTGATCAGCTTTTGTGTTGGGGTGGGATTCAGGAATTGTGAAAAATATGCAAGATTGGAAGCATAGACATAAATCTAAATAGATACCTACCGCAAGTCCCTCCATCCGTATGAAACCAAGCGTGTAACTTTCTATGTACCTACCATTTGTCAGCTAAAGACATCCCTCGCTACACATCTCTGGTGGACATGCAGCCTTATGCGAGTTCCCTGTCCGCTCGAAACAGTTTCAAAAGAAGAACATTCGGCCCCATTTTTGCACAGATTTTGACACGCGAAGTACATACACTCGCGGCATCTATTTAGATATATATCTATGGTTGGAACGAATTGAAACATTAAATACCACCACATGTTATGTTGTAATGGATTTTTAATTACCATTGCAAGGGATCGGTATTCTATGTTTTAGTCATAAACTGTGGGCACTGATTACTTGATATTCAGCGGTCAGTTGTAAAATTACCTTTTTATTTGAAAATTAAGTTACTAAAATTGATAACCTGATTTATTTTCATCATAAGCTAGCTTCAAATTTTGTCATTATAAATTTTGACGAGATTTATTTGAAGAAATAACTTAAAGAAAATAAATATAATCAACGCACGTAAGAATTAAATTTTCAATTTACCAAATACTCATGTTTTTGAATGTCATTGTACCGTCAAATTGATAATTTTCTCAATATTTGAAAGGCGCGTAAGAAATAAATTGTCAAAAGCTTATAAAACAAGCATTAATAGTTTTCTTTATACAATTTTGCTAGTTAATTTAAAATCACACTGAATTTAGAAATTAATGCCCCT
This sequence comes from Polyploca ridens, assembly GCA_951394255.1. NCBI lineage: Eukaryota > Metazoa > Arthropoda > Insecta > Lepidoptera > Drepanidae > Polyploca > Polyploca ridens. The sequence goes on from OX596251.1 coordinate 14,278,169, forward strand.
TTCAATTAATTTATCTTACGTGCTTTACGCCTCAATGGAAACTACCAATCAAGATAAAAGGTACACGGAAGTAGATCATAATCTGAAATAACATATAAATCCTACTTTTTATCCCGGATAAAGAATAAATCTGTGAGGCGAACACTACTCAGTACTAAATAAACCATAGCTACATAATAAGGGGTAAGATTATAAGGGTGTTGACAGACACGGTCTATCGCCGACCCCAAACCACGGTAAAGCACATTCACGTGGTATACCGGACCGTGACGTAGCACATCCACGTGGTATACCGGACCGTAACATGTACCCTTCCGTCACGCTCGGTAATGCACGCAATAGGCGTATAAACCGCGAGATAGCCTTGTTGGTTAATAATGATAATTTAATTAATTTATGGTTTTTTGGGGAGGAATTTGCAACTGATAGTTTGATACGATCATTCACCATTTTAGAAGCGTGATGTACACTTATCACTTGAATGGCAGTTCCAGGAATTAAAATTTTTCATAAGGACATTAATTTATTAGGTTGATAGCTTTTGCCTGAAAAAGAACATCCAAATTATCGGAATAATGTATCTGTTTTAATAGGTTTCAAACTGTTCAATAGATTTGCCGTGTCTGAGTAACAAACCAAACAAACAAAAACTCAAAACATCACATTTATCATCCCTTTGTCACCCCTGTTTTTTTTGTAAAAGATGATATTTTGGTTTAGACCGGCCGCATACTATAAGAAATTTTCTGTCACAATATTTCTGACGCTCGCTTGCTCATATATTTTTGGACGTCAGACACGTCAGAATTTTCTTATAGTATGTGGCCGGCCTTAAGGAACAAAATTCACCTGCATTAGATATCAAATATAACGCTAAATAAGGTGCATATGGAAAGTATCGAGCAATTCCATCTGTCGAAAGTACACTAGCTGACAAATCGACAGACAATCACAGCGGTCAGCAGATACCGTGCAACTAAATGAGATGCAATTTCAGATCATGACTGTAGCATTTGGGACTGGGTATTTGGCCTGGAGTCATATGTGGTATGAGTCAAAAGCGATTGAAGTTTGGAGTACTAAGATACTTGGACCATTGTTGCTATGAGTATGAACGGACGACTTAAGTTATAGCCCCGTGCTTTGACTCCATTTTCATAATGTTGGTCTTTATTGTAAAAGATCCAGCGCAAATACGAATGTTCAAAAAATTCTTAATTTGCAATAATCCTTGACCTTTTTAACACCATGGTTAAATACCATTGTTAAGTTGAAAATCTCCTACGACAGTGTGATTCAGCAGTTGCAATGTAGAGCCTTTGATAGGTCAGTAGTCCGTGAACATCGGTGACAATCCCTAGTGGTGATAATATCTATCTATCTACTTTTTAGCCTTACCAAAATGACAATGGCCCTGATTCTGTTGTTCACAACTAAACTAATTTTAATGTAATGTAATAAAAGGATGTAGGAAATTTAGTCCTGTCAAATTAGTCCAATGCTTGTTTTCAATATAATTTTAGTCGCCATCTATCGCGGTTACGCCTAAATACACGCAAAATAAGACGGCAAAGATTAATTTGACAACTTAAAATATGTTCTATCCTTTTTCAATCATGTTCGTAAAAAGAGATGAGATGTGACTAAAATTAGTTTAGTGCGATTTACAACAGAATCGGCACCAATATTATATTTCCTTTGGACATGGTATCGTAAATTTGAATTTATTTGAATTAGTTTATACATGTATGTAATGTATATTTAGAACAATCATTATGAATAACAAAATGAAAAACGTAGGCTAGCTCTCCAAATTCATTATGGGGATAAAAAATATTAGTAGTGTTTAAACTGTAAAAACATTTGATATGGTAGATTAACACCATGTAAAGTAGAGAATATAAATCAAATCAACTTAATATTGAGGAAGTTGCTGAATATCTATCTCCTTTATCCTACACCATCATACATTCAGCCGCAGTGTCCAGTTGCAGTAATATAGTGTTATTACTGTTTACCCGCGGCCTTCACGAACTTGTACACACAGCAACACATCAAGCTATACATTTCCAGTATAAGCTGATCTCGCATTGTATAGGATTTCCGTACAATGAGAGGTCAGCTTATATTGGAAATGTATAGCTTGATCTGTAGCCGTGTGTACTATTTCCACAAATTGTTTTGAACACTTGTCCATTATTTAGGCACGTGCTGTATTGGTAACGCAATTGTTGTTCTATGAAATGTATTTATGTGTATGCTATATTACTATTTCTTCAGATAGTATAATTGATACTGCTCTAGAGTTCCAAAAAAAATTAGTGGTTTTCACGCCTCGTCTGCCTGGAGGCATAAAAACTAACTCAGGAAGTCTATCTGCACTACGTAATTCAAATATTATATTTGATTGGAATGTAGTGGTAGGATGGAAAAAGTTTTTATATCATATGAGATAGAGTGAAATATTGAAATTACAGCTTCAAAACTGTAAAAAAAACATTTCGAAACCATCGGCAGGATATAAACAATTCCAAAAAAGGATATGTTCAATTATGTATCACCATAAAACTGATGAAAGACAAGATTTTTCAAATTTAAATTATTCTAACGAGCCCTTTCAGAGTCAACATTCTTAAAAATATAATGGCTTGCGCACACGAACGGGTGCGCAATTTGGTGGATGGTAAACATTCGCTGCGGGCGACTACCGCGTGCAATCATGCCTTTACTACTTAAGGGCGGTATGTAAGCTAAACGTCATAAACAGGGTTCGCTATTTTAGTGGTTTATGAATGAAAACATGAAAGAAATAGTATTATACTAACATAATCATAAAGCCATGACACCAATTAACAGATCGGTGTTGGCCCTTTTTTTTAATTTTACTTTTATAAATAGCAAAAACCTTATGAATATTACAAAAATCATAAAATCGAGGTTTTCCTCTTTAGTGATACCATCAAAATAAGAATCCTTTTTGTAATAAATTTATATTAAATCGAATCACAAATATATGTACAACAGATCCGTGGGGCCACATTTTAATTTTTTTGTACGAGAATAACGTAATTTATTTATTAATAAGCATCAATTTTGCGACGCCATTTGTCCATACATTTTTCTATGAAATGTCAAGTGAAGCTTTATATACAAGACGCAATCGCGAAAATATTCAGTTCCCCCCAGTGTCCCAAGGTGACACCACGTCGCTTTTTATTGACACCGGAAATTACGTCATCCATATATCTGTATACATGCGCTTGTCAAAAAGAACATAATAAGTGCATTTTTATTTTTTACATTATTAGAGTTATGAAATACACCATGGACATTTTGATAAATTTATTGTTCTTATGGTAATCGGTATCAATTTCATGATTGGTTGATACGTCCTTAGTCTTTTTGAAAATGTCCCGTATGCCAAAATATTTTCCTTGTTCTCCCTCTCAGCCATTGATTGCTTATTTTGTTACTTGCTTATAGATAGACTAGTCTTATTAATACAATATAAATAAGATTATATTTTTAATCGTGCGGCTTTTTAATGAATCGTCGTTGCTGAACAGAAGGTTAGGATACGCCCATCGATATAATATATGTATTTTATTAGATTTCACGATCCGAATAAAAAATCCGTCGAGCTTGATGACAGCGGGATTAAAAACATCTTAAGTGCCAATGAATTTCATAGCGCCTACGCGTTTCGTTCAACGTGTCGTTCATATAGAATTTACACCGCAGTCGTGGCATGAAGAAATATTTTTTCTATTGTGATATTACGATATTACACCTATTTATTCACTTGAAAAACAAATAAGTTAACTTGACTTTGATTTCTTGTATTATTAATGCCGCTCCGTACGCGCCCACACTGCATGAATGTCGAAGGCACACTAAAGTAAGGTGAACGGAACGTAGTTCAGTTAATTCGAACCGAGTGAATATTGGGAACGCTGTGTATATATAGTAGAATGCTAGTAGAATACAATTATATCGATGGATACGGCCATTTGTAAATAATTCACTGTTTTTATATTATATTCTTTAACTATAAAACTATTATTGTTACTAGATATTTTCTTTGTAGGTTTTATTTTATTAAGCATAACTTAATAAGCCTCTTTGCAAATCTTTACAATATAAATTCTTATAATTTTTAATTCTCGTCGTCACACTCTACTACGCCTAAAAGTCATTGTGAGCATTATCCATTTTAATAAAAATTCGATATCTCGCCACCGGTGCATCATATATAACATTATTTCTAGAGCTAATATACCATGTTGTTCAATAAGTTTTGTCGTTCGATACGAGAAACACGTTTTTATTATTTGAAATACATTTTATTATGATGATGATGATGACTACTCCCAGCCAGTACAACGACCGACCCATGTCCTATACAACCATTCAAACATCAACCACCATGTAACTAACTTAGTTTATAATGACTGGTACCTGAATAGTTGTATCGGAATAGCCATGGAGAAACCAAGGAGTGCGTGTTATATAGGAGTGACACGCTCTGGGGTGGAAGAGGACGGCCAGCTAACCGCAACCAGCTGACCACAATTGACCAACTGTTCAGCCTATAGATGAGGGATGAGCGTTGATGTATGTTGAGTGCTGGGGTTTTATTGTCTTCTTTCTTATTTTGATTTTTGAGAGAGAGAGTGGTTGAGAGGCTCCTTGTCCATTTCAGCTTCGGTATGTGCTTACATATTTCTTGTTCTTCGTTATTATTCTAGAGGCAATTTGGTTGTCTCAGGCACAACATCAGCAAGGTTTTTATTATAGTAGTCAAAATATTCTATATCATGCGCCGAATGATTTTTAAAGTAAATATCTGTTTTCTGGGTTTGGATTTTGGTGTACTGTAGGGCCGTAACATGGCCATAATATATGGGACTGTATTCTATCAGATGTGTGTTTGAAAACTTAAGTATCTTGGTTAATGGGATGAGAAACATCCAGGATAACATATCTTTTTGTGTTCCCGAAAGTATTTTTTTTGGTTTCCTATCCTGCTGGGTGTATGAAGTTCCGTGATTTTAATCTGATCATGGATGAGCATTTTGTCCTGGTTTAATTAGTGTTGAGCCTCATTGTTTATCAGTTAGTTTATCACAAGCGCTCGAGCTGTACACATCTCAGTGCAATAATTGTTAGACCCGGTTCTGATGCCTATAATTATTTAAGACTATACATGTGTTAAGTGCAGTGAAGTGATTATTTAATTGTAATATTACGACAATAAACACATTGGGCCCGTGAGGAGTTTGTTGCGCCGCTTCTTCTCCTCATACAGGGCATTTCCGAAGCGACAGTTTAACGTTGTTTTACCCTGCGGAAAGCTGCTGTTTTGAAACCCTGCGGAATAATTGCATATGAAATACTAAAAAATCATCGAACGAGTCGTAGCGGGTTGCGGGGGTGCTCCCAGAACTCCCTATCAGTCGCCGCTATACCTAATTTAACAAATGTTCGTTAGCTAATCATGAAGTATCCAGTACTGAATTGGCCATTGCAGGATAAATGGCTACGGCCCACGTTAAATGGCCTGCGTTCGCGTATACTAATAATTATACAAAGTAAGGGATAGAACCGCTGCATGGCCAATAGTATAATAATATAAAAATAACATAATAATAAAATAAAATAACATAATATAGAATGGCTCCAAATCTTTTAAAAGAGTAATGAAGTCGTGAAACGTCTCTGTACAACCATCTCTTTTAATTTGAAAGCTAGATCCGCACACAATTAAAGTAGATAACCTGAGCCGAAGGACCTTGATAACATTTGCTAAGGGCCTCGCACTGGCTTAATTAGGCACTGTACTACAAGATATTTATGTTGCAAATATATTGAAAATTAGCCTATAGCATTTGAGGATAATGTAGCTTCCTATTACAACTCAAGTGGCTTCCTATCCGCCTTCGGTGGAATACACACAAATTGCCACTCTTATGTATTGTTTTATTTAATCCTAAAGCCCCTCGCTATCTCAAGGAACGCTTCGAGTACTACACCTCAACATCATCTTCTTCATAGTCCCATGGAACTTAACTTCCAAACTCCCAGTCACACTTCTCACTCTTATTCCCAATCTTTTACTATCCAAGCTGTACCTCTCTGAAACTCTCCCTCAGACTATAAGACGGGCCCCGACGTTAGACTCTTTTAAATCTCTTGTTATTTCACGCTATCACACGCTATAAACTTCCTCATTTCCTGCCTTTCTTTGTATTTTTCTAGAGCTGTTATTTTCACGTTATGAAAGTGTATTCTTATGTGTTAAACCTTCCATATTCTCATATATCCTGTTACCCAAAGGTTGTCTAAAAGAAATCGCTTAAGCGATAAGACCGCTTATTTTGTATCACTTCTGCTTTTTTGTATTGTTTCGTCTTCTACTATATGGTGTACAAATAAAGCATATTTATCTTATCTTATTAGTGAAAGAATGTTCAGAATCGGATTAGTAATTTCAAAGCCTCGTACATGCAACTTACAAACTTTACCTATGATACTAGTTGTACCCCGTGGATTCACCCGCGTTCTCTTGATAAAAGTAGCCTATACCCTTCTCTATACCATAGGTATTTGATTGCCAAATCTCAATGCGATGGGTTCAGTGGTTTAGGCGTGAAAGCGTAACAAACAAATGGGCCAGTGGGTGCAGTTGATTATGATTCCACCTATAGCGGTGCAGGTCTTGGGTTTGATTCCCACCCAGGATATGCATTTGTGTGCATGAACATGTCTGTATGTCTTGAGTCTGGGTGTAATTATGTATTTACAAACAAAAAGGTTTCCATAGTACAAGCTCAGCTTAGTTTGGGATAAAATGACCGTGTGTGAGGAATGTCCCAGGATGTTTATTTTATTTCATTATTATTTATGACAAAACTTATTACTATTTATTATTATTACTTATTAAACAAACAGAGTTACTATGGATTAGTACCTACTTCTTCAAAAAACGTTAACGTAAGTACCCCCAAAGTACTAATATAAGGCATAGCACTGAATTTCCTTTGCTTATAAGTAGTGAATCCATTCTGCATAATAATTATGTAAACTTTGGTTGCGCTTATTTAAATAAGTCACTAGAAAAGGTATTAAATAGAAAATTAAATATAATGTTACTTAATAATATTGGAATTTTATCGGCTGGTACCACGTTATGCGGTACGTACCTAACTTGACGCAACGTCAAGTTTGGATTTAATGCATGTGTGCGTGCCTGTAACACAACTGCAAAGTAACAAATGAATGCTGGTTTTGGCGCGCGATCTAGCCTACATACTACCCTTAAGCGTTGTTTCCATTGTGCGAATGACAAAAACATTTTTGAAATGATCGCGAGGCTATTATATAGCTGCTATGTGGCACCTTTATTTGTGAAGTCATGGAAATGAAGCTTCTGTCGTTCTTGCTGAACTATGGTACCTAAATTTAATTTTTAATAATTATTATTTTATGAGGTGTAGGTAGGTACAGTAGCACCCAATTGATATGGCTTACCTACCTGCGCAGAAGATACATTTTCAAAGCGCGGGAAACGCTATTGGTCGGCATCTGCCGCCATGTTAGCGCGCGCCGTGCGGAGGGGCGTGACTTGCGAGTGAGACGGAACTAACAGCTGCAGTGTATTATGAACCTTATAGTAGTGATCTAAGGTTGATTGTAACTTTTAAGCATTCTTTCGTTAATCTTCGGGCTATAGTTTATTTTCTGTGCGAACGAAGATTCACGACGCGCCATATCAGTTGGGTACTACTATACTATATTTTGATAAGTTTCTATATGTAAGTAAGCAAAAAGTTTGACAAAAGTAAGGTCTTAAAAACTTGATTCTTTCACGTAAGCAAGATGAATGTAACAATTTTCGGTTTGCAAAATTGAGGAAAATAAACTAAATGTCCGAATTCTCACTTGCTCTCTTAGCGGAACACCATTTTTAAATAAATTATTTAAGTTACCCTTAGTACATGGCATATGGAGATGCCAGAATTGCTTGCCCCAGGCGCTGACGTTCATTTTGGCTTCTGTTTGAAACGCGATCTTAAATGTTAGTAAATTACTCGCACGGCTATTTTAAATTAGTTGAGTAGAAGGTCAAAACAGACCCGAGTTTCATTGCAATAGTGCCAACAAAAACGCGTTGGATAAAGCATTTGTGAGGTAATTAGCACCCTTAAGTCAGCTGTTAGTTTAACCACCATACCTTTTTTTAAGGAACATATTTTTATTTATCAAGTTTTAATGATATTTGTGGATGCTACAATGTAAGAGAGCACATGTCTCGAAGAAAGCTTAGATTATCGTCAGTCTTAAATATGTGGAACCAACATCACTTAATAATTTGAATGTATTGAATTAATGTCCAGAATTAACGACAGATCTTATGCATTGCATAGGATCTGAATTGCATCAAATCTAAAGTAGATTAAATTTTATAAAATGATTGAACTTGAGTTTTCGGTTGAGTAGAGATTTATAAAAAAAAAAAATGTGCATAAATGAGACGGCTACAGAACACCAAAAAAATAGAGTAAGAATATTAATCTAGTAATGTACGTACACACGGCTACACATCAAGCTATACATTGCCAGTATAAGCTGATCTCGCATTGTATAGGATTTCCATACAATGAGAGGTCAGCTCTATTTATTGGAAATGTATAGCTTGATCTGTAGCCGTGGGTACATATGCGGCAGTTGCAGAGGTCTTACAATTAGACCGCTATGTGTGGCCTCATTTTAAGCAAGTTTCCAACATATAAACATTAAACATTCAACTTTATCATTCAAAAGTTCCTAAAAAATAATCCATGAAGATAACAAGTACTTAAAATAACATTTAATTTAATATAGTAGTGAATGAAACTCGTTACCGATAAGAATTCACTCGAGCGGAGCCGGCTCGGAAGGCTAGTCGTACCTGTCAGTATTTCACATCTGTTTGTACTCCTTAGAAGGAATGCACACTCACCGAATCGGAATGTAACAAATAAGACACTTAATAAACGTTTGTTTCTGTGAACTACATATTTATATGAAGAAAACTATTTATACGTATGGAGTACAATTCGTCTTAATTGAATAGCAAGTTTTTTGTAATTAAATGTGATATATTACGCACATTATTCGTCATAATAATGTAGGCTACATAGTCTACTTAATTAAAATAATTTTGTACATCTTAAAAATTCCCGCTATGTCATGTTTTTTGTATTATCGACATTTTGCGTTCATTAATTAAGTTGATAAAATTCTTATGAAATAATTTTAAGATACTGCAAATCGTTTTTTGGAATGTTTCTACGTACCTATATTATTATCCAAAAAATACACTAAACAAAACCCAAATTCTTACCAGTTTGGTTTCGGTAAGTGTGCATTGGTTTTATTTCAGAGCGTGCGCGTACGGTGAACGATTTGACGCCTCGGGCTGCGCGGGCGCTTCTGTAGATCCGTGAATCGTGATCGCTAGAGGAGCGCGCGCGCCACTGCCCCGTTGTAAGGCGAGAAGAAAGGAGCTCAAATGTCCGTAATGTGATAGGGAAATTATGATTTATTTGATCTGTTTGTATAGGAGTTTTGTAAAAGTTTTTACTGTCGAACTACTTTCTTATTTGTATTAATAGTTCAATACAGAATGAGAGTTTCATATGTAGAGCATATGTTTCTCTTTATGGTACATGTTAAATTTAATCGTTTGTGAAGAAAGACCTCCAATGAATATTTAATGATTGGGTAATAAATCTGAGATTCACCAAAAAAACAAATCGAATTCAGTAAACCACTATCGACATCTCAATTAAAACAAACGAAGAATACATTTAGAATACCAATTTCACTCTCGCTCAAAGAAAACTGTATAAATCGAAAAATATTTTCGTAATTGGTACGATTCTCATTACGTACGTTTCAATAATTGTTTCGGATCGATTGTCGATCGATACACGAACGCATTTTAAGTCCCTCACGATTGATGTCAATTAAATTTGATAGAGACCATTTAGGAGATTGATTAAAAATCGATACAGAATCGATTGCGGCACTTGTAATGAATTCAGATCGATTCTTCGCTCGCATACGACGTACGGAATTTTAAGTTGCCCTAATAAAACTTCCGAGCAGCCGTGAGTAGTGTTCGTAATCATATTTTATAACCATAGCGAAGATTTATAATAACAAGCACCTATTAATATTGTAACAAGTTGTACAGAAACTGGTGTTTTAAAGCGATTTAGTCTCGATCGGCTATCATAGGCGTTTAATTAATTGTAATTTAAGTGAATATTAAACAGATTAATCAAAATAAACAAGGGCATCAACAGGTGGTCTTAGTTGGATTAACACCCTCTTGCGCACAAATCAACATGCGCTTCCTATAAAACTATATAATTAAGATATCGACGCAAAAAATATGTTTTTACATGAGACAAAAACATTGCTAAAATAAAATATTATGGAATATATTTGTAAAATCACAAACACACAAAACGTTAGCTCACTAAATCCATAAATCAAATATCGAAGATCGTATTCACTCCTTCCAAAAACGTCCATATCATCCAATTAAACTGTCCAATTAAGTAAAAACTAAGGATAAGGATACACTAAAGCAATACTGCTGGCTAAAAAAACCTCTCTAAGCCTTAGGGTACAGCCAAAATGTAAGCAATGCCGTGGTGAGTGCGGGGTAAATCAGACTGCCTCTGAAACAAAACTATCTTGGAATAAAATAATTTTCTTTTCTTTCTATTTTACAGGTGACGTCTCATACAGTACTAAAATAAAGCCAGATTTATATAAATGTATTAAATATATTATATACTAGCTGTCGCCCGCGGCTACACCCGCGTTCCTGGGATAAAAAGTAGCCTATGTCCTTCTCCATACCATAGGCTATCTGCATGTCTAATTTCATGATGATCCGTTGAGTAGTTGAGGCGTGAAGGCGTAACAAAATAACAAATAAACAAACTCACTTTCGCACTTATAATAGTTAGGACTGGGATAGTTAGGATTATATACTGTAATATATCAACCGCGTTCGAAAGATCTAACCGTGTTAGTTATCTTGGGTTGTTTTAATGTTGCACTCAGTACATAAAAACACTTCTGCCTACTATTACTCATCCTATCCTAATATTAATCATAATGATACGTTTTGTGGAGGTTTGTTTCACGCCTCACAGAACGGATTCAGTTGAATATATTATCCAGGTGAAACATAGGATACCTTTAATCTCACAAAAGAATTAGATCTTTTGGGTACGCGGGTAAAACCGCCGGGAACAAGGAAAATCCAACTGTCGTACGTTCCCATGCCACGTTTCCCCGCTGTCGCTTTCATTGTGACCCTACCTTTAGTTTTAGCTGTCTTTTTGTTTCGCGATAGAGGTTCACCATAAATCAAGTCCAGAGTTCCGTTATTCGAATCCCGAATACATTTGGACAGTCTGGATTTCTTTGACGGTGTTTTTGCTAAAGTGACGCACAGATAACCTTCGGCTTTGGGAACTAAGAAATGTAAGAAATTGTTAATGCAAGGACTGATTCTGAGTCAGAAGAAGACTTGATCGAAAAAACTTTCTGACTAGTGAAAAAGTCGGCTTTGGTAATTCTCATTGACTTTATTTGAGGATTCAAATCCACAAACACCGTCGTGGCATTCCACATCACTACTTCTGCGCTATAATCGTCTCAATAATATTTTAAAATTAGCATAAATTACATTACAGAGAGGTAAAGTGGCGTTATTTTGCTCAAAGAGCAGCTCGATTGGGGAAGGTACATCCACCTTACAGAATACCGCAGTCAATCTTACGCGTGAGTAAGGTCGCCGGAACTTATCGGGGTCGGTAACGCGGGACTCCATAGGGCTACGATAACCGCTTACCACCAGGCAGGCCGTATGCTTGATTACCGGCTTTACCAAAATATAATCTACTTTATTGTACCAGCACTTATCTCTCACAAATAAATTAGAAAAATGATTTCCATAGAATATCTAGTTTATAATAATAATAAAATACCACATTATGTCAGACAGAATGCTCGAATGAGCATCATAAACTTATAGTGAACAAACTATTCGATACCATATCATAAAAACCAACAGTTTTATAGAAAATAAAAATTAAACGACCTGTGAACATGTTAAAAAAGCTGCCAGTAGAAATTAAGCTCTATATAGCTAATAAATAAATGATTCAAAAGGCAATTTCAATATTGTTACTAATAAACAACAATGAATATCAAAATAGTTATTCAAAATGAATTTATTGATTGGTTCCCAAACAATATTAGTTTAAAATTAAGTCTCATCATAAACTGCAAACTATGAATAATTTATTCGATATCATAATTTAATGTCTAATGAATATTCAGTAAGTTCAAAAGTTTATTAAGAATCGATTCAGATATAAGATAAACGATGCATTTCAAACACATTTTCTTGTTAACTTAAGTTACACGGTAACACTTAAACTGTCAACGCTATAAGTAAAATGTTATCAGTAATTGACCCATTATTATATTAACTATACAACTATCTCCCGAGAACTTTGGAAAGATCAAATATTATATATTAAAAAAATAAGAAATAAAGAGGATGTGTGCATTTAAAATATTGAATGTATTTTCTTGGTTTTCTTTTAGTTTGAATGTGATCTTTTTTGCGTTAGCAATACGAATTACATTCACTTCCGAAATGATGGTATCGTCCGAATCCGCTATTGTAAGTACTTGCCTTATAAACTACTACCACTTTTTTATTATTCTCTCAATCGGTAGCATGCTGATTTACTAGTACTTAGAGATCATCAAATCCCGTATATCACAGTATGTCTCTACCTTTAATTGCAAAGCACAGAATTGAATCTTGCGGCTCGCATATACTCATATTCGTTGTAATTTTCACGTCATTACGTATAACCATTCCTATGGATGGCGGTTGATTGAAAGCCAACATAGATTAAATAAATATATTAGACGGGACAGATATGGAAAGAGCTTGATTTGTAGATATTTGAGATATGAAAGGAAAAGCTGCTAGTAAATCTTAAGTTGTAAATCTTGACAGTTCATTAATTATTTTACAGTAAAATAATAGTTGAACAGATATCTATAATCAAAATTTTATTGATTTTATAGTCCTTGAAAATAGAACTCATATTCACTTTTGTGATGTACACAACTTAAGAATTAATAGATAACGTAGAGGAGAAGCTAAAAGTAAATTAATGCTTTAAACCACACCTACTCACTACTTTATTAAATTACAGACCACCAAAATATTGATAGGTAAATCATCAATAACCGACAAAAAAAATTTGAATGCAAAACAAAAAATTACTCTTAACTCTCTTTTGGAGTATAATTCATCAAGCATCTTAATTAGATTCACTGATATTGAACATCAATCACTATTTTTTACGGAACATCTGTATTTAATAGTAGTCTAGGACACAGATTAGAGAAATGCAATTTACATAGTATTTATGTTAATGCATTCATACCAGCAACCGTGCAATTTGCTTCTAATGATTTGATAGTAAGTGACGGTAATGCAAAATTGAAAAGTGTTTCAGGCCGTTTTAGTCTGATTTACTTAAATGATAGACCCAAAGATTGAGAATAACATAACATCATTTTAAAATACATACTGATAAACCCTGATGATGAATTTAAAGTGCAAGAGCATGTTATGGCAGTAATGATTATTATTGGTCGATAAACAACTATTGCTGTCTCCTGGTTCTAGGAATTTAAATTATTCTAGACTCTGAATTCATCTTCATTCATATTTAAATCTTGTTTAGTCACAACGCTTACCATAGTGATCCAGTCATCAAACACGCAATAATGATATGTATGTTTATTAATACTTATAATTTTTTCGTTTGTCATCAGGTCCGACATCGCTTTGGTCTGTTTGACGAAGTCTGCACATCAGGTGGAGTGCAAGTACGACACTGCAATTGGGTTCGATTTCTGCGAGTTTCAGAGAATTATGGACCACAAGTTAGTATATCCTTAAATCAAACTTATTTAGCAGTATGAGACTTACATATAAGACGCTTATACTTTTCTGTTGCTGAATCAAATTCTATTTTCGCTGTGCAAGTCATAACTTTTTTGATATGATCTGCTTAATTGGCTGCTGTTTTGATGACACCAAAATCAAGAAAAGTATCTAAGAGCCCGCACCCACCATGACGTTTTGCAAAATCTCCGTAGCGATGCAAATGGGCCACACTGCTAACATGTTGCAGTACCGCTACCATTCGTTACGTTGCCTGCTGCAATGCTGAGACAGTACAAATGCGGTGCTCCATAATGTTGCTCAGGCCCTTTAACACAATCTTTAGAAGCACGTATTATTAATTTTAATTTATTTCCTAACCAGGTAAACCTAGTCTGCACGAAAGTCAAAGGAGAACCAGTATACGAGGCCGTAAAGCCAGTATCAATACACACAGAGCTTGTAGTCTACTACCTTCCTGAAAGACCTGAAGAGATGTTTTTTGTAAGAATGAGGAACAATTTGTATAGACAGACTATGGACTCGATATTAGAAGGTAAGAAATACTTCTTGAACTAAAAAAATATTATCTTTGTTTATTTTTGGTGGAGTTTTGAATGTCAGAAAGCGGACTAGCGTCCTGACGCCCTATCGGTAAATGAACACTGTTGTATTTGGATATTAGTACTAGGTGGATTGTCAATCTTTAGGTGCAGCGCAGATGACGGACTTTAGTCTGCGGCACACAAAAAGTCTGTGTGAAAACAAAGGGTTGTGTGCCGGGCTTTTTGCGCGTCGTGTGCGTTACCGCTTAGAATTGTATAGATTCTATTTTCACAGACTCAAAAGTTCGGCGCAGTGCGGTCTGTCGTCTGCGCTACACCTTACTAATTCTAGATAATCAATAAAAATAAACTAAAGAAGAGTGTCGGAAGGAAAATCGAAAGCAAATAACCATAACGTATGTATCAAGATGTATTCGAAAATGTATATTGACATGGGGATTTCAAATCCTCATACTGTTTAACATTCCCGCTGCTTTAATTCCAATCAAAAACACATATTTAAACTACATAGTAGCATTAGTTACCTAGTTTATGTGTTAATTTAATCGTTTGCAATTAAACACGCATAAAACTTAACCTATCTATAAGGACATGATTATGTTATCATGTGGATACTTAAACGAGATTGCTTTTTCTTGTTAACTGTCTTTTTAATATATCTATGTACAGTTCGGAGTTCTCTGTTTATGTTTACGCGGTGTTTTTTTATCCTGTACTATTTTACCGATGTTAATGTATTTAACGACAGATTGATGAAAAATAGATACAATAGACGAATCCATCATATGCTTCTAGGGCTTTTGCCACTTTTTGGAGCAATAACTTTGCAGAAAAGCAGCGCTTCATAAACGCAACAGCACCGCTACCCTTCTTTTCCCCCGATATCATCTAATTTAGTTGTAACGCTGCAGCGCTCCAATGTCACGGTGGACACATACCCTAATTAACATGGCAATCAAAATTACTATTTATATTTCACACATCAATATGTTAGATTACAAAAAGCGGCACATCAAAGTGAAATGCTGATAACAGTCTCCCATGACTGTAAATAAATAGCATCTGTTATTGAGATCCTGTTGTGAAAACTAGACGATTCGAAGATACTATGTAGATACCATTTTTGCATTTATAATGCACTCAGTTTAAGAAGCTTATATTAGTTGTTATTTATGTAGTAGCAGCGGGCAGATGTAATGGGAAAAATATTTTTTATAATTTCAATTTCATGCCTATTTGTAAAAGTGTTTAAACTTTGACAGTATTTTGTTTGAAAATTGGGTCTAATAACTAGATAGTTAAGACATTTTACTATAGTTTACAGGTTTGAGTCTTGAAACGCAGAACAATATAACCTCCACATTTTTCTTCAATAATTTCATTACTCTTTCTATTGGGTCTTCATGCAAATAGGTTGTCATCTGATGTTCTAATTTAGCAGGTACAATTAAAATAAATAAAACTTCATCTAGATATAAAAATACAATATATACTTCCACGCTAAATCAATCAGTTCTCCCTATAAAATAAAAATCAATATCAAACAACGATATCAATTCACACCAATGCCAAAAGTTTATGCAATTTATTCCCATCCGTAAAGATACAGTGACGATGTACGAGTATCGTGTGGGCTGCGGGCGGCACATCAAAGGACATTCCGGCTTGCGCAGGCGTCTCGGTTCGGTAGTCGACTTTCTTGATCGCTTTTTTATCGGTTAAGCGGGAGACAGTGTGTGATATTGTATCGGGAGTTATTAATAATATTGATCGCTGGAATAAGGAATTGGCAGAGCAAATCTATATTGATATTTCGACTGGTAACGCCCCTAAAGTATATCGATCTTTCTTTTCTTGTTCAGGAGATGTATAGAATAAGAAAAGCTATATTCAAGCATGAATGTAAGATCTCATAGTTAGTGGGATTTTAGAATTTCAGGGTGCCCCTGGAAGCTATTTTACAAGTTATTTTAGAGTTTTAATAATCAACAATTTTTTATCTTAAAGACCAGTATTTGAATAAATAAGCTGTTAACTGTAATGAGTTTCAATTAAAATTTGATGAAAGTTAATTAACAAGTAATTGCTCTATAAAATAGGCATAAACATAAAGAGATTATGAACATTAAAAACGTATTTTAGCTTAGCGAATGAACGGTCATGAATATTATTCCCATATTATTATAAACATGCCTTTACCGACCAGTTAAGTTACATACGATTTGATAACGAAAGCGGCTTTGTTTGAACATGTAAAGACCGATCCGATCGGCTTAAAGACCATATAGATTATACACACACAGCAAAGCCGTCAACTGTTACTGTAGCAATGGAGAATATAAAAGTGACTCTGTCAGATTTAGAAATTTATCACACTACATCCGATTCACGACAGAAGTAGTTATTGCGTATCAACAGATTAATAGCCAATACGGTTATTGGCCACACCACAAATAAAGTAGGCAAAACGAAGCGTAGACAGCCAACTAGTGAAAGATACAATCGTCCTACCATCTGTCTGTTTGCCGCGCCATATCGAGTATTTCGTATCCTACCATCTTGAAATATACCTATCCTTACAACGGATAACAAAATATAACTATCAGCCGATCTAGAACAGAAACATGCCGCGGCTAATTAATCCGCTTCATCTACCGACTGAACGGTCCTTGAAGATTTATTGCAAGCGTCAATTGATTATAATTCTACGGAAACTCACAAAACAAGAGCTATGTTTAAACTTCAATAGGTACTACGTTAGAATTCAGAACATTAATTAAGACGGCACTCAAAGAACTCTATGACGAGTCGTAATAAACATAAATTGTCTAGACTTACGTAGCAAAATTTACGGTTGTCAATAAAATTGGTTCATTAAAAATTTTCGCTTGATTGGAACAAGATAAAAATTTGATCTGAATTATAAAATTCGCCCACTTGCTGGTTAATCACCGTAAAATTTGCTTGAGGGCATATTATTTACAACAAGATGTAAGGATCGATATCAATAAAGCAAAACATTCAATTTTGTAAAAAAAAATATTTATGACGTTTTATATCTTTAGAAATTATAAGCAAACCATAGTGAGGATATTTATTGCGATTTGCATACCAATTCTTGTCTTACTATTTGAATTGTAGCTCCTGTGAATTTCAACACTTCTTCTTTTGCTAATGGAGTGATATTATTCACAGATTCTCCTTTAGATCTATCAACATCACTATTATCCCGAGTTCTTTTACCAATATCACCACCATCTGGAGCAGAAGATGAACACAAGTCAGTATCAGGAGATTCCCTAACATCATCATCTGCCGGTTCATCGAATGAGCTATTAGATATGACACCTAAAATCCAAAGAAGACCAGCCAAGTCTGAAAGAGCACTGCTACCCTGTGAAGTTTGTGGAAAAGCCTTTGACAGGCCTTCATTATTGAAAAGACACATGAGAACACACACTGGTAAGCTTGCCTATAGTCTAACAAAATTATTATAGACTTCGGTATTTTCTTGAAACAGTGAATCAAAATATAGAGGTATAAAAGACATAATGTGTCCAAACCGTACGTTGTTATTGTAACACTAGGTTCCATTTCATGGTTTACCCGCTTTTCCGAAATCTGTAGAACCATTATGGCATCACATATGATTGAGAAACAAACATACAAAAACTTTGACTTAATTTTAATTTACAATTATTATACTATATCGCCTCATACAAAACTTTAACCAAAATAATATATCATATTATGGGAACTGGTGTCTTAACTATATCTTTATAGCACCTTAAATTTATTCGTAATTAAAGTCATCTGCATGTATATTTTATATAAATAATCATGAGACAGTCAAATTAGCTTCTGAAGTTTAGTTATAAATTATACAAATTTAGTCATTTGTGTATAATAAAGTGACTTTTATCTGCACATAATTTTTTCAATTTTAATCAGTTTTACAACTTTTGTGAGTATTATTGTATTAATTGCTTCGTTTAATTAACTGATTTGTGAGAATCTCTTAACGCAGTTTTTTTTAGAATGACATCATATGCCCATGTTTTGTGAAAATTTTGAGTTTATATTGCAACAGTACAATATAATTTAAGAATCTATTAAATCAGTTGATCACGTTGATGGTGAATTTGATAGCTAATTTCCATTTCTTTTAGGTGAAAAACCCCATGTCTGTATGGTCTGCAACAAAGGATTTAGTACATCAAGCAGTCTTAACACCCACCGACGCATTCATTCAGGAGAAAAACCCCACCAATGCCAGCACTGTGGGAAGAGGTTTACAGCCAGCTCGAATCTTTACTACCATCGGATGACGCATATAAAGGTCAGTTGAAAATTTTGTATACCAGTGATGAGAAACAAAATTTGGAATATTTTGATGATATTCTAATACCTAGTGATACAGATGGGAACAAAATGAATAGCGATATATCGTTGATGTTAAAGACCATGTGAAGAATAGATGGTAATTATATAGTAACACTTTAAAAATGCTTTATTCATTATAAATAATAATGATTATGTTCTAAAATACCAGCAATTACCAACAACATACCAAAAAAGTGTCCGAGAAAAGGTAAAAGTACCTACTTTGTGTTCTGCGTCTATAGTTTTAATATTATTTGATATTTAGTCTCAGTATGATTGTTTTTATTTTTGTATTGATAATATCCCTGTCTCTTAGATAAATATCATTTTGGATAACCGATGAACATTTCTAGATCAAATTTTCCTTTTGTCACAAAAGCTGCCTCTGGTCATTGTTTTGGTTCCGCATAACATAAACCAACATACATTTAGTTCATACAAAGATATAGTTCTGTGCGTGGACGGGTGTGCATCGGGGCGGAAAAGTCATGTGTCTTGGAGCGTAGTCGTGGGAACAGGTCTTAGGTTGCGTACCTACTCTGGGGTATATTTATGGAAATCACTTAATTTTTAAGTAGAATTTTTGTTTTAGGTAAACTTCCATCTTGAGGTATTAGATGAGATGTAATAGAATTTTGTTCAATGTCTTTGAAATTAGGTGTTTTCTTTAGAAATGCTTCGTAAAATTTAGAATAGGTAGATGATTTTACTAAAGATTCAGTGAAAAAGAGTTGTGATTTGATGAAAACAACAACAAAAGAAACGTGCGTCGCAAATATGTAAAGCGCTTAATTCTAAAACAGATAAATAAATTACCATCATACTGAATTCAGAAGCAGGACAATTATGTCCAATATGCAATGCCCATCATAACCTATTGTGACTTTATACAATTACGGAAACTTACACACTATACAATCAGTTTGTAAAACTGTTAATAAAAACACGTTATCCTTGATGAAAACAATGGTCGCCATTACAGTTTTTTCTTGTAATGATAATTCATATGTTTCAAAACGTCTCCGTCGTATCCTTATTCATTGCGTTGTAATGTCGATAATACGGTTTAATTGCTTTTTTCTGTAGCGTTATTGTTCATAATTTACTGAGATAGTTCCGTGATTGCCATCATGAGATGTGATTTTTGATTACATAATCTTGACGATTGTTTTCAATATGTTTATCTGTATTTCTTCTAAATTCTTTAGACTATCCTTTCTTGAAAATGCTGATGTAATACCTAAGTAGATATTTTATTTAAATATATCCATATAGTAAGATAATCTAAAGTGATAATAGCTCAGAGGTACTAAAGTCGAACGAATGTCTCGGGTGACATAAAATATCGCGAGGTAACCATATCACGGTGGAAGGGTACTTTGTAGTACCCGCCTGGCTGGCTACCACCCTCAAGTTGGAAATCTGTTGCCAGCGCCTATCGGTATATTCTAACATTTGCACTTGAGAGCCAGTTCCCTCTAGGCTTTGTGTGCTTACCACCTTCGGCCACATCATCACTTACCATGGTAAGATTGTGGTCAAAACTTCTTCTCAGTCGGGCACTCTTGTCAGAGTGGTCGTGGTTGCAAAAGATGGTGTACATGGAGGGTCTTCAACGTCAATGTTCTCCTTTACTTGGGTTACTGCTTTTGCAATGCTTCTCCATTTATGGCGGTTCGTAGCGCTGCGAGAACACTGTACCATGGTAGATTGGGTTACCGTCCTGATAAGATCAGTCCAACGAGTGGGTGATCGGCCACGAGATCGTTTGCCTTCAACCTGACCCTGGACAACAAGTCTCTCCATGGAGTATTCGTTTCTGGAGATGTGACCAAAGAACTTGAGAATTCGAAGCTTCACAGTCGACGAAAGCCTATCTGTTATTCGAAGCTCCTTGAGGATCGAGTTATTGGTACGAAAGTCCGTCCATGGAATTTTCAGGAGGCGTCTCCAACACCACATCTCCAGTGCGTCAATTTTCTGGCGATCTTGCAGTCTTAAGGACCAAGTTTCAGCGCCATAGAGAAAGATTGGAAAGACAAGGCATCGCATTAGTCGAACCTTTGTTTTCTTAGTTATCCTTGGTTGGTGGGTGGTGGTCAAAACACAGGCCTATATATCCTAGTAAAACAAAGATTCTAAGTTTCAGTAACTATAGAATACTGAATATTTTACCCAAGATGAAATTTCTTATACACGGGGAAAAATACTTTGTGAAATTTAATATCAATCAAAAGAAATGATTTTCAAAATTCCAGGTAGGCAAACAAGCATACGTCCTCATAGGCGCTTGCCATGCCATGGAACTTGCGCCTTATTGAACCTAAAACGAAAACAAAAAAGTAAATAATGTCCAAGCAAATCAATGTCCATTACTTACCATTTCAAAATCATAATTACCTTCGAGTAAGTGATGTTAATTTATTTCAAAGTGCTATATTATAGTTCGGTAAAGCGATGTGCACATTACGCTGTGGTGTTACCGTGCTCGTTTCCCATAACGCCCCACCTTAAGTTTTTACTTACTTAACTATGACCTCATGTGTCCACGACTTAAGAAAATCACACAACAGTGCACACGATGAGTGGTTGATAGGGTTGTCTCTATGCAACTATAAAGCTTTTTACAAATAAAAAACTAGCTCTCTTGAAGATCGCACTGTTATTTTTTATATGTTTAATGTTTTTTATTTGATTATCTGTTAAAACTGGATAATGATTATACACAAGAGATCTAGGTAACATACTTTTAAACTCCCAACATTTCAGCTATATCTGGTTCAGTATATACTCAATGACGTCATAAATGTACACCTAAATTACGACTAAATTTAAACCATCGTCATTA
This sequence comes from Polyploca ridens, assembly GCA_951394255.1. Taxonomy (NCBI): domain Eukaryota; kingdom Metazoa; phylum Arthropoda; class Insecta; order Lepidoptera; family Drepanidae; genus Polyploca; species Polyploca ridens. Next base: position 14,300,013 of record OX596251.1, read on the forward strand.
CCAGCGTTCATAAAAACATTCATTTCACCAATCCAATTCCAGTTCCAATAAAAAATAGTCCTTGTGATTGACAACCCTGGTTTCTTAAGGCGCACCTGCGGTCACAGGTAGTTGTATCTAAGGCGGTAGGCAAGGGCCAATAAATTACCAGGTCAGGTCAACGTGGGAATCCTCATGCCCAAGGGAGTGTGACGCAGACGCATCGACAGAAAGGAATCTTTTTATTCAATTGAAACAATTTAATGTAGATCAATCTTTATTATATGCTAATTTTGATGAAGTATAATTTTGCCTGAGCTTGATATTTAAATGTCCTAAGTAAATACTTTTCTAGTGGATAAAGGCGCAGTGCCGCGACATTGAAAAAAGTTATTTATCTTTTTTTCATACGATGGAGTCGGAAACATGCGTTCGGCCTTATAGATAGCGGGTACCTTAGTCATATGAACGCTAGCAACAAACAGGGCATCCCTCACACGTTACTGACTTTTACCTCCTCCCCAATGAGCTCTGGCAACCTTACTCACGCGCAGGAACAAAACATAAAGTTATTTGGCTGTGGTATTCCGCAAGGTACCTAGTCGAGCCAAAAAACGCTTTGCTCTCTTACGTTATCCTTATTACACCTAATACCTATTATAATATCTCCTGTTTTAATTGTCGTAAGTACCTTTTATGTTCCTTCAAATTATAAGACCCTCACAAATAGCACTATCATCTGCCGTCAGCTTCACTTGAGAGTCAGTTACCTCCTGCGATTGTTGTCAAGCACAATTCTAACCATAATAAAAAAACAATCAAATCCATTTAATAACCCCACAGATGTATTAATATCATCCACAACACGATACAGTCGGGTACTGTTCATCTCATATAGCAGTTCACACACACCGTGTGAAGTCATGGTCTGGTGATCACAAGTCTTCGGTATCGTCTTCTGTCCACGATACGGTTCTGTGATCGTACGTGGGAAGATACATTTTGGATGAATTTTAGTTTCTACTGAATTTTTAGTCAAACAATATCATCTAGAGAAACAGACGTTAAGTTTTTAACTTTGTTGGGCAAACAACATGCATCATTATTTTGAAACAATTAGTCAAGAGACCATAAAATGTTCATTCTAATCTTATTAACAATATTTGCATGTTATGGGGGCAAGAAAATGTAGACCAGCCTCCAAAAGCACACCTTTGATACGCCCTCTCAAAATTTACATATTACACGACAATTTATTATGGATGTATTTTATAAAGGAATAACTTCTGTATATATACCATATAATGGAAACCAATTACAGTACCTCCATAAACATCTCCAAGCAATATAATTTACATTAAAATATTTGGAATAATCCCCTTGACTAGACAAAGACTATTCACAAAATTGGACGTTCCTTATCCCGTCTGCTATTTGCTGATTGATCGGGCATTTACCGAAGTTAAAGGATCTTTCAGCTGTCACATCGCTGAATTAAACCGGTCACTACTGGACGGCTAGTTAAATATAGAAAAGCGAAATAATAATGCAGCGCTTACAATAGCTTGATTTGAACGAATGATTCACAATAGGCATTGCTGTGTGACTTTGGTACGGTGGGCAATTTATATTTCTCTCTTTGGTGAATAGGTAATGGATTGTCTAGATTAATTAATAAACAAACTATATGGGCTGTTTTTGAAAATATTATCTCTGAATTTATATAAATTCATAGTGATACGACTAAAATTAATGAACGGATCACTTTAAAATATTGTTATATTTACTTTGATACTTTTCAATGCATAACTTGTTCACTTTTATTTTATACATACGTGAATTCAGGTTTCAGGAGTAAAATTAAAACAAATGATATAGAATCTTTATTTGTAAATTCCTTATAAGTTTTACTACAAGAAAAATCCACTGACAAGGTCAGCTCGCTGGGCACATTTTGCCGGTGTAATCTTGCATGTCCCCACTTCAGTTGACACTTTTCCACTCGTTAGAGGTTCGTTATTTGTTTGTTGTCATTCTGTCCGGTGTCCGGTCGTCCGTCTGGACACCACCGTTCTGCCACAATTGGTGGTCACACAAAGCAATTCTTTATTCTACAATTCATAAGCGATTAGCGAGTTTATACAGTAGTATAAGTTATGATTAAAACTTAATTTTAAGTACAATAGAAACATCGATGGTTAATGATTGATAGAGCAGCAAGTTATCAACATAACTTATAATTAAGACTAATATATAAGCAAACCAAACTTTTCTTGATATAGAGATTGACAATGAAAATGTTCATTTTTTCTGTAAAACTTTTAATTGGATTTCATAAATAAATAAATAGATTCACATATCTTCTATACAAAACTTTATGAAGTGAGAGTATGAGTTTTATTGTAAAACCGTTATTACAACCACAAGTACCAACTAATATTGTAAGAAGCTCGTAAAAAGCTGTTAGCCTACACCTTGTACCATCGCCTATGAGTAACGAGGAGCCAATAAGATTGGTAGTTCACTCAAATCAGAATGGGATTTGTTTGCTGGCACATTGGATTTGCGTATAGACTGCAATGCTTAAGAACAATAGAGGTGGCAGTCGATTGACGCAGGGTTTAATTTATCATTTGTTCTTTTTATGAATTTGTAAAAATAATAAATTCATATTTAATATTATAAATGCAAAAGTAACCTTATCTGTTACATTTTTACGCCTAAGGCCCGGTTTCAATAATTTACGGACCGGTATCGGTTAAGATTTATAAAAATTAAGACTCTTATATCTTTACTAATAATGAAGCAAAGAACTCAAAGCTTTGCATAGCTCTGCTATGCAGACCCTCCCATATGGAAGTAGCTATCACAGGTAAAATTAGCTTACGAAATGATCTATATGCCCAGTTTGGCAATAAATAAACCTACACTTGGTAAGCAAAACGATTCGTTTTTGTTTGTTGAAACCGGGCATAAACCTCTGAAGCGATTGCGATAAAAATTTGCAAGTAGATAGCCTATGGTATGGTATGGTATGGTATGGAAAGGAACGTACCTAGGCTACTTTTTATCCCAGGAACACGGGTGAAACCGCGGGTGACATTTAGTAAGTTCTATGAAGTTACAGAAAACTTTTTTCAACGGGCTCGCTCGTACAGTGACATTTATTGCAAATACAAGTCTGTTTTTTTCCTCGCAAGTGTGTTGAAAAACGTCGTATGACACGCGTGTGCATTGATTATTACACTCTCGGCTCACTTATCGCGGTCGCCTGCGACTCACGCGCTTATTACCGCCTCGAGTGTTCATAACCAACTTTACACACATGTATCATAATGTACTATTATATATGCACTTCATATCTCTTCGAAATAGGTTAGGTACTTACTTACTTACAATTATGTAGGTATTTGATATTTTTACCAGTTATAAATTTTTCAATAATATTTAACACAGAAACATCATAATAATACTTAAAATTATGTGCATTTATATTTATCCGCAATATAAAACTAATTCCCAGCTTTACGATCGATGCCATATTGCTTTTATAATCTCATTAAATGCGTACGGGACCGGTGCGTGCGCGCAGGTTGTGAGCACCTGCCTTTATAAGGGTTAAAAACGTAATTTTTTTACATAATAATTGCCTTTGTAGGCACCTTCCTAATATTCTGTAAGTATTTTGGTGATATTTTTTATTTATAAATCGGGCAAAAGAAACGGAATCGTAACTAGGTTCGATTTATTTTAGAAGACATTATGATAAATTACTTAAGATTCATACTTGTTTAAGGTGTAAGTGAAAGTCAGCAGCTGCTCTGCTAAAAGTTGCCACCCATTAAGAACTAAACTAATTCTATTCGAATGTATGAATGAATGAAGATATTTTTTAATGTTTTTACTCGGTCTTGTAGAGTCAACAGTATTTTAGGAATTACTTTAGACTCAAAGGTTCAATAGAACCAAAAATAATCTCTTGCGGCTCAATGAGAACAAAGCTCATGTTCTTAGTCTACATAAACGAAAAAACCCATGCATTACCTCTCTTATATACTGTATTATATTCCTACTGTATCTATAATGTATAATTAAACTGTATAAAATATATTTTTTCTTTGAATATTTTGACAAAACAATCGATCCATGGTATCATAAAAACCTTTGATTTAAAGCTTGACTTTCCATCTTATCATACCTTTTTAGTATGAACATGCAAAACTGTATCAACGCTTTGATGATTCACCGCACCTACTGCGTAACGTTGATTGGACATGATGATTAAACATTTAAACATCATTTGACTAACATTCAATTTCCGAAACGGTGATAAAACATTATTTACATAGACAGAATGACCAATCTGGTTTATGATTGGGTCTCAATCATCGATGATTTTATTTTCGTCCATCGATATAAACTGTAGCAGTAAAGTTGTCAACGTGAATTTTGTTAATTGTTGTAGAGAATATAAAGGTGTGTTCATATTTATTTATTTATAGGGAAACTAACAGCTTTGTTAATACAGGTTCTTTTTAAATATATAATTAAAAATATGTTTAGCTACTAATAAGTTTCCGTATATTAAAATATAATATTAATAATACATAATATTATATTTTAGCTTTTTTTAATATTATACATACATGTATTATAATAAAAATATATATACAACTATTGGTAAAAATTGCATTTAAATCAAACCAGCATCCTTTTAAACCAACTAGCTTTTTGGTCGCCTATTGAATCAATTAGTTATTATTCAATTATTTTTAAATTTGTTTTTATTTCCTCCTTGTTCTAATTCAGCGTCATCACGAAGTCCGCAGTTTCCGATGAATTTATTAAACAGCAACAATTACAAGTGGCAAAAATGTTACTATCGCCGGAATAGAGTTGTCGTAACATAAACTGAACTTTACTTCTTAAATTTATATTACCGGCAATAACGAAAGTAACTTGGAATGTAATAAAAAACTAGTTGCGATACAACTAGATATTTATTGGAAAGTGGCTGGTTGATCAATAAAAGATCATTAATTGACTTCCGGTTATAACGCTTGTACATATTTAGTCTGTCTACGGGTATGTGATCTTAATTATTTTGCTGTCGCAGATTTTATCTTAAAGGAAAACTTTTAACGATCATTTTAGTGTTAATTGTTTAGGTAGAAAAAGTAATTAGCAGATTACTATAAAAAAATTAGAATTTCAGTAAAGTACACATCTTCTCATATAAGCCAGCTCCAATGTCGCAGTTGCGTATGTCATAGCTGGAAGATTAGTCATAGAACTTTGCGATATATTGGGCGTGAAAATATGGATATGTTTTTCAAATGCTGACCAACAACGTAAGAAGATACTGTATTTTACCTTATTTTAAGTTTTGCTTACTGAATGGACTGCCCTGCCCATTCTCCAAAGCCGATAATCACGGGCCTATAGGCTTCCTTCAGTTTACTGCAGTTTTCCCTGTCTTCTGCTTTCATCATCCATTTCCTCCCTGTTGTTTTTATATTGTCATCTTATTAATTATTAAGGCTAAAGCCTAGCGACATAACAGATTTAATTGTAGAAAAATATTGTAGTAGATTTTTTTAACTCAGATGGTGTCATGGGATTATACTCAAAACCACACGATCTTAAGTTGTTCCAATCATCCAAAGCTTTCTCTGCGAATCGACCGACAACATTTCTATATTATTAATCCTACATCGAAGTGAACTAAATAGCAAATCATGCGCGACCAATACAGCTGTAAGCTTTTGAATCATAAATACAAACTCTCTCATACATTTCCCATTCGACCGTAAACAATTCAATAGACTTTCATTGTGGCCCTTTCATTTTATTCTATACGTATTTAGGTATGTTTTGCATGATTAAAAGCAAAATTCACAATTGTTCGATAAGTTTTATTCATGTAGACATGTAATGTATTTGTGCGGTAGACAAGACTGAGTACATTGTTTGGCTAAGGCATTGATCTTACTTAACTATGTATTACACTATGTATTTATATATGCATTTCTTTAAATTAATTAATTAATTAATTTCTCTAATAAATCCTACATGATTTATTCCATAGATTACTTATTACAAGCTTTTATTTAGTTTCACCTATCCGGTGTCTGTAATCGAATCCTGCAAATTAAATTTGACCCAATTCCCAATGTCTGATTGAGCTGAAATTTGGCATACACGGTTGATTCCCGTGACAATGCATGATAAAGTAAATGTCGCCATGTTTTAGTCCATGGCGATTGATAATTTCCACATGTAACTCTATGATATGGGTATCAAATGAAAAGGCTTGATGAATGAAACACAATGAGTAAAGTGACGTCAGTCTAAATCAAATATGGCGGATGTCGATAAATGTTTTTTTATTAACAACTAATAAAAGCTTGTTTTCATTTATTACTTGTTTTAGGAGATACTATACTGGTTGTTTATGCTCAATTTAAATCGCCGCGGAATGGCATGGAAGCGAATTCTTACAACGAAATTGTACATAGCATAAATTCTCAAGAATGCGCGAGGATTCTCAGGACGACATACAATTGACATAAAGTTCATTATGCTATTTCATTCGCTTCCATTCCATTCCGCGGCAATGTAAATTGAGCCTTATTCATCGAAAACTATAAACTTTATTTAATAATAAATTAACAATAAAAAACATCGTTACGAAAAATTAAATTACCTACCTACTAACCCGTGCGCGATACCTAAGTTAAGACCCGAGTCCCGAGTAAAATGCGAGTCCCTCGCCTGCTTCTCCTGCACTTCCCTGATGGCGCCCATATTGTACTTTTATAGCATGAAAAAATTATATCTATTTCTGTGATAATCCCGCTACACGTAGTACAATACGGAAGCCATATTTCATGATGTGTAGTATACAAGCACGCAACTATAACGTAACCGCGCCAGGTCTCAACTTATCTTACATCTAAACGGGAGCTAGCTAAGCGGTCCATCAATTCGTTTTTAAATTTAGAATACAAAAAAATAAATGTTGGTTAGTTAAGTTTTTCTGTTCTAAATTTGAATGAGACAATTACAAGGAGTTCGCGTGCCACCAACCACCGTCCACTATGCACATGATTTACAAATAATGACCAATGGCGTACTAACAATCATAATTCATTTTAATCAAACACCGCGCGTGCGACTCCATCTTGAAATATAATTTTTTTCTCGTGCAAAGAAATGCGTGCAGATAATATCATTTTCCGCTTCAGTAGTGGCATAATGATGAGACTAGTGATGTGACTGGAGTTATTTTAACTTGAGTTGCTTTTTGATAACACACTTTGATATTTCATTCAAACATCAAATAGTACTAGCAGTTTTATAACATAATAGCTGCCCGGCGTAACTTCGTTCGCGTGGTGCTACCCTACCCTACTCTACATCGACTGCAGCGCCGATTCTGATCTGTCGGACTGATTTGTAAATCTAAACCATCCAGGGCGTCACCCAAACGCATAAAAAAAATTCATTCAAATCGGTCCAGCCGTTTAGGAGGAGTTCAGTGACATACACACGTGCAGAAGAATTTTATATATAAAAACTAGCTAATGCCTTTTTTCAACAACACACCAAAGAAACTTCACGATCTTATGAATAGTAAATGGAATCATACGTTATAAATAAAAGACAAGTATAATTTTTAATTTAAATAGATTGCAAGCCTTTGGCGTAGGTGGGATAAAAAAATATTTACATACTTCGGCATTTTTTTTATTTCACACTTTTCTATAGTGCAATATATTTTTGATATTGTTCTAAATACCTAAACAATGAAACTAAAGCAAAGCATCACTAACACATTTTATGCTAAAATGCGAAATCTATAATTTTAACAAGATAGAAATTTTAACTCGAGTCTCCAACTTGTCCTTCACCACATCCCTACAAATTACATTATAAAAACCTATACACAGATGTATCAATTATGCGGCATGAAACTTCCTTGTAATGATAGATGCAATGGAACCTATTGTTATGTTGTGTTGACACGGAAAATCTGTATTTGCACTTCGTTTAAAAGAATCTTTGTTTTTTTTATATTGTATTTTATTTGTAGGCTTATATTATTTTACATTTATACAATCAATAAAACTTAAATAATGAGTAGCGACCGTATATTCGGAATTTGGGATGCATACTTACCTATGTTGATTTTTACCTATGACATTATGGAAGCGGCTTCTTAAAATATTTTTATCCGACTTCAAAAAAGGAGAAGGTTCTTAATTCGGTTGTATGCTTTTTTATGTTACCTCAGAACTCTGACATTTATTAACCGATTTGGAAAATTATTTTTTGTTTGGAATGGTATACTTCCCGTTTGGTCTCATTGTCATCAGGCCAGGGATTGATTACTTTTTAGTGTTCTTTGAAGTCGTTTTAAGTAAAACAGTTTTCAATTATTTTTTGATAAATGAATCCGTTTTGCCAGAAAATCTGGGATTGCATGACTAAAAAGATACATATAAGACCGACTATTAAAATAAAACTCAATAACACGGGATTCCGGGATTGAAATCCATTCGGAATCATATTTACTTTAAAGCCAATACAAATATGCGTGTATGTAGGTTGTGAGTGGAAGGATGGCGTGTGTTAGTAAAAAAATCTCATTAATTAAGACTTTTTCGATACAAAAGTGCATTCCATAATAGGCAACTCATCAATTATAGGTAAATATGCATCCGATTATCCAATACCTACTTATGATAATTAGTGTGTTTGATTCTGATAATTCATACGCCTAGGAAACCGTGTCATTCTAAAAAATACCTATTAATCATGTCTTAAAAAATATTTGCACCTTTTTAAAATAAGAATTACAGATTCTTTTTTTATAATATTTTTTTTATTTCCATTAATTACTTACTAAAAAAGATGTTATTAAAAACGGCTTATATCTACAAAGTAGACGACCAAGACACATTGACGTTATCTCTCACTTACACATTGAAATGAATATTAATAAAAAACTTATCAAGCTCCGGCCTTTTAGATGTGTCATAACGTGTGCCTAAAATGATTTATGGATTTCACTTACAATCCAATTTAAATCATATCTCCAAAGAGACAAAACACAATGTTGAAAAGGTTTTTGTCCAGCCCTTATCAAACGCCTACGCATCTGTCAGATTCTTTTTAATTCCTACTGATGCGGTAATTATTAAAAACATGTAATGTATCTATATTGATTTATTAGATATTTTAATATAATAACTCGTTTTTGAATCTGCTGTTTTACCCGCGTAGTATTTGAATTTCGAACAAACAGTTTCTTTTTTCAAGTCTTTGAAAATGTAGCCGTTATGTTTTTAAATTCAGCCAGTCACAGAAAAATATAAATAATTGAATTCCGATCCTACTAAGTTGTAGATTATCACTCAGTCTTGCATTCCATTTATCGGATCGTCGATGTATCTCACCGATAAAATCGATCGATATTCAAATATACCGTCAGCGTCATTCCAAGTATGAGATTAGCATTCTAATTAACAGATTATACTTTATAATTATTCAATATTAATATCTAAAACGATTTCATTCAATTCCCAAGTAAGTACTAAACAAAATAAGTCGCGTAAGAAACTTGTACAGTCACGAACGGCGGCAGATTGCATCGTTGCACCGTCCACACAACACTATCAATCATGTTTTATCGTTCTTTTGCCGACCGTACTGATTAAATTATTCCCGAGAGGTGACTTAATGAAATAGCCGACTGGTTAGGACGGACTCACACTTATGTGTATGGCAATTTATTATTACCTATTCGATTAGATAGGAAACATTCTATGACATGAATATAGTACTCATAGTGAATTTCAGATAAAATAATATTAATTTATTTTTATTTATATTGCGGATAGCAAAGGAATCGCTTCCTTCTTCTATGTTTGCTGACTCCTACAATCAAGGGACTTACATAGCGTCTTTTGGGCATACGTGATCCAATCACCATTAAATCTAAAACTGTTATATAAAGTGTTCTTGTGCCTGTTTTAACTAAGCATGTAATTAGAGTGATTACACGATGGATAATTGAGTCGGGATTTGAACTAATCAAAGCAATTACATATATATTGCTGCAATGTCGAATTCATAAGAATAGATCTAAACAAATCGAGACGCAGAGACCTAAGTTTAGTGAACTTAGGTTTAGTGAAGGTTAAAAAACTAAAAAATATTTATCTTTGTAATAAAGTTATTCTGTCTACTATCAATTATCACAAGTTTAGCCAAATCAAAAACGATCCGTGGTTTTGATGTCAAGCTTTTAAGAGAGGACTTACCATGGTGACATTGTAGTATACAAGCGTTTAAAAAAAACATAACATAAACTTGTTTGTAATGAACTATGTGAACTACTTCGGCTATAACTTGATAATCATAACATATAGGTGCTCAGCAAGATATATGGATGACCAATTAATATGCTTCTTGTCTCGGCACCAGATTCGTCGGGCACTACAATATTGATTACTGAACTTGTAGATAATTGGGCGTCGGTTATTAATTAGTTTCCAATATGAATATATTAAAATATTTTACGAGCGTGACGCTTCGGCTTCGGCAGTCAATCAATAAATGCGTGGTTTAATTTCCTTCTTCTATTGATAATTTAATTTGAGCTGGAAATTTTTGTAATAAAACCTTTTTGTGTTCAAAAACTTTTTATAGAATTAAATTTTAAATTGAGAATTTTTCAAACAGATTTCACATTCTATTTAGCTTGCTCCTTTATTTATAAGTATTTTATGATTTACATATTCAGATTGCCGAGAATAAACGCTAACGAGCGCAATACCGAAAACATAGACTGCGTGCAGGTTACAGCGGCGCATCAATTTATTTAGTTAAATTAACCGAAGCACATCACATTTGCATTCGATTTCCATAACGTGGTGCAGGCGTATCGGCTGGCCATACGTCACTGTACAGAAGATACGGCCTCCGAACAGATCCGTGATCGAGTGGCCAATTGTGCTATCGACAATTAGACGATTTTGTTACGATATTGATAATTTTTCATCATATAATAATTAATAATGTTGGTTTGATACACATCCTGAAAGTTATCATAAAGTACTTAAATATATGTTTTTTATTAATATTACACTGCATACGTTTTCATCAAAGAATGTTAGATATGAAATAAATTGATTAAGGCTGGAAATACTCATAATAAAACTTTTATATTGTTCTATAAACATTTTCGTCCGGTTCGAATACAGAAACGAAATCGTTTTAATATCGTTCGGCGGTAATAAACTTTACCCTTCATTATCTACGTACAGATGAGACGACCAGTTTTTTTCTCTATACGCGTGATTTATCCGGAGGAAATTGTCAGACAACTAATGGCTCTTTGTTTATTGATTTATACCTTGCAATATTCGGTAGCGGGAAAGGTCGGAATAATATCGGTAGTCTTTTTTTTGCGCTCTTTTTTGAGCTGCTATAATCCGCCCACATTTAAATGGATGTTTCGATTTAGCTCCCGTTCTTTTAGCTATGGACTCTTTTATTTAGTCGAGTTATTAAATTATAGTTTCTTCGGTGGGTGTAAACAGTGGGTTGGCAAGCGAAAATTGGATGGGTGGAACAAACCTAGATAATAAATGTGAATACTTTTTTCTAAATTAAAGTGTTAGAAAACAGGATAGTGGTGCCGATTCTGTTGTAAATCGCACTAAACTAATTTTAGTTACATCTCATCTCTTTCTTACGAACATTATTGAAAAAGGATAGAACATATTTTAAGTTGTAAAATTAATCTTTGCCGTCTTATTTTGCGTGTATTTAGGCGTAACCACGATAGATGGCGACTAAATTTATATTGAAAACAAGCATTGGACTAATTTGACAGGACTAAATTTCTTACATCCTTTTCTTATGTTCTTTGTTAGACAGAGACATAGTGAGATTAAAATTAGTTTAGTTGTGAACAACAGAATCAGGGCCATTATGAAAGTAGGTAATTATCTAATGTTAATTTGATATAATTCAAAGAACTTTTAAAGCTGTTGGGAAACTTTAACTGCTTTTTGACATTTTGGATATGTATTTGCGTCTTGTTTTTGCTGACCACACTGAAAAATGATCTACAAAACTAGAAATGTAAGTTGACATTTTGTTGTCGGGAAACTAACTTTAGTTACATTTAATTAAATAATTTAGTATCTAATAAAAACTAGTTTTGTTACTGGTAAGTTTAGTTCGCAAGTCACTCTGTCTAGGTTATTAGTCGTTAAATTTTGTGTTACTGTTAAATAAAATTTTGTAGTCACTTGTAGTCCATATTTATCAGTGCATAATGCTTGCATAGAGCCTTTCCTTTAAACATGTCTAACCATACCATAATCCTAATTCACGATCAAAATTGAAATGAGGAAACCACAAATGGTTTTCATCAAGTAATTTTTGTGTCATCAAGGCAAATGTAATTTAGTAGAAGCCATGGGAAGCCGCAGGGAAATGACGATATGGTAAATTCAATTTAAAACATCACGGTCACCGTTTTACGGGTCTTTACGGATCATCAGTGGCGGTATTTACTCTTTTGTTTTGTTCGAGTTCTAAATATTTCCTACTGTTTTTTTTTTATAATGACGTGTTACGATGTATATTTATTGTGTATGAATGAATGAATGAATGAATGAATGAATGAATGAATGAAATATTCTTTATTGTATAGACTAACATAGAACACGATAAAAGTAACAGAAATTTAGGAAGTTATACAACATAGGCGGCCTTATCGCTTAAGCGATCTCTTCCAGGCAACCTTTGGGTACAGGAAAAGCTTCAAAAGGCGGCAGGTTGAGCATCTACCTACAAATAATACAATATATATGAAATAAACTAATACTATTTATACACAGATACTATAATACTTTGAGATATATAAAGTAATATACTAATACTTACATACATACAATAAATAAAGATAAGTAGGTAAATAAACTAAATACTAATATTAAATAATATTGAGGTAACTAAAGGAAAATAAAAGGAATTAGAGAGAATGATAGTAGGAGAATATCTGAGATTTAAAGGATTCAATAGTCTGAGCTTGTCTGATAGTAAGGGGTAAGGCGTTCCAAAGACGAACAGCTTGAACATTGAAAGATTGAGAAAAAGAGTGAGAAGTGTGTAAAGGGGTTTTGAGGCGAAGTTCAAGAGAGGTACGAAGGGAGTGATGCTATTTATTGTGTATGCATATTTTTGATATTTAATGTGGGTTTCATATTTTTGTTAATGTGAACTTTACTGACCATCTCAACTTTATATCGTTTAATTATCGTTCTGCAGTAATAATACCTCGATTTTTTTAACATAATAACTACATAATACCAAACTTGACATTGGCATAACATTAAACAAGTGCCAATAAAAAAAAAACTACATATTATAGTCTGTTTGTCCGCTAACTCCTTCTAAACCGCGCATCGGATTTTTATGCGGTTTTCACTATCAATGATAATTTTTCCAGTAAGGTTGATAATAAGTAAAAATGCATGTTATATATACAGAACATATAAAAAAAAATAATAAACAGAGATTTTTTTTTGCGCTTTCTTTGCTGACGCTGACTAAACTTTACGAGATATATCAAAATGATGTACTACGGAAATGTGTATATTAAAAATAACTACAAAGAAGTCCCAGATGGTATAAATATATATCCTATGGATAACCCACAGTAACCATTTTTATGCGATTGAAATTAAATATTTTGTGGGTTATACTTTAGAGGTTATTTTGAATATTAATCCTTATTTAATTAAATCGTAACTAACTTAGTTACAACGGGAATTTAATGTAGATAAAGTTTGCCATTTATTGAAAATCATTATCATTTATATTTTAAAAGATATCACAGTTTTAAAATTAGCAAGAAACAGTATTCGCGATACCGTGAACGGGCGGGCCGAGACGGGCGCGGGCGCGCAAATTGCTCGACACCACACGACATGGCACCCGTGCGAAGCCGGGGCGGGTCGCTAGTTATAAATATAATTGGGTAGGTACATAAACTTCATTTCAACTTGGCCAAATATGCCATTTAAATAAAAAGTCAAGTGAATAAACATATTAAACAATCAAACATTAAAGGTCTATTTAATTATAAGCGATAATCGCTACCACTAGTGAAAAATATTCATATGAACGAAATCTGCTGGCTTACATTTTAATGTCAGAGAGCTGAGAAGGAAGCAGACGGCCCAACAGTCGCTTCACCAAACGGATTGCTAATTTATAAAATCTTGAACGCTCTCAAGTCCAACAGCTAGAACACTAGTAGGTAGCAGACCCGCAACTTGAGGACGGTAGTCAGCCAAGTGGGACTACAGAGTGCTACCTCCATGAATTCATTAAGAGGAAAGGATGGCTGCAAGAAATTTGAAAAATAGGTTTTTAACATATCTATTGCTGTCGCGCTGTGCCCGAGCTATCCCGCCCGTGGGCGATAGAGACAACTACAGCTTGGACCGATTATACCTATTTAAATTAGACGAAATCGCTATTTCGTAATCCCTGGTTTCCTCCTCCAAAACTGGACCGATTAAAAAAAAAAACAAGAATCATAATAAGAAGGGCTTTGGCTTTGTCTACCGGTTTTCCTTTGTTTTATTATATTCGTCAAATTTGTTCGCTGGACGTCTGATAAGGGCGTTAAAAATAGTAAGTTTTTGTGATTTTAGAAGGCTCCTAATTCTTATAATAATTAATTTATGGAGAAAAACACAACCGAGAGACATACAGTATTACCTACAGATTGCATGATAAAATAATCATTGCTCTAGTGTCATTATCCAGAGAGGAAACTGAGGATTACGTTTGTATGGAACAAACGCCACCAGCATTTCCTCTTAACTCATTTTCACTTGATGTCTTTTACCGACAGTCCGCACAGTCGCTCGTGCGATCATTTGTGAGCACGCCTAATGTCACCTAATGATATACTTGACTTGCTACGCGTGTTAGGCTGCTCACACATCGGCTACTAATGTGCTATTAGTAACGGGTGCATATTATGTTAGTCTAACTATTTCACATGTGTATATACTTATAAATATAGTCTAGAATATATAGCGTATAGCAAAGTAAATGCTTTTCTATCGGTCAAATCTAGTAATGAAAATTATAACCCAGTTAAAAGACTTGTCCCAACTGACGGAATGGGGCTAGAGGTTTGTTAAAATAATAATAACACTTTTCAGTTTCATTTCTTTGAATAGCTGCATCACAAATGTTTAGCCTTTGTCGAAATCGAATCCGTGACTGATGGCGTACCTACTACCTAGCAGTCAGTCGATATCAAAGTAAAAGGGGTTACTGATGAAAGCTCAGCACATAAGAGTACTCATAAAGAAAAAAACTTCTATAGCACCTTAAAAGTACAAAAATAATAAATTGTAAGAATTCCCACGGAACTTGTATAAAACAAAGTAGAGACTTTATAACTCCTTGCTTCCAAAGCACCGAGGATATATTACTCAGTGCCCAAAGATCACAAGCTACAGCATCCACCTTCATTATAAATTCATTTGCAACGCGTACGTTATGTGCGATGTCATGACTTTCATTATTGGGTACTGATGATCATTATTAGCCGTTTTATTGTCTTACGAGATTGATTCTTTTTCTTTTTCTGATCATTAACTTTATTGTCGAGCGTTATGGTTGGGTTTACGATGGTCTGTTTTGGTTTTATTTGTTGAGTCTGTTTTGTTTTTTGTGGATGAATTAGGATCAAGTCGTTCTTCAGTATTATTGAGAATCTTCTTATAAGTTCTTAAAAAATATTCTCCTTGCTTGCTCAAATCATATTTCTATTTATGATCAGAAACCATTAGATCAGTTTTAGCTATAATATATCAAACTAATAAATGATAAGACTGACTTGCACTTTCTTGGTTAAGACTTGATAATGGCTCTGAATTCATATAAGACATATGAATGACGTAACCAGTTCTTAGCTTTAACTTGGCAGCACTTTAGCAGCTAAGCTTAGTGTCAACATCAATGTCTTACATTCTGCAAGTTGCCTGTTGTAAAACATTATAATACTTAGGTCCCTTGTGTATCTAGATAAAAAAAAGCAGGAGCTAATATCATGATGTATATTTATGACAATATATTATTATTATTGCAAGGAACAACTATCAATAATAATAATTCTTATAATAATAAATAAGAATAAGCTCTTGATTAATATGAGATCAAATAGCTGTGCGTGAAGAATATCCCTATTATTATTATTATATTGATAAGGATATTTTTTATAATACGAATGAAAAGATTGTGTGTGTGAATAAAAGGTCAAAAGCTAAATCTATACTAATATGTATAATAAAGCGGAAGAGTTATTTGTTTGTTTAAATGGACTAATCTCAGGAACTACCAATCGGCTACGAAAAATTCTTTCACTAATAGGAAGCTACATTATTTCCTAGGGAACTATTCCCTATTCCCGTATTTCCCATATTTCCCTATTCCCGGGAACGTGGTTGAAACCGCGGGGGACAGCTAGTATATAATAATTGCATCAATATTTACAACGAATTAAGCATTTTTAAAGCAAAATATCAAATTAAATTCAGTTCCTTCAAAAATATCATAATTTCTCAGCAACCATAGTCTAGACCATCAATCAATACTCATGTCAAGTTTTGAGGATTAAAACAATTGAATTTCAAACCTGCATCAATTACATTAGGTTGTCGATGAACACTAACGATAACACAGTAATAACATTTTCATTGTCTTCCACAGGAGAAACCCCATAAATGCAGCCTCTGCTCCAAGTCGTTCCCGACTCCTGGGGACCTCAAGTCTCACATGTACGTGCACAGCGGCTCCTGGCCCTACAAATGTCACATTTGCTCGAGAGGGTTCTCAAAGCATACTAATTTGAAAAATCATCTGTTTTTACATACCGGTGAGTCTCTATTCATTATCCAGACAAGATTTTAACACTAACTATCATATAAGGTACGTCGTCAGTCGACCTGCTTATTGAGCGAATAAACGCTACGCTCTACCTCTCTTAAAACTCTTAGGCGCCGATCCCACTGACAAGAGTGCTAGAGTTCTATTCCGAGTTCTGCATTCCGCGTTGATTGTAAGCTATGTGGCGCCTTTGAAAGTAAAAAAAGTGTATGATGTGTGATCAGTAGCGAATGTTGCAGAACTCTAGACTGCTTGCTGTGTGCACAATAGTCAACAAGGAATGCAGAACTCGGAACTCTAGAACTCTTTCTATGGGATCGGCGCCTTACCCCCTTATTCATAATCGCTTTTTTCTAAATCAGTGTAATAGTGTGCCCCGTCTCACTCTTTCGATCATCAAATGTCACCTGTCAGATAAAGACTTCGGAATTTTAGCTAATCAACGTTTGATAACTTTATTATAAATAAGGGGGTTCGTTATTACTTTAGCATGACCAACATAATTTGCAATAACAGATTCTAATTCCATATTTTGATTATGATAAACTTACAATTATCTTTTATTGTTTCAGCCAAGCATCAAAGAAACAGCGCAAGAGATGCAACTTGAAGTAATAATGTACAATCATAATAAGTAAAGTATAAAAACATAATCTTAATCCATAGACATAAACGAGTCTAACAAAAATATAAAAGTGTGATATTAGCAGTAAAATAACTATAAGTGTTAATTTATTGATAAATAATAATAATATAATTTTTTAAATTAATTTTACATACGTTTAAATTGATGGGAATAAATTATGAATTGGTTTATTTTAAAAGGGAATGTCTTACTTGCTTATCTCGTAAAAGTTTTTATTTTTTGATGGTGGTAATTTATGAAATTGTAGTTTTACATTAATTTCGGATTATTATGAAAATCTTTAAGATATTAGTTTACTGTATATACATTTAATTTATTAAGGGTTTTAATAATGAGTACGTGAGGAGTTTTAAAGTCTTTTAATTGAACCATACGAAGTTGCAACTTCATTTTTATACAAAAAAAAACGTACAATGAAAGCAGCAACTGAATTATAATGATCAGGTAGGTATTTCTTTGTAGCTACCCTTACTGTACCCAATTATTACCAGACTTATCACAGGATTTTTTTCGTGTATGAATATCTTGTAAATTCCAATAGAATGCATGCTATATTTTTTGTAAAAATCTACAAAAAAATCTGTAAATAATTATTTAAATCTAAGCACTACATAGTCTTATATAGATTATATGGCTGTACATAATATTTATAGTAGGTATACCTACATTACGTAAGTATATTGTGATTTAAGTTTCCGTCCAAATTACATCATACATTTTGTATCGTAATAGGTTAAATACACGAATTATTAAATTATGAAAACTATTTATATTATTATTTTAAGTCACTATTCAAGTAATAAAATTGTCTATAAATTAATCTGATTTTTATTATAAATCCTTAGTTATTATAATTGAAGGTATATACGGGAGCTTTAATAGCAGGACAAAAACCTATGACGCTAAGAATTGTTGGGCTTTGTATTCCATTTGTGGCCCAGATATAGAGGGAGGGAGGTAAGTATTAAGAAAAAGCCGCTACAGACAAGAGCCACTTTTTCTCAGCGTGATTGTTTGTGGTAAGTTTATATTTTGTATGGAAAATGACATAAGGTTATGTCACTTGACTGCTGGAAACAAAACCCACGTAAATTTCGAATACCGCATGCGGAAAGTTTGGTTTTTGTGTAAACCCTGTAAACATTTGAAATCAGTAAATATTGATGTCACGTTTGCGTTTTTGAAATTACTCTATGGGTATTGGCAAAGCGGAATACTCATGGAACATTTTCCCATACTTATAAGAAACGCAAACGCTATTAAAATATCACTTACCACTAGATTTCGTACCAGAGCATTATCAGTACCGGTTTAAAAAAGTGAATTCCATTTCACTTTTCCACGTCTGAAATGCCACATTAAAATTCCAATAAACATTCGAGCATCGATTACGAATGCACTTAATAAATAAGGTTACTATCACACAGAACAGTGTATCGCAGCGACATTTTTATACAATTACACAATTCAAATTTTCATTACGGTGACACTTTCAGAGCTATTATTAATATACATATTTACCTGCTATTTATAAATCCTCCGAATATTAAATAATACGTTTCATTATCAATCTTTGTTGTTAGTCATAGGCCATTGGTTTCGTCCTACAGCTTCAAAATCTATCTCTCAAAATCAAAATCTCTTCGAATCTATGCCTTTAATTGTAGGTATCGATGAGATTTTTTATATACAGAACTACGCTTAGTTTTCTCAGAGCTATAGGTAAAACCGCATCGGTGACAATGTCACAAGATAAGAAAAGTCTATATCCACAGCAACGCAACGTGAAATTAAAAGAAACTCTACTTGAACACTATATTAATAGGACCTACTAAAGGTAATTATGAAATGAAGCAGCATACGAGACGAACAAGGCTTATTCAACTACCGTGATTTATAGTTCCGTGTGAAGTTACCTTAATCTTCAAATCTTTATGATTTAATTAATAACTTAATAAACTAGGAGTTAACTGTTTATTGTAAGCCGACCAATTTGCAAAGGACTATGCCTTCAATATGCAACGGTTGCTTAGACGCACCTCTTACAAATCAGGAGAGGTGTATTATGTCAAATACTACACATCCAGAATAAATCGCTTATCTACACCTACCTATCTAATCTAAACAAAGTAATCATTATCAATAAATAAGTCGCTACTTTCTTGAGTCTACTGTCAATCGATTTGTAGTCACCCCCTCCTGTGAGCGTAAAGCGTAAACCGATAACATTTTACAAACAAAATATATATTATTGCAATTTTATATATAGAAGTCGGGTTTAAGCCTTGAGTAGGCGTTGAACACGCGAGCCTCGTACTTATTTGCATAAAACAACTTCGCTTGGAAGTATTAAGTCTTAATTGTGGCTGCCGTGAAGTATTCTGTGGTCCTGTGGGATGGAACATGCTCCCGGGGTCTCGATAAAAGCAATTCTAACATTTCATTTGCCAGCCAAAGGAAATTGTGAATTGGTTTGCTATTTTTATTTATTAGCTTTGATGATGTCTTGTTGAGGGTAAGATATTTCAATGTGGGCTTTGAAAGTTAAATGTTCATATAATTGCCATAAAAAATTAAGCTTAAGAAAGTTTGTTTGTTCGTTGTAGCTTATAGAGCACATTGGTATTTGGTGAGATACTTTCAACTTGTTGGTAGTAACCAGTCAGATGGGTACTGTAAAGTACCCTTTTTTATTATACGACTGCCCAAAATGGAGTGTAATGTTTTAAGGGTCGAGTGCCCAAAAAAGGAGTGTAATGTTTTAAGGGTCGAGTGCCCAAAAAAGGAGTGTAATATTTTCAGGGTTCATGTATGTATGTAAGTTTCTTTATTCCACCATAACTTTTAAATTCCTGAACAGATTGGGATGTATGGGGTATCGTTAGAATCCTTACATCATCCCGAATGACACTGGCTAGAGTATTTTTTTTATTATTTTGACTTGGGCGACTAAGTCAATAAACATGCATGTGCCCAGCCTCATGGTAAGTAGTTATCACCCTATGGGCGCTTATGATGCCACGGGAGTGACATCACAAGAGACGCATGTAACACCAGGGGCATCACTCACGCGTTACCGCCTCTTCCACTTCCCAAAGACCTCTAGCAATCTTACTCACACGCAGGAACACAACATTGTTATTTGGCTGTGGTATTTTGTAAGCTGGAAGTATACTCCTGTCGAGCTGCTCTTTGAAAAAACGCTATGCTATACCTCTCTTATGTAACCATGGCTTTATGATTTTAGCAATTTTAGCGATGTTTTCCTTTACTGAAAGAATCAGAATTACTCGGCTACCATTTCGTTCGCTACGAACGATTAAATTTAATTAATTTCTCATAATGCGTTGGATGCAGATTTAAATTACCGCGATCGTATACCGTTCGACTGCCTCATTCTGAATAGAAGTCTAAAATTGGAAAAAGGAGCCATTCAATTCGGTAGACTACCTAATCGTTTCATCACCTAGATCGGGACAGCAAATGAGTACCCCTGAATAGCAGCGTATGTTCATATCAAACATATCATGCTGTACCATCGCACATGGAAGCTAATCTTAGGGTGCATACAGAAGCAGGTTTTCAGTCCCGACTTATCAGTGTAGGTCGGTACTGATCGATGCAGGGTTAACTTGCATAAAGAAAGAATATAGGATACTTTTTGTCCCTTTTTTATTAGGGTTCCGTATCCAAAGGGTGCCAAGCGGGACCCTATTACTAAACCTCCGCTGTCCGTCCGCCCGTCTGTATATCAGTGGGCTATATCTCATAAACCGTAACAGGTAGAAAGCTGAAATTTTCACAGAATCTGTATATATAGGTACGCTATAACAACAAATAATAAAAACGGATTAAAAAAACATTAAGCCCACATACAAGAATCGTCCTTTTTAGCGTTCTTTCATTGCAATGTCGTGTTAGTTAATATTGTACGGAACCCTCCATGTCGAGTTCGACTCGCATTTGGCCGATCCATCGATATGAAACCGCAAGCACAGGGCAAAAACTTTTTTTTTAAACATTTATGTTGTCTCTACTTTTCAATTCGTAAGTACCTTTTGTAAGTGATTACTGATTAAGTGTATTATACTGATAGCTTTCACTATATCTATCTCAATAAATTATACACATAATTTGATAAATAGTGATTACTAACACGATGATTAATATAATTCACGGCGCTTAGTATTTTTCAAAGTTATATATACAGTGTGTTCATGTAAGGTTCTCGTCGAATATTTTGATACTGAATTCTTTCATTGAATCAAAATTTTCATAAAATTGTATATTTGTCATTGAGATAATGTGTGATAATGAATTAAAAGAATAATATATTTTATAATAAGATATTATTTATTCGTTACAAATTTAATTTAAGGCATAACAAACAAAAAACACACAAAACTTCTCATTTTTAAGGTTAATATATAACGTTTAAATAATACTTTGGTAAATACTAAATATACAAATTTAAATTCATAATTTTAAAATACAAAATTAGAATGTAATATACATATTAGATAACACAATCTTAGGCAACGAAATAACTGAAACATCTCTTTCTATTTGCCCAGTGCTTTGTTTGCCTGGTGTCCTACCCTATACCCTACACTACCCTCGCAACTCTCTTATTTTTTTTCCGTAAGAACCATTTCCAAATCATTAGATGACTTTAAAAAAAAGATGGATAAAATCGGTAAGGTCGCTCTCAAGTTATGACGTGACCAAGGGAAATAGGAATTTATTTTTAAATATATAAGTACTAAAAGAAACTCCTGTATAAATTCTCATAAAGAAAGCCGTCGCCAACATGCCCAGCGTCAATCGAAAACGTTATAAATCTTTACACGAAAACAATTATACCTCTACTGACGGTTGGGTGGTCCAAATTCGACCACCATAATACTTGTTACATTATTCGATAATGGCCTTAAGATCACGATGTCTAATTGAACTGTTACTAGGAAACTATTAACAGATAATAGTTACTTACAAATAATCATGTTATGATACTTATAAAAAAGATGAACGCGTAGGATGTAAAAGATTCCTACGCTCATGACGTTACCCATTTTAGTTTGGTCATGCAGATAGGTTTCCTAAGGTGCAGCGAATATGACAGAATTTTGGTACGAAGGAGTCTGCGGCACCCAAAAAAGTCCGTCACGGATTTTTCACAGTTTCAAAGTACACAACGTACATGTTCGATCATTCTGTCGGCGGAACTCAAGGGATATACAAATATTATCCAACTTATATGGCGCGTCGTGAATCTTCGTTCGTACAGAAAAGAAAGTATGACCCCGAAGATTAACGAAAGAATGCTTTAAACTTACAATCAACCTTAGATCACTATTATAAGGTTCATAATACACTGCAGCTGTTAGTTCCGTCTTACTCGCAAGTCATGACCCTCCGCACGGCGCGGGCTAACATGGTGGCAGATGTCGACCAATAGCGTATCCCGCGCTTTGAAAATGTATTTTCTGCGCAGGTACATCGGTAAGCCATATTAGTTGGGTTCTACTTACTGTACACGCTATGGATATGCAGAGATTGCGATGTATTATTTTGTACTTGAAATACAGAAAAACAAGAAGAAATAGAGAATTTTGGGTATATCCTATTCTTTCGCAGACTTATTGTGCGGCGTGTGTGTTACTGCTTAGAACGGTCTATTTTCATAGACTAAATAGTGCGGCACGGGTAGTCTGTCGTCTGTGCAGCACATATGTAGGCATGAACTAGTAAAACTTGATTTTTTTAGCTACTACCACAGAATAAATAACTAAGAATAAGATACTACAGCGCGGCCGAGAGAAGCGTTTCTGACAGGTGTCAGATTGGTCTAATCACGGAAATAGGTATCCCACCAAAAACATTTTTATGTAAAATGTTGACAGGACATGGCTTGTACTGTCAAAAAGTTATCAGGTCTCATGTAGAGCTAAGCTTATAGCTCTACTTGCCCTTACTCTACAAGCCCTAACTTCACAAACTCTATACCTTAGTTAAAATATGTGGCTTGGCCCTTTCGCTACCGTCACATGGGAGTAAGGTGAAAAATGTATTCACTGTTAGGTTTACTTTTTTGTTATACAATAGTTCTTGTAGTAGTGAAATGGCCAAGCCACATATTTTGACTATAGTGTGTAGAGTTTGAGAATTTAGGGCTTGTAGAGTAAGTGCAAGTAGAGTTATAAGCTTGGCTCTACATGAGATCTGATAACTTTTTGACAGTGCAAGCCATGTCTTCGCAATATTTTACACAAAAATGTTTTTGGTGGGGTTTCAGTTCTTTTTGTAAGTTACAATTGTTTTTTTTTTTTTGTGTTTGAAATTTCCAAGTCTTATTTTTTTTTTGTTGATTGTGTACTAATACAAGCTTACATACCAAATTTCAGCTTTCTAGGACTTCCGGAAGTACCCTATGAGTTTTGATGATCATCAGTGAGTCAGTGACAAAATCGGGGTTTTTTAGATATCAATAAAATCTAAATTATAAGAGCTATGTTATTGAAACTTAATATGTTTAATAAGTTCACTATCGACATCATATCCTGAGAATTTTGTTTATCTGTTATAATCCAAACCCAAGTTATGAGGCTTCAAAAAAAACGACGAAGCGCTTCGAGAAAAGGTAGATAGTGCCCTTGCGCTTCGCTTGGCTGTCTTGGCGGGGGGCACTCCCGTGCCCCCAGATGCGGTGGGACTTCTAAATTATGGTTTAGTAATTTTGTAGGCATAGTTTAATGAAAGTCAGATAGCTGTTTCTGTGATTTGACAAATTTCGGAGGCCGCACTGTAGCTCTCATCTGAAGCGGCCGGACCATATCAGTAGGTGCTGCGACAGATTCTTAACCTGAGGGTAGCTAGAAAGGCTGGTATTGCAAAGTATTTACCATGCTATAATTTCCTAATGATTTTTTCTTCATCAATGTTTAGTAAGGCAATAAAAGGCAAGAGTTGTATGAGTCTCATACCTAGTGCCTATAGCTTTCGCCTAAATCCAAAGATTATCTTCACTTAAAACACCAAAAGCACAAATGCACCTTAACGTTTTGTTTCTCATTTCACTTTTTACACTAAACTTACTTGACGATCATCAGCATATTGCATTCACAATTCAAACGGTGCTTATAAAAAGCTCGATTAAACCAACAATTCAGATCGGTGCCGGCGCACAATACCATAGTTCGCGCCACGGGAGTCACTGCGCTGTCTAACCATAGATCACCATTTAAGAATGACCCACGTTTTTTTGGAGCACACCATGATGTTAAGTTCAAAATAAAATGGTCGTTTACACAGACCTATCAGACATCAGCCCGCACAAAAAAATCTAATAAAGCCGAAGCAAAATAGACAAGTTGTTTGGATCAATATGGAGTGTTGTTCAGAACAAACTGCTTTGTCATACGGCGTAATCGAGGCGCGACGGTGGCGCCTTTGTGTTGGAGCCATCATCGGCTTTTTGTAAGGTTATCTGATGAGTATTGCTCCCATTTTGAACAAAAAACTGATCGGTCGCACGTCCAGCGCTCCAGTACAATCACCCGCATAGTACGCTGTCAAATTGCTGATGACATTCTTGAATGTGTTACGTTATATTTCGGTATACGCTCTCATCTCAAATCATCTCAAAATTTCAAGACTGAGAAACAAATGACTGCCGAGATAAGGTGGAAACTCTTCGATTGGATACTCTTTATACCTGTCTTTCAGTATTCACTAGTACATTATCAACTTATAAATGCATTCCGGCGGGAGCGGCCGTAACAGTTTGCACATAAAAATGTATAGGTACATTATCCATGCTTAAATACAATATGGATTTTGGATAGCGTTTGACTAATAGTACTCTTCACTCATTGAAGGCTTTTAGCAATTATATTGAAGTCAGCAAGAATATGGCAAACTGGGAAATCTGTATAGCTCGAGAGCTACGCGGAAAAATATTAAATCTATTTCACATATCATTTGGTATAAAAAATATCGATGATTGCCGTAAAAATAAAAAAATACAATTATTACTTATTCTTACTACTTATGCCCGGTTTCAATAAACAAAAACGAATCGTTTTGCTTACCAATGGTAGGTTTTTTTATTGCCAAACTGGGCATATAGATCATTTCGTAAGCTAATTTTACCTGTGATAGCTACTTCCATATGGGAGGGTCCGCTATGCAAAGCTTTGAGGTCTTTGCTTCATTATTAGTAAAGATATAAGAGTCTTAATTTTAATAAATCTTAACCGATACCGGTCCGTAAGTTATTGAACCGGGCCATAGTCAATCAAAACAGTGGACACACGATTAATACAACAAGATATTTTAAATGTAATGTTAAATGAATGTAATTTTCAAGCACTTAATATAAAATATGACAGTATTGAACCACATCTATATTTGGAGTGTTCAACTATAAGTTAATATTGTGCTTAATTTATTTGATTATTTAGCAGCACACTAACACTTACATAAGGAACAAATTTATACCGTTATTTGACA
Organism: Polyploca ridens; assembly: GCA_951394255.1. Taxonomy (NCBI): domain Eukaryota; kingdom Metazoa; phylum Arthropoda; class Insecta; order Lepidoptera; family Drepanidae; genus Polyploca; species Polyploca ridens. The sequence goes on from OX596251.1 coordinate 14,326,144, forward strand.
TACCCAACAAGATTTGAAGCTAAAAATGCTGTTTTATGTATTTAATTATAAAACACTTTAAAATTATGGTCGCCATAAAATACAGTTTTCATACAAATATAACATGACGTACCATCATCCGTAAGACTCATGAGATCCATTTAAATGGTTATATTATCTGAAATATGGTATATAATGTCCTAATAAATTAGTGAACTTCCTCTTGAGTGATGAATGTATAGGTCATTAGCAATCAAAAAATAATATTAGAAAAAAAATCCGAGGGAAAACATTTTTTTTTTCTTTGACTTGTATGGAGAGTGTCTATACAAGTCAAAGAAAAAATTTATATACCTAACCAAGAATGTGTGTCTACATGTAATATACAATATTGTCTACTAAATTACAAAAAAACTATAATAATAAAGATATAATGATAATTATAAAGATTTACAAAGTACCAATAACTAAAAATAATAAATAATACTACTTATTTTCACACACAAATAGGACACATAGGTTACCTACCAATATTTACATCTATTTAATATTTTTAATGATCTGATGATCTGATAGTAACAATACCTAATAAACAAATAGAAACATCAACAGCGGAACAATAATTAATACGAGTATCAATAAGTGCAAACAACAATTAATCACCTTAATCAATCAAATGAATTCTGAAATAGCCCTATTATTTTTAGGATAAACTAGTGCTTCCCTAGCACGACTAGTTCCATAGTAAGGACAAATCATTCAGCAAAGCAGGACCATATCTTAGTGTGAATACACGAGCTCCAGGGAAAAGATACGAGTTACTTACGAATTTTGCCAACAAAAACAAGAATAGGAAAACCAAAAAAAAATATTCCATGGTATTTTTTTCTGACCCTTGCGGTTATTAAAAACTTAGCCTATGAACTGTGTAAATATCCCTGCTTAAATCTAAATTATGAATAGTCTTTTGTTTCAGAAAACACTTAATGAATGAATAATTAAAGCTATCTAATCGTAAATATGACTGAACTGAATGATAGCAATGAAATAAGTGGTGAATAATGACAGGAGACCTAATGGCAGTGAGGCGTCAATACAAATCACGCGAAGGATTGTATATTTGCACTTGTAGATGCTCATAAATTTAAGAGCATCGCGTAATAAGAAAAAATATTCTTCGTCTGAAATAAAACAAAGCATTTGTAAATCGATAATCTAATATTGGTGCCGATTCTGTTGTAAATCGCACTAAACTAATTTTAGTCACATCTCATCTCTTTCTTCCGAACATGATTGAAAAAGGATAGAACATATTTTAAGTTGTAAAATTAATCTTTGCAGTCTTATTTTGCGTGTATTTAGGAGTAACCACGATAGATGGCGACTAAATTTATATTGAAAACAAGCATTAGACTAATTTGACAGGACTAAATTTCTTACATCCTTTTCTTATGTTCTTTGTTAGAAAGAGACACAGTAAGATTTAAATTAGTTTAGTTGTGAACAACAGAATCAGGGCCATTGACGACTTTAAGCTCTATTCGGATAGCTCAGACAAAGCGGATTATTATTGCGCATACCTACTAAGGTTTATAAAAGATAGCTTGATCTCTGCGACAGTTGTATGAGTCATATGAAAATTATTCTTATGGCTTTAGCATAAGGTTTATCTGTGTCATCATAAAATCAACCACAGATTAAACAGATGAACCTTATTGTAAAGTTAATTTTCATACGACTCAAACAACTGTCGCAGAGATCAAGGTATATTTTATAAACCATAGGTTGGTCTTCGATCATATTCCAAGGACTGCTTTATACAGCAAAAATTGCGCTGGCATGTGTGTATACCTATTTCCTAAAAATATTGCTCGACAGGTGACAATTCAAAGATTTAATTGTAAACTATATAAATGGCTGAGTGAAAACTGTTTCTATTCCATTAGAGAATATTATGGATTTTGTAAATAAATAAATCATTATATTATATATGTGACTGGTAATTAGTAAACGATACTTAGACACATGATTGTACTCATGATAACAAACAACTTTCCCAAAGAACTTAGGATATCCCCCTGGTATAATAAATTACCTAGGATATTACTCCTCAGTCTATAAACTTTATGCAAAAAAACGTTCCGATCCATAACTATATTACTGTGAACTCGTATATGAAGAACGTAAAGAAGGTAAATCAAATTTTAATGGACTTCAAACATACCTTTGCATTCAAGAAGTTGATTTGTTATAATCAATTTGATATTATCCACTTCACTCGCTGCTAATTCTGCTAATAGAGCTGGCGTACATATTAATAGTAACATGTTCCATATAAAATTTACATATATTGACTTCTGTTGGGACAAAACAAATGAAAATATTACTGATGTAACGAGCAGAATTATATGAATTTATTATACTTACACTATTTCTGTTCACAACGATGAAATAAAATATTATTAAAATTCTCATGAAATGAATTGCAATATTCAAAAACATCTGTAATAAAGGAAATCTTAGTAGGCATGTAGTATAACGTTGCTTCGTTGTAAAATTACAACAAAATTCAGAAAAGATTTGAGATAGGCAGTAATTATCCATACTATTTCACAACAAAATTAAAACCCGTAACCAAACATAATTGTATACCGACTTACCAAAGATTTTACCACCCTATCGGTTCTATGAAGGGTTTCTAATGAAGTCTTGTAAATAGTTAGACAGTGTTTTATCTTCTCAAACTTTATTTTAGAACAATTTCCATGTTCCGAATGCACAATTCTCAAGTCTTTCTCTAAAGATTGTCTAAGTATTTTCAAGTGTCGCCAAAATACTTCAAATATTACAAATCTGCTTGTATGGGTAATATTTGATGCAATATAAGGGAATATTACTTTAATATAAAACATGTAGTTGGGAAGAGTGTGTTCAATAACAATTATTCCAAAATCAATTATTATTGATATAAAAATAAACAGTACAAAAATACCAGTTAATAAAACAGATTCCCCTTTTGATACTAAGTGCAAAGAAGAATTTAAAGATTTTATTTTTGAACAAAATTCGGTGATATATTCATCATTAGTTAAAAAGCTCAATACAGAATGTATAACAAATTCTATAATAGTACACATATGTACAAAAGCTAAGGGTATTGACATGAATTTGTCAACGCTGGTATTTGTTGATATTATTATAATAATAACTAAGATACAGTACAATCTAAGAAAAAAATTAATAATTTTGTTTGAAGTAATCTGATTAAAAAGTCCGAAAACGCATCGTATAGCCATAATCATTTGGATGGAAAAAATTGAATCCTGATTGAAATTCATCACGATTATAGCAATATATTTTCCAACAGTAGCGTGTGCACTCTACTGATGCCAGTGGTTAACTAAATTTCCATGACAAATAAATGCACTGATGTACCTATATAGATTACTTTTCAATCATTTTAAGTTTTCATAAATGAATAGGCAATCATTAAACTTGTTCGATTTTATCTATAGATAATAATACAATATACAGATAAAAAATTTATAATGCTAATTTTACAGCTTTAGATATATTCTATCCTTTTTCAATAATGTTTGCAAGAAAGAGATAATAAATTATTGATGTGCCTCCGGAAAACATACAGCATTGTTAATGAAGAAGCAGTGTGTACTTAGCCTTATTTCGTCTATGGTTTATACCATCAACGTAGTTCAACCTTTAAACGCTAGAGGCGCTAGCATCGCACCAGCTAGGGCGGCCGCCATGTCCGCCATCTTGATTTCATAGCGTTGTGTACTTTCGACACGTGAGGTCGAAAATCTTAATTTATTTTATAAATCCGTAATTTAATTCTGTAATAATTTGCTTTAATTATTAAACTTGATTATAATGAATTCCGCACCGAGTGATAACGCCGCGGATGATAATCAACGGGAGAATACACATTCGTCGTCATCCGAGAAGAATCCTGCGCAAGAAGAGGACACCTCGTGTTCGGGCAGTTCGCTATCCAGCGACGCAGAGCAAGACGACCCTCCCCGGAAAAAGCGAAAACGTAATGTACAGGTAACGATTGATCCTCGGATCGATGCGTTATACAACCAGGTCAGTTTCCTTACTAATTTTATAATGCACCAACAATGTGCGGTAAATCCTGATGTGAACACCAATGACGTTCTTAATCAGTCTGATAATACCAATACCGAATTCTTGACGAATCCTTCGACATCAACATCAAAAGTACTGGAATTAGGCATTTTTAAAACTGATTTCGATGACAAGAAATTTGTGAAGCCAGCTGATGAAAACAGGTTAAGACAATTAATTGAACTCCAACATTTCAATTCTCCCACATGGAAGCACGTTAGATACAATAAAGCATTGAGTGATATGATAGCATTTCCTGGATTTTGCAATTTAAAAATAAACGACGAATTGTGTTCCCTGAATAAGGGAAAAGATTATTTAGCTCCAACAGAACAAGTTGTTGCTGCTATTACCAATGTTTTATTGCACCAAAGGGAGTTGCTACAATCTGGCTTACAAGGCATCGTGGATTGGGCTCACAAAAACCCAACAGAGCTAAATTCTGAGAACTTGTTTAGTAAAATAACTGAATCATTCGGAAAATCATCCTCATCATACAAATTATCAGAACAGGCTTTACAAATTACTTGTGGGAAACGGGCCGAATGTATAGAAATAAGGCGTCAAAGACTAATATCCGATATTCCGGATAAGAACATTCAAGCGGCTCTCAATAACATACCCCCTAGTGAGGAGTTTTTGTTTGACAAAACTAAATTGTTATCACTTATCCAATCCCTCGGTGGGCCTCATTTTTGGCTGTCACCATTACATACCTCTAAATCCAAAGAAAAACCAAACCTGAAAAGAAAATTAAATGAGCCAACACCTTCGACGTCTAAATCATATACCCAACACAAAAATTATCAACAAGAAACCTATAAGAAACCACAAATGAAACAAACATACAAAAATAAAAGTGACGGTAACAAACAAACCAAAAATTATACATTTCGAAACAAAGACAGAAAAAAGTGACTCACACCTAGCACAATTCACGGGGGGCCAGTTGAACAAATTCAAGCACCAATGGCAAGCACTGGGCGCCAACAAATTCATAATGTCTGCAATCACTGGTTCCCGTATACCACTATACAAAAAACCCCCCCTGATCATGCCAACAAAAAATCTTTTGAAACAATATGCAACCAAAACGTCACCTGCAATGACACGGACGATTCGGGAACTCATGGATCAAAATGTGCTCAAATTAGTAACAAGGAAAACGCCCAGTTTTATCTCCAAGCTTTTTCTGCGGAAGAAAAGCGATGGATCGATGCGCCCGATTTTCGATCTGCGAGAATTGAACAATTATGTAAAAACAAAACACTTTCGTCTGATTTCTCACGCTTCAGTACCAGACTTTCTACAACCAGGAGACTGGATGGTAAAATTAGACATATCCCAGGCATATTTTCACGTACCAATAGCGCGATCACATCGAGTCTTCCTAAGAATAAGTTACGATTGCCAATTATACGAGATGACGTGCCTGCCGTTCGGCCTAGCTTCAGCGCCGCACCTCTTCTCGTCCATAACATGCTGGGTCGCGGAGACCTTGCGTGCGAAAGGATGTCGAGTGCTTCTTTATTTGGACGACTTCCTCTTGGTTCACCAAGACCGCTCCAAGTTATGTCTTCAGGCTGCGGAAGCCGTGAGACACTTGGAACACTTGGGTTGGAAAATCAACTATCAGAAGTCAGTCGTACTACCCACACAAGACTTGGAATATCTAGGAATTCGTTGGCAAACATCAGAAAATATAATGTCACTGCCTGTAAACAAAAGGAACAGTCTCAACGACACTATAGAACAGACCTTGAAAAAAAGTTCCATCAACCTTCGACAACTTCAAAGTCTTCTGGGCCAGCTAAACTTTGCCAACTTTGTCATTCCCCGAGGCAGGCTACACTGTCGCAATTTACAAATTTTCTTGCGGCTTTTCGACAAGAAAAGACCTCGCCATATACAATCGGTTCCTCAAGTCGTTCATCACGAGATGATATGGTGGCGCGGAGCCCTATATCAAACAATGCCGATACACAAAAAGCCTGCCACCCATTTCCTGGCGACGGACGCTTCGGATTTGGGTTGGGGTGCACAATTAGACGGAACATTAGTGTCGGGAATATGGTCGACCCAACAAAAAAGATGGCACAGCAACAAAAAAGAGTTATTTGCAGTGTTAGCAGCAATCAGGGCGAATATCAATACTTTAAGAAACTCTCATATACTGATCCAATCCGACAATCGAACTTTGATAGCATACATTCGAAAAGAGGGAGGCACAAAATCGATGGAATTACTGAATCTGACATTCACTCTGTTGCAACTAACCGACAAATTCAAAATAACACTATCGGCTTACTTTCTCCCGGGAAGATACAACATAGTAGCCGACAGACTTTCACGAGGGAAACAACCGGCAGAATGGCATCTTCTCCCCCAAGCGACTGCGGAAGTCTTTCACAAATGGGGCCGACCAGATATCGATCTGTTCGCATCTCAAGGGACTGCTGTAGTCAGAAATTACGTATCAATAAACTGCAGAGATCAATCAGCAAGTTATATAGATGCCTTCAGCAGGCCATGGAGATACCGGCTGGCCTGGGTATTCCCACCTCCCAGCCTCCTACCCAAAGTACTGGCACACTTGAACAATGCCAGGGGAACTTACCTGATAGTGGCACCCGAATGGCCTCAAGTTTTCTGGCTACAAGATTTGAAAACCAGAGCACTAGATCACCCACACGAAATCAAGAACCTGACGGAGACTTTAATAGATGTCACAACATCACGGCCTCCTCCACAAGTGCAGACACTAACCCTGAAAGTATGGAAAATTGGGGGTGGGGGGCACAAATAAAAGAGTGGTCTATACAAGAGAAGGAATTATTAAAACATAGCTGGCGCCAATCCACCTTAGCTACTTACTTACCAGCAATAAGAAGATGGCTCACGTGGTGCTCTAGCTCTCGAGTTAACCCCAAATCACCTCAGCCCGCTGATGTTGCCAAATTTTTAATATATCTCTTTCTAGAAGAAAAACTTTCTCATAGTACTATACTCGTACATAAATCTGCGATTTTGACATTCTGTGGCCCCCATGTAGAACAACAGTCTTTCTCAAATTTCATCATTAAACATACCCTTAAGGCAATCGGAGTTGCTAAACCAAAGGTACCTAAACCGAAGTTCACATGGGACCCCAGAATCGTTTTGGATTGGCTTTCTAATAATCCACCCAAAGACACACTTTTCGACTTAGCGCGGAGGACAGCAACTGTTCTCTTATTAGCTTCAGGACGCAGAGTCCATGACCTGACCCTACTAAAAATTTCAAATGAATGTCTCTTCGATAACGGAGAAAATATTTTTCTAATACCTATTTTTGGGTCTAAAACCGATACCCATTCTTATCGTCAGTCCGGGTGGAAGCTGTCAAAACACATAAATCAAAATATATGTCCAGTAACATTGGTTAGATCTTTTATAGAAAAACTTACCCCTAGAAGGTCTCAAGTCAAGGATTTGAATAGTCTATTTATAACTGTTAGCGGTAACATAAAAGCAGCTTCACGTACCGTTATTGGAAACTGGGTACGCACAGTTCTCCGTGACAGTGGCGTTCATGCATCCCCGGGAAGCTGCAGATCAGCAGTAGCTTCCTTAGGATGGTTGGAAAATCAACCAATAGATGACATATTGTCTAGGGGCAATTGGAAATCTTCGAACACCCTTTTTAATCATTACTGTCGCCTGATAGAGCTTTCTGAAGATAATCGTAATTCTTTCTTCAATACTTTTACTCCATCTTAATGCATTGTGTATACGAACACAAAATAATTAGAAACGATATTGATTACTTACCTTACTTATTATTATATAACATTAATTATTACTTTTTTGGTTAACAAATTTATATTTGTGATTTTGTTTTGGTTAATTAATTAACTCTCCTGGGAGGAGAAGTGATGAAATCAGTATTTATCTAGGATATATTTTTAAGTTTTCAATTTAATTCTAAATAAAGATTGAATTTAATTTACAGATTTAATTAGCCTTTTCATCATCATTCATCATAGCGTTGTGCTTCATTTTTTCACCAGCAGATAACAAACACATCTTCATTAACAATGCTGTATGTTTTCCGGAGGCACATCAATATAACGGTTTTACATAACAATAAAACCGATATTATGTGCCGAGAAGGAAAACATACAGCATTGCAGGAAGGTCTTCCTGGTGAAGTGAAGACTATGAAATCAAGATGGCGGACATGGCGGCCGCCCTAGCTGGTGCGATGCTAGCGCCTCTAGCGTTTAAAGGTTGAACTACGTTGATGGTATAAACCATAGACGAAATAAGGCTAAGTACACACTGCTTCTTCATTAACAATGCTGTATGTTTTCCTTCTCGGCACATAATATCGGTTTTATTGTTATGTAAAACCGTTATAATGTGATTAAAATTGATTTAGTGCAATTTACAACAGTATCGGCATCATTGTCTTTGCTATTCTTTATTTTAAAGTCACCTACTTGTAACTAAAAATCAACTGCTTATTTGCACCGTAAATAGCAAATTTTCATAAAAACACATATTTTTAGCTCTTGTTCATCGACACAAAGTACTTTGACATCATGATTTTCAAGAAATAATTAGATTTTTATTTCTTTTTCAGCTAAGCATTGAATATTCTAATGAACCAACATTTAAATTATTTATCTCTCTGTCTTACAGTCTGTCTTACTATTTGAAAGCCCTATTAAGCTTCTTTTAGGTTGGTCATCAAAATCAAAATCAAAAAGTCATTTATTCAGTTTAGGCACTAGTAAGGCACTTATGAACGTTAAATTGGTACATACAGTTGAATTTACCACCGGTTCGGAATACACTTAAACTGAGAAGACTCCGGCAAGATTTGCCGACTGTCAATTTAGCGCTGTGTAGAGACACATCACCTACTATATTTCAAGTTGAAAAAAGATACCATGTACAAGAGTAAGAGTATACTTAATTGGCAGATACTGGTATTTTTTGTCAACTTAAAATTTTGTATTATATCCTGTCAAAATTAAAGAAGCCTCACTCTGAAGATGTCTTGTTTAAAATGATGTTCCTGAGATAACAGACTTTAATAGGAAAAGGCAAAGAAAATAAAACAAAAAGATTTATAATAGCTTGATGTTCACAACTCAGATTATGCTTAGAAATGATGATTGAATTTCAATGGTGCCGATTCTGTTATAAATCGCACTAAACTAATTTTAGTCACATCACATCTTTTCCTTATGAACATTAATGAAAAAGGATAGAACATATATAAAGCTGTCAAATTAGTATTTGCCGTCTTCATTTGCGGGTAACGTAACCGCGATAGATGGCGACTACATTTATATTGAAAACAAGCATTGGACTAATTTGACAGGACTTAAATTTCTTGCATCCATTTCTTATGTTCTTTATTAGAGCGAGACACAGTGATACTAAAATTTGTTTAGTTGTAAACAATAGAATCAGCACCATTATCGTTATTATTACTGATGGTCTATATGGGAGTAGAAATTACGTCTAGCGAATCAAATGTTTGTTGATGAATGCTAAAAGGGATCCTAAAAATTGTACAGGTAAAACCGCAGAGAAAAACTATATTAATTAAAATTTATCGTGTAAGTTGATATCTAGTTTACATTATGGTATTGGAAATAATAAAACCTTTCGGTAATCATTCAACAAAGTGTTAATTATCCAACACGTTAACCGACGGTTTGATTTAAGCACTGTCGATTTGCCCATTCGATGCGAGTCCTTAATATCTCGATTAAACTTACGATCGCTGCTTGAATTAATCGATAATTGTTCATAAATCATCGATGTTCGATTTGCACAAAGCTGTATCGGGGTGCGAAGAATTAAATTTATAGTTTCGGTATAATACGATACTTCGGGATAGCGTGCTTAGTGCGCATAACTCGGAAATGCGCTCCAATCTGTGTTTATGACGCTGGAGTCTGAAGGTGGAGGCGAGTCAGTAGGCAAACCTGTACGTAGTTAATTTTGTGACTTATTTGTATGAATACTTAGTTACGAACTTTGTGACTGCAACTAATCATAATTCAGATGAAATTTAAGAAATTTTATTTGCAGAATTAAATATCAGTAAAGAGAAAAAGGTACGAGGAAATAATTTTGTAGAACTAGACAAATAATATTACAAAAACAATGAAACTCCCATCTCACCTATCGTTATTATTGATAACCACAAACAAATACAGGAAAGAGATGTAATTTTATCTAATGCTCGCACAAAAACTATCGTGATTGGTTATCACCACACGGACCGTGCTAATATTATTCGTCGATATCGATTTTGAAATAGGGATGTGGCTATAAAACTTGTATTAGAATTTTATCATTCTTTTAAAGTTGTTAGGTATTTGAAATTAATAATAATCAACTACAGAGAAAAGTAAGTTTTTAGTATCGATAAATATGATCACAAAAATGACTATTGAGTGATAAGTATAATCACAAATAGGTGTATTGATTGTGTGAAGGATGATATGAGTAACAAAAATACACACAATGGCGTCGAAAGAATTTGGAATTAGGAAAAGGCTGTATATTGAAGATCTTACATCAAAAACAATTGAAGCCGGTATCCTGCCCTCATTGATTTGTTTAGTTCTCAAATCTTTCATTTGAATATAGATTTTTTAAAATAAAGTTCTGCACTGATGATAAGATCATTCAACTTTTTACAAACAACAGTAAATCCTTCAATTTAGCACTTTCCTCAAACTCATTTATTTCCGTTTGACTGAACACCGTTTAGAATTACTAGTTTTTAGTTCTAAACCTAAATAGATAAGTCAAAAACAAACTACAATATTGATTTCGAACAGCCCTACAAATCACTTTGCGGTTTGAACTAGGCTAAAGAGGCGCGTGCTGCATCTCACAGTAAAAACAATTTCACTACATTCATCTACATCATCATTTTCTGCAGCTATATTAACCTCTATTTTAATACCCTTAAATACTTTTTTACAATATCAGATACCATATTTAAGCTTGCTTATGTTGAAAATAGATCAGTATTATTGTTATTTGTTTGCAGTGCTGATTACTATTCAAGTGTTTGTTGAGTATTGAAAATGTTACGCTTGTTTTTCTTGCGAAATACTCGGAACAATTTTATTTCGTTTTATGCGCGTTTCTTGAACGTCTCAGATAGTCGGATATCAAGGATCCTTGCGCAAATTAATCATTTTAAGTATTTACAAGATGAAGAAAAGTGAAGATTAACAAAATTACATGTTAGCTAAAAGCTAGTTATTGGTGAAGCTATAGCGAAATAAAAATTGAGAGAAAGGATTTGTATAGTATTGACATACCCTAGACTAGTATAATGAGATTGGTGAACTTTGACTTTGGCACAACCTGCTGATCAGCTGACATCGACGAGTCTTAAAACCCAAGATACGAATATGTTAAAAATTCAAAAAAGTCACTTCACTTCTGCAAGCAACCACTGTTATTTTAAAGACAAATCAGTAAACGATAATCCGTAAACTTTTTAACCGATCACATGGTACCCATTAAAAAATAATATAAGAACTCAATTCCCCAGTGGTCCATAAGTCTAATCTAACCATCGTAATGTCAGGCGCATAAAGGAAGCGGCGACCGTTGGCGCAGGTGCGGGTTCACCTGTTGCGTCCGCGCATCGCACCCCCCGCACCCCCTACTCCGCGACCGTTAAGTAATTCGGATACGTTGAAGTGACGTAACTTAATGACAAGGCGGGAAAACATGTGAAGATTGTGTAGGATATGATTTTGGAGTGAAACTAGGAATTTTAAGTAAAAGATATAGGTAAATTATGATACTTAATACTGGATTTTATCTCATCATATCAGCCCATGGATGTCCACTGCTGAACATAGGTCTCCCCCATTGACTTTCACGTGGAACGGGTTTCGGCTGCTTGCATCCAGCGGCGCCCAGCGACTCTGACCAGGTCGTCGCGGTCGGTCCACCTGGTGGGAGGGCGTCCCGCTCGGCGCTTTCCAGTACGTGGTCGCCACTTGAGAACCTTTCTTCCCCAGCAGTTATCGGCTCTTCAAGCGATGTGGCCCGCCAATTGCCACTTCAGCTTACTAACTTTACAACTATATCCGTCGTTTTCGTTCTCCTACGAATGTCCTTATTGCGGACCCTGTCACGTGGAGAAATTCCGAGTATAGCTCGTTCCATAGCTCGCTGAGTGACTCTGAGCTTATTTATGCGGCCAGCAGTAAAAGACCACGTAACACGCACTGATCTTCTATAGATTTTATCTATAATTTTGATAAATTCCTTCCTTCAAATTTATCTTTACGCACCTGAATTGAAAGTTATTGTGCTATTATGTGAAATCATACCAATAATATCCGTATAACATTTATGATGATAAAACAGGTATCTATCACCTATGACATTTAAAGTCATGTTAATAATCCTGAGCCCCTTTTGCTTGTAAATATTCTATTAGTAATTGCACTCAATATTTTTAATACACTCGCGTGGTTTATATTAGTCAATTTATTAAAAAAAAACAGATAAAAAGACGACCATGGTATTATGACCATCGTACGTACGATAATATTTTCTTAGATCATGATTATACAATTTAATAAACTTAAAGCCTATACATGGCATGTTCATAAATTAATTAAATCATATCACATATAGGAAAAAACGACAGCGATTTCAAAAAAATATATTAAATCCAAAACAGAAGTCTTATGATTGTATTTACTATTCTGAAGAACATACTGACATGTTTGGAGTTCAAGAAATGGTACTAGGCACTATATCTACATAATATTATAATTTTTAAGCCAAAATCGGAACAACATGCTGATTCTTAAACATTATAAACACCTAACATGTAACACATGTTGAACAAATAATGGTGCGTCCATGTTTCGCTAATCGAGCACGAGCCGAGCCACTAACGAACAGGATTCGTTCGTTGCTCGCGATGTCAAGTGTGGACGGTTACAACGAGCCTACAACAACGAGTTCGGGAAACAACTGACAATCGGGCAGAGCGTAGTCGAGCGCGAGACGAATGCTCGTTCGAGGCTCGCAAGTCCGTCCACGCTATGCGAACAACGAACGAATCCTGTTCGTTCGTAGCTCGGCTCGTGCCCGCTTCGCGTAGCATGGACGCACCATAAAATCATCTTTATCTTTATCTAAGACCTTATTAAGAATTGCGATTCACAAACAGTAATCGATTCACTGTATCGAAAAATTCACCACCGCCTAAATAACATTTTGTGAGTACGATAAAAAATCAAATTTCAGGCTTTCAAAAATTGTAAAAGGCTGCAATCGAATCTCGCAATTCTAATTCGATTTGTATAGAATTTTTCGAGTGACAAAATCGATTGTGTAGAAACGATATAACGGTTTTGCAGATGGATAGAGTGAAATTTGTAACGTTACCTAAAATGCCAAAGGTCATTTAAATTTCATTATAAAATAACTATTTTGATAATAAATTAGTTTCACTCGAATACTCTTAAATGGTATCGAGAACTCGATTGTAAGAACTTCATTCGTTTCTCGTAAGTTTTGATTTATTGAGATATTAAATTTTAATCTGCGACAGCGTATCACGTAGTTTCTCTGATCCATCATTTTAAATAATCTTTAGTGTGTCTAAAGTCTAAGCTTTAATTTGTGCAGTACAATTTAATAATTTATTATACAGGTCGTTGTTTTGGTCAGCGACGAGCGACTCAGGTTCGATAATACACATGATACTGGTGCTAAAAAAATATAAAAAAATACTTTATTTTTTTTAATAATAAAAATAAAAAAATTTTTTTTTGAAAATCATGTAATAAGCTAAAATGTAGACATAATACTCAACGGGAGTACGAGGGAGTAAAGGGGTGGGGCGATGGCGGCTTGTGCCTAGCTCTAGTCTGTGCACGTGCCTAGTAACCATACTTTGCGGTAATTTTATTTCAAATTGAATAAGGTATTTCTCAACATATTTACAGTATTTAATGGAATTAGGTCCATTTTTGGGGAATATATATTTTGTACTACCGCTCCTGGGTCGCTTGTCGCCGACCAAAACAACACCCTGTATTTACACAAGCGTTGAAACATAAATCGTTATTTGAACCTACGACTTCAAAAAAGGTAATGATCTGAGAATAACATTAATAAGAACATTAATTAGTAGATTAAGCTATTTTAGACCAAGAGCACTTCCCGTAAATTCAACTTAACAGCTACATAAATACATCCACATTTGGTATAAATGTTGTAATTGAAACTTCAATACATTACAAACGTAATGAACCAAATGCAATACATAATGGTAACCGCACACTACAGCGGGGTCGCGAGACAGGTGCTGTGCGCACGCGCCGACCGTTAGCAGTAGAAAGTGCGCGACCGCGCCGGCACGCGAATAATGTTACCATGATTGTATAGCGTGTTGGGAATCAGCGAATTTGTATTTTATTCTTGATATAGGTGTATTAGAACTGTAAACAGTTTTCAGTTCAGTGTCGAATATGCGATTCATACATACAAACACATACATATAAACTTATACAAAAAAAGTGTATAATAAATCGATTGAAATCCTGAATTTGAATGGAACAAATTCTTAAAGAAATATGGGTATTTTTTTACGAATTAATTTTCCATAGTAAATTATTACAGGAACAGAAACTATAAGACTTAATCGAAAATATTCTAAATAAATCTGAAAAAATATCAAAATATACCATCTCTATACTTCCAGCGTTAAGCAAAATCTTTGAGAAAGTTATACTATATATAAATCAATTGTTAAATCATTTTACCAAAAATCAGATTTTACATGATCATCAGTTTGGATTTACAAAAGGCCGGTCTACGACAGACGCTGGTGCTAAACTATAAATATTTTCTTCTAGTTTATAAATTATTCTTATTGTATATTGCTAAAACTTCTACCTATATCACAAGTTTCTACTAACAATAAATATTATATATGTTATAATAAGTCGACATCAAAAATGAATTAAACCTTATTCTTGAGCAAGTGATTGATAAATTAATTAATTAAATAATATTTATTTCAAGCTCAATGACTCATATTTTGTTAGTTATAAAAGACTTAAAGATATATATATATCTTAACTTATATAATACAATTTTCGTATAACGATAAGACGCAGTTATACGAAAATTGTATTATACAATAATACAATTGTCTATATTAATCCTATGTTACCATCAACTCATAGTCATACTACCAACTTACCGAACATACTAGTGTGATTAATGTCTATAGGAAATTTGACGGGTGCTGTTGTTTTATCTACTTAACTGCACGCCTTCGCGTTTTTTGTCCACCAATACGAATGTAGAGCACTTGGTAATGCCTTAGAAATATCATGACGTACATTTGGAACTGTTCAAGTAAGATTGCAGATGAGTCAACCCTTATTAGGGATGTCATATTTCCTTTAATGTACGCTGAATATGTCATCCTCGTAGTAAGAGAAGTAGTGACCTACATGATGATTTTAAGTGGTAGTGACCGACTGAAGGCCTCGGGTACAATGAGTTTGAGCATCGTGAGGAAACCATAGCTCGGTGGAGTACTTTGTAGTACCCATCTGGCTGGCTACCACCCTCAAGTTGAAAATCTATCGCCAAGCACCTATCGGTGTGTTCCGATAGCTGCACTTGAGAGCGAGATCTTTCTAGACTTTGTGTTTACCACCTTCGGCCACATCATCACTTACTATGGTGAGATTGTGGTTAAACTCAGGCCTATACACTAAAAAAAATGATGATTCTAATTAAAACGTTAAATCTTCCTCGATCAGCTAAAATTATTTATTTGCTTGTCTGGTACATTCGCATTCGATATTAACTAGTGATTCCTTAGTATTTATTAAACTGTATTTTACCATTATACCGACTGCTTTGATATAAATTCTTCGTTTTGGTTCTACAAGTAATGCTTATGCCTAAATTGTCGTTTCTTCTTTTATTTTGCTACTCTATGTAATTAGAGTACGTGGTAAGTACTTGTGTAACGGAGTCTGAAATTAAATCGCCATTTTAGTATCCAAATAATACTTTTTACGAGCTGTGATTACGATTACAAATTGCAGAGCTGCCTTCTGTATGAATTAGAGTTCTAACACACGCAACACGCGTTTAGACTGCCTCGCTTTATCTATTTCCAGAAGAAAACAACTAACATTCCAGATAAATAGTATTATTTGGGATCATCCCTGTTATATGAATCCTGGTTTCAAATAACCAAAAAATTTTTTTTTTCAAAAATCTGTAGTGTTTATAAACGACATTTTTGTTACATTTATATTTAAATATCGTAGTTGAAAATCAGATTCTGATAATTATAGTTGAAACTAGTTTCTGCTCGCGGCTTAGCCCGCGTGGCTTACAGGAAACAAATGACACATTTTTCTACAACAGTAAAACAAAACAAAACAACTTCATCCCGCTTCGAGGGTGGAATAATAAAAAACGCTGAGACACGTATAAAATTAATGTTCAATCTTCAGCCTAAACACAAAATTTGAAGATCCTAACTTCGAAACTTATGGACTTTCATACAAACTTTCATCCCCTATTTTACCCTCTTAGGGATGGAATTTTGAAAAACCCTCTCTTACTGTATACCTACTCTTCACAAAGAATATAATCTCTAAATTTCATGTCTCTAGGACTAGCGGTTTAGGCTGTGCGTTGATATATCAGTCAATCAGTCAGTCAGGATTTAAAATTGTATACGTTACGTTCATTAACAAAGCGTAATCTACTTGTTGCCAAAGCACAACAAATCATCATCCATCAATGGGAGAAAGGTTTTCTTGTTAATCCTGTGATCTGACCTAAATTAACCAAATTTACATGCTATAGCAACGGATTGGTTAAAAGTAAGTCACAAACTGAACTTCTTGATGTCGAAGATCGTACAAAGAACAAAGACACTGACACTTGCCCAAAAGTTAACTATTTCTCCTTTTATTCTATTTTTAGCCTTGGAGGCCCCTTATTTTGTGCTATTTTATCAATACTTTTATAAATGCGTCCTAATAAATACATAAAATAAGGATGCGGGTGCATGTGGCATCCGCAATTAAGTATCGAAGGAAAGGAAGTCGCGAACGGTTGGACCAACCGACGAAACCTCTTTGTTCAGGCATTTTATGTACTGCTCTTTATAGGATTAGTCATTTTATGATGTAGGGTGATTCCCATATCAAGTAAAAATTTCAACCATCATAGCATTGTTCGATTTGATAATGATGTATAGCTTTGATACATATAATAAGCTCTTTGAGGATGCATGATCGGCGAGAATAAACATACTATGGTAAATTAAAAAAAAAAAGCTTCCATAAGGTAAACGGCCCATTACTCGACAGATTTTGAACTTTGCTGTGTTTACAGCTCTGCCAC
Source organism: Polyploca ridens (assembly GCA_951394255.1). Classification (NCBI taxonomy): domain Eukaryota; kingdom Metazoa; phylum Arthropoda; class Insecta; order Lepidoptera; family Drepanidae; genus Polyploca; species Polyploca ridens. Next base: position 14,343,718 of record OX596251.1, read on the forward strand.
GTTGTAGTTAGTAAACTTAGGAAAAAAAAATTTTAATGACAGGTACATCATTTATTATTCTTTTCAATAAATATATTATTATAATGATTGAAAAACAATAAAGTAATCAAATAAATGAACAAATAAAAAGAAGCCATTTGTACCAGTATCCGACAGATTTGTTGTAGTTATCGTCAAGATGTCCTAGAACTCGTCAATTTTGAGTAATAAATTGAACTCTATTTGTTTGACTATAAAGTTCATATTATTTTCATTTTAAAATGGTATTTTTCTCAATACTGTCCCTCAAACAAAATATAAAGGCACTAAAATAACATAACCAAACCAATATCGGTGTCAAATGAAATAAATAGTAACGGTAATTAATATTAATTATTATGGTACTACCCGTGCATGATAACTTGAGTTCCGAGTGGAATGCAACTCCCTCGCCTGCTTCCCCTGCACTTCTCTGATGGCGCTTGTGTATTGTAGTTATATCATGAAGCAATAATCCCGCTACACGTACAATACGGGAGCCATGCTTCGTGATGTGTAGTCATCATCATCATCATCATCATCAGCTTATAATGTCCCACTGCTGAGCACAAGCCTCCTTTCACAAATGAAGGTGAAAGGGAATGGGCAATACTCCACCACGCGTGCCCACTTCGGACCGGTGGAGGTAGGCTAGTGGTCAACCTACTGTTGGAATTTTTCAAGCCGCCTAGGAGGCATCCAACTAGCTTAACGACTATCACAATTAAGTGATAACCGGGACGGCTTTACGTGCCTTCCGAAGCACGGATGATGTGTAGTACTAGTATACAAACAATCAATATCATAAAACATAATAACTAGGCGCAGTGCTTATATTCTTGATACATATTTTATCAATCTGAGCAGTTATATAGCACTGAAACGAGTAGGTACCTTCGTGCCTACTAGTTTCAGTGCTATATAACTGCTCAGATTGATAAAATATGTATCAAGAATATAAGCACTGTGTATCTAACATATCCATCGAAGCATCGAACAATTAACCAAAGTGTAAGTGCACTGAAATTCATTTTGTTTGAAATCTATTCCGCTATAAATCAAGGACATATTAAACAGTTAGATGCAGTGATTGGTCGCTACTGTTATCAATCAGTGCAAAAGCACTCATTAGTTGCGGAATTGGTTTGCTCGGTATTAAAGCCACGCTTAAATAAGCTGTTTTCGAGAGTCATAAATAACGAATCGTCTCGATGTTTTCCAGCCCACGAATATACCACATTCAAAGGCCTGCCAGGTTATACAGAAAACTGAGGAGAATGATAGGACGTGTGCGGTCTATGAGGAAGCCTCGATTCAATCGAAATGGGCTGTGTAAACTATAACAGTCAATTTTGCATCGCTATAGACTGCTATAGCGAGGCAAAATTTACTGTCACTATATCGAAGTGTTGAAGTGCTAGTATAGCAGAGCTAAATTGTCAGTTTGACTCCAGGATAAGAGATCGAGACCAATCCCATGACCAAGCCATGTTTGCCTACGACAAATTATTCAACATGAGCAAACTCACTGGGAAGCGTTTGGGAAGCTACGACCTATCTCCACGTCCAGAATACCACAAAGTTTGAAGACAAAGTTTCAGATAAACTTATGGAACAGATACTTTTTTTTGTTTTTTTATACCACTTAGGGGGCAAACAAGCATACGGCCCACCTGGTCGTAAGCGCTTACTGTAGCCTATGGACGCTTGCAACACCAGGGAATTAGCTTAAACAATTCTACAGAACACTGTCCGTTGTACAAGCGGTAGAACCTTTGAGAAAACTAAATACTCAAAGGGTAGAACACACATAATGAGGCAAAGTCTCTCCTCAGACTGAGGGGCTCTAAACCACTTGTGATCTCGGGATCGTCGACAACTCTGATGGCACATCGTTGAACCGAGTCTAAAGGATCAAGCAGGTATCCAGTTGCCCCCGCCCATAGATGTACTCCATATAAGGCTGGACTTGCGACTTGTGTAAAGTTACAGCCTTTGCCCCGATGTGAAGTACTCGCTCTATCTTGTCTTCTAAGTGACTACGGAACAAAACTTCGCTAGAAATGTCGACGCCAAGGATCCCATTGCTTTTACTGATGTTCAAGGACGTGTTCTGGAATTGTGAAGCAACAGCAAATAATAATAATAATTATCCTGGGACATTCGTCACACACGGTCATCTGATCCCAAACTAAGCAGAGCTTGTACTATGGAAACCAGATAACTGATATAATACATATACTACTTTTTGTTTGTAAATACATACTTAATATACATAATTACACCCAGACTCAGGACATACAGACATGTTCATGCACACAAATGCATGTCCTGTGTGGGAATCGAACCCACGACCTGCAGCGCGTAAGGTGAACCTTAACCAACTGCGCCAACTGGCCCGTCAAATGGGGTTTTCTTAGCGGTGAACGCGCAGGTTTGTGTCTTAGTGGGGTTGTAATGGACTAGGTTTAGTCGACCCCAGTCGGAGACACTAGTTAGTGTACTCTCGACTTAATTAACCGGCTTAATTCACCTCGGTACGAGGGATATTAGCACGGTCCATGTAATGAGCGTCCCCTGTACTGTTATGTCTGCATAACAATGAATGCCGTCAATAGACAGCATTTCATTGATATGCAGTAGGAACAGTGATGGGGACGGCACAGATCCTTGCGGGACGCTAGCATTTATGTCCATGCTGTTGGAGCAACTACAGTCAACGACGGCGACGGCTCTTATGTATCTGCTGGACAGAAAACTGGCAACCCATTTGCATAATCCCTCGGGAAGCCCGTATGCTGGTAACTTTGTTAAAAGCCCCGGTGCCAGGCAAAGAGAGGGCCTAAAAGGTCAGCCTTTTCTTTAGCACTATAGGCCAAGGTCCTGTCCGGCTTACGTAGTGGTGGCAAGGACGACTGGCAAAAGTTTCCTTCAGCAGCCTTGGCAAGAGACCAAAAAGCTCGACTCCCAGAGGGAAGGCTAGTCAGCCTCTTACCAAACCTGCCGATTAAGTCGAATTTAGCCCTGGCAATCTATTGGCAATTAATGCCGGGGTACCTCAGGGATCAGTTCTCTCCGCGACATTATTCTTGCTGCATATCAACGATCTGCTAAAACCCGGTATCTTTGGGTACGCAGACGACAGCACTGTCATGGAGAGCTATTTTTTAAGCACACAGGCCACCAGGGAAGAAATCTTGACGCTTAGAGAGGCCATGGTTGAGCGTATTAACTTGAACCTGCAAGCAGTCTCCGATTGGGGCAAAGCTAATCAGGTCAAGTTTAATCCCTCCAAGACACAGGCGTGTCTATTCACCGCTAAAAGGAGTCCTTTCAACATCACTCCTTCTTTTCAAGATATATCCGTACCGATTTCCGACCAACTTGAACTCCTAGGCTTAACCTTAACTACCAAAATAAATTTTGGTAGTTCTATTGAGTCAAAAGCTAAAACCGCTGCAAAAAAGTTAGGCATCCTCTGTAAGGTGAAGCGGTACTTTACACCGGATCGGCTATTGCAACTGTACAAAGCACAAGTCCGTTCGTGCATCGAGTACTGCTGTCACCTCTGGGATGGATCTGCCAAATACCAGCTGGAGGCCCTTGACTCAATAGACCGTCGTGCTAGGAGACTAGTCGGTGATGTTTCGCTAACTGAGGCGAAATTAACGAGCCTTGAACATCGGCGTAAGGTTTCGTGTTTGTCGGTCTTCTATAGGATATATTTTGGAGAGTGTGCTACAGTATTGTTCAATCTAATTCCTCCATCCCCATTTCTCCATCGAAACACAAGATGCCGGGAGAATTTCCACCCATACGTTGTCGACATCCCGCGTACCCGGACACAACGCTTTGCTTCATCGTTTCTTATACGAACAGCAAAGGAGTGGAACTCTCGTCCGGGGTCTGTGTTTCCCGACACCTATAACCTAGATGTATTCAAGGCCAGAGTGAATAGGCTTTTTCTGGGTAAGCGTGCTATATCCTCGGCCTCGTCATAACTCCTCATGGGGTCAGTCGAAGGTCAAACGCAAGCCGATTTCACATAAAAAAAAAAAAAATCATAAGCTACTACTGAACCTCGAGGCAGCGTTAAATTTGCGTTTCGCATTAGAGATGTTAGGGTCCTGATAGTTCGGGCCGTAGTCCAAGCCTCATACAAGGTCTGCTTATTTTGTCTGGCATCTTTGCAGGGCAGATTAAACCACCGTCGTTTCTTCACCCCTGCAGCTACTTGCGGGTTTGGGATATAACATTCCATTCGCGCCAGTAACGGCAGCTGCACAGGTGTCAGGATCATTTGATGTGAAGCAGAGCTGTCTCCACGGGTACGATGCGTAAAAATTTCGCAATCCATCCCAATCAAGACGCCGGGAGAATTTCCACCCATACGTTGTCGACATCCCGCGTACCCGGACACAACGCTTTGCTTCATCGTTTCTTATACGAACAGCAAAGGAGTGGAACTCTCTCAACCGCTTACCATCAGGCGGGCCGTATGCTTGTTTGCCGACCTAGTTGTATAAAAAAAAAAAAAAAAGTAGTCACACGTCGTCATCCAGGAGGCCGAGTCAGATCGAGTGCATGACACTTCCGGACGCGATAGTGGTCCGATGAGCTAAGTGGCGCATCCACTGTCACTGCATACTGCATAGTTATCCGGTCGCGTAGTCAGCAGAAGGTTCAGTAAGGACCTAGTATGGCTCTCAATATTTGGGATTCTCGTAGGAGAAAGAACCAGTTGTGAGAAGCCATAGGCCAGGGCAAAGTCGTGAGCAGTCTTCCCCGCGAAGTCAGTGGACTACTGCTGAGTTTCTTGCCTGTTCTTCTCAGTTGAAGGACGACTTACGAACTGGTGGTAACTTCAGTAGCTTTGACCTTCATAAGTTCCCTACTAGGGCCTAAATTGAATAAATGGCTTTGACTTTGACTTAAGCCACTCAACATGGGGAACTTTGAAGTCTCCTAGTATCACTAATTCCGCGGAGGAGTACTGCTCCAGTACTTTGTCAGTCGTCAATTGCAGGTGCTCAAATAACCGTTTTTGTGTCCAAATCACCGCTATGGGACCTGTAAAGGCACGCGTAAACTTTGGTGTGGCCACCATGATCTACGCGCGCCCATAAAATCGTCAGGTCCCGGTCATCCAGGCCATGGAGACGGCAACAGCAAAAATCGTCCCTGACGTACACACATACCCCGGCACAGCACACAAAGTTGTGCTTCAGCTTGTACCCGGGGTAGTGTAAATACGTTGTATCATCAGGGCAGGATATTTGCGTCCGTTAGAAATAGCAGGGTTGGCTGTGCAGCTTCATGATGTTGGTGGACTGCATTTTAAAGTCCCCTGATGTTGCAAAAGTCCACCGAAAGTGGGAAGAACGCGAAAGCCGCTGAAGAACCATTTCTTTTATTTTCCTTGGCATAATTTTAAAAAGGCTGAAATGAGATTGCAGTGTTATTCCCCGATATGGCTGGACAGGTTAGTTGGTGTAGTTAGTTGGTGCGGCATTCGGAATGGCCCCGGTCCCCCCATGATAGTCGGCCGGGTCCATTCCGGCCTCCTCCTCCAACACGACCAACTATACCATGGATTATGCGCAAAGCGGCGGGTCACCTCCCAGGGCGGAGATTAAGTGATCCCTGGGCTCGGGACCCTACAACCTGCGGGCAGCCAGCGGGCAGCTGTTTCACCGGGTCTCCCTGACCGCCGCAACAACACGCCGCGCCTGAACAACACAACTGTGTTGCGACACCACTGGTCCCCACACACTGCCACTACAGCGCTTCCATCACACACACAGAGCTCCATGAGGAGCTCTGGCGACCTTACTCACCGCAGAAACACAACACCACATTAGCATAGCATTATTTGGCTGCGATCTTCTGTAAGATGGAGGTACTTCCAAAGTCGGGCTACTCCGAATTTCGAACGGGACAACCCTGCTGTCTTTTACCGACTGTCTTTTTGCTTGTCTTGTACTGCTGCATAAATAAACTCAGTCCCTCGGCGAGCTTTGGAATGAGCTATGCTTAGAATTTCTCTACAGACAGGGTCCGAAATGAGGACATGCATAGGAGAACTAAAGCGATGAACATAGCTTGTAGAGTAAGCAAGCTGAAAGGCCAATGGGCAGGCCACATTGCTCATCATCAAAAAAGACAAAAGAAAGAAAAATAAAGAAATCAATAAAACCGTGCAGAGCAAAACAATTAATAGTTCCAGCTGGTAACCAAACACAGAAAGTCGAAAGGCAACTGCGAACATAGGGAACGTTTTTATTAAAAATCATTAACTGTAGATTTCAATAAGACACCTATCATCCACTTTTTCTCTGTCATAGACTCTACGAAATTTATTTATTTATTTATTTATTTAAAGACACAGTAACAAGATACAAACCAGATCTTACAATTTCAAACATTATTTAAAAATACAGTTATAAATTTGTATCCCTATTATAACTGTGTACAACATTTGCAAGATAATAATGTACATAGATAATAAAGATTTTATTAAAAAATATATACGTGCATGCTAAATACAAATTAAATTACACAATAAATATAACATGTTAACTAACAATTTTACTGAATAAACAAAACAATCCATAGGTATATCGAAGTTATATTATATCGTAAAAACTCTTAATTATAGTTAAATAATTATTAAAGTTTTGGTAGAAAATATCCAAACTTTTACTATTCTCGTTGAAAAACCTACACATGCGAAACAGAGGGTTATGAAAAGATACATTATTTGAGGTTTTTGGTAAGTAAAACAATTGTTGCGTACGTTTACTACCAATTTTTAAGGAAACACAGCTTAACATAGAAGGAATGTCAATTTGGGAGTTCATAATTTTATAAAGCATTGTTAGGTCACAAACTATACGCCTCGATTGGAGAGTACTTACTTTAAAATGAACTAGCCTGTTCTCATATGTGGGTAACTTTCTCCTAAGACCCATTTTAGAGCTTAAGTGTCGAATGAATCGCTTTTGAATGGATTCAATTCTGTATATATGGTTGTTATAATATGGTGACCAAATTACAGAACAGTAATCAAGAATGCTCCTAACTAAGGTGGTGTACAAAATCATAATACTCTGATGTTTTTTAAATGGAGTTGTTGTTCTAATTATAAATCCCATGGCCCGATTAGACTTTGTTACTAAATACTGATAGTGTTGTCGAAACGTAAGTTTTGAGTCTATCCAAATCCCTAAATCTTTTGCTGCATCAATTTGCTGTAAACTTAATGTATTAATGTGATAAGGATACCCAATACGTGCCCTGTTTCTCGTGAAGGAAATAAAGAAACATTTACTTTCATTAAGAGTCATATTATTGTCAATGCACCATTTACTTACTAGATTAATATCTTTTTGTAGTTCCAGACAGTCTTCAATTGATCTAATACGACGGTAAATTTTTAAATCATCAGCGTATGCCAAACATTCGCTTGATATTGATTGAATAAGGTCATCTATAAACATCAAAAAGAGCAGTGGACCCAAATTTGAGCCCTGAGGTACCCCGGATACAGACTCGAATGGAATAGATTCATGTCCATAGACAGTTACGAGCTGGTTTCTATTCGATAAATATGATTGAAGCCAGCGTATAAGTGAACCATGTATGCCCAAATGATAAGCTTTCTGACACAGGACAAAGTGATCGACTCGGTCAAACGCCTTTGCAAAATCCGTGTATATCGAGTCTACTTGGATTTTATCGTTGAATGCCATGCATATATAATTTGTGTATGTGAGTAAATTTGATGCTGTGGAGCGGTTTTTTACAAAACCGTGTTGTTTGGTACTAATGACATGTTTCAGATGGGAGTAGATGTGGACATACACGAGACTCTCAAAGATCTTCGCAAAACAGCTAAGAATACTGATAGGTCTGTAATTCGAAATATCCTTTTTGTTGCCAGATTTATAAATAGGAACTATTTTAGCTATCTTCCAAAGATCCGGAAAACAGCCAGATGACAGCGACTTATTGTACAGAATCCCCAACGGCTTCACTAAAGCTGGAGCACACCTACGAATAAAAAAAGGAGGAATACTGTCTGGGCCAGCTCCCTTATTGGGGTCAAGACTTTTAAGAGCTGTGTTTATATCTGTATCAGAAATTTCAATTTTGGATATGCTGTGATTTGGTGGGGAAAATTGTGGAACGTAATGTTTGGAACAATTATGGTTAAATACTGAAGAAAAGTATTTTGCAAATAAATTGGCGATATCTATTCCACTGCTGGCATTTTCATTTTGATAATACATTTGACTTGGTAGATCGTTGGTATTTTTTTTAGACTTAGTATATCTCCAAAAAGTCTTAATATTAGACTTAAGACTTTCCTCAATTTGAGATATATATAACTTAAAACACATCTCAGTTGCTATCTTGGCTCTATGTCTCAGGAGAGAAAAAGTATCGAAGTCACGCGGATTTCCAAACTTTTTGTACTTATTATGGTATTTGTCTTTTTCTTTAAGAATTTTTATCAAAGATTTTGTAAACCATGACGGGTATTTAGTACTCTTAGGTTTTATTTTAGGAGTATGCTCTTCTATAGCTTCCCAAAGTTTATTGTAAAACACTTGGAGGAAATCGTTACAATTGAGATGGATATAATGATTCCACTCTATCCGAGAGATATCAGCTACGCATGCCTCAATGTTTGTTTTATGGAACTGTAGCCTATATGGGTTATTCTCCTTTAACAAGCGCGGTTTGATGCATTTAACAATGATTTCTAGTGGTGGATGATACTTATCCACACGACTCATAGCTACTGTGCCTGTGACATTACAACTCAGACTCAGAGGACCAAGTATTAAATCGAGAATGTTACTATTACAGTTATACACTGAGTTATATTGAACAAGATTAGTTGTAGATATAAAGTCACGCAACAGCAACGATTTGTCACCAAGTGATTTTGAAGAAATATCCGTACACCAGACCATTTCAGGTAAATTAAAATCACCTACAATCAACGTTTGATCATTTGTAGACGAAAGTGTAATTTTTTCACAATTATCTAAGTATTCAGAAAATTGAGTTACTGAGATATACGAGGGTAAATATACAGTGCAAATATTGAGGTAATAATTTTTGAGCTTAATTCTTACCCATATATCCTCTAATGATGTCTCCCAATTTTGCATATGTTCCGAGGAGATATTCCTATTAACAGCAATAAGTACTCCCCCACCATGAGCTTTATTATATTTTAAACGAAACTCATCAGGCCGATCTTTACGATAAACGATATATCTTTTATCAAATAATTCCGCGGACAAAACGGACTCATCAAGCCATGTTTCACATAAACAGATTATATCATAATTGTTATTTAAGATTGATTGAAATACATTAACAGTTTTTGATTTCATACCTCTTATGTTCTGATAATAAATTGAGAGCGTACAGTTAGCCATTTTTATAAATAATTAGTCCTATTTAATTGTACAAATTTCACCCATAAAGGACAGGGTAAACTACTGTAAGGAGTCCAATGACTGCAGATTATTTATTTGAATGTAGCGTGAGGTTTCATTCTTGCGCATGTATACATGTCCATTTCTGACCCATACGAATTTATAATTTATTTCCTTAGCTTTAAGTCGGGCAGCAGCATGTAAAGCTTTATTGGTCGGGGACAAGTGCTCAGATACATATACTGGTACATTATCACCATTGATGCCGAGAAGACCTGAGTTCAATTTATTGTCTGGATGCGATTTGTTGTATCGCATTACAGCCGAGTAGAGTTCATCCCGACAGCGGGTGCTGCGTAATTTCACGACGATTGCTCTTGGTCTATTATTGGTTTTATTCATACTGGCAACTCTGGTACACTTTAAAATATCGGTATCTATCATATTGCACGAAACCACGTGTGCAATTTTTTTGACAATGCTGACAACATTTTCTGATTTCTGCTCGGGCACTCCTTGTATTTCTACATTAGAATCTCTGAGTTGTTGTTCGATTTTATTTAAACTATCTGTCAAATGCGATACTGTAGACCTTAGTTGATCACATTCAGTTTGTATGATCTTGGTATCTTTACATACATTCAGAATAGTTTTATTGAGGTCATCATACTGATTACTCACAAACTGTATAGAATTTTGGAGATCTTGCAGTTTCTCTTTAATAGGTGCTAGCTCAGATTCCAGCAAAGGTCGAATCATAGTTTTCATCTCATCGCGTAAGCACGAGCGGATCTCAGTTTTGATAAGTTGAATTAGCTCATTATTAGGAATACTGGAGCTATCCTTCCTACGCATTGTAATATTATCGCGCACAGAGTCCTCGCTGTCTGGAGAATTAGCTGTACGCGTATGAGTAGACTGGATCGGAGTATTCGAATTATCAACTTTCGGTTTTTTATTCTTGCATCCCTGACACACCCAGGTCAGTTTATTTTCCCGGGTCATAGTAACCCGATATCGTTTTTCGGATATATTGGCGCATATCAAATCATAATAATTACTGCAGGTCACACATTTCAGGCACTCTTTGTCTACTATGACATTACAACATCCGGCACACGATTTCTGCTTCGAAGCCATTGTATAGAGTAGTAACGTAGTTCGTCGTAAAATGTTCGTTATAATGTAAAATATACGCGATAGATCTGTTAAGAGTTGTTTATTTACAATGAGTACTTAATAATCTCGAAAACATAAGACTAATTATAAATTTTTGTTTCATTTAATTATTTTTTATGTTTTGACGAGTTCTAGGTCATTCTCTTGTGCGTACTCACAAACGAATAGCCTAAACTCGTCAATCCCGTATTTGATACCAAAAAGTTATGTATATAAACCCCATATGTAGAACAATAAATAAAGAACTAATAATGCGTTTTTCAAGAAATATGTTTTGACAACAATTCGATTCAAACTCCGTATAGTATTTTAAATAATACTCAATGTCGAGATTACATGCAATTTTTCAATCGTGTCCCAGTTATCGTCAAAAAAGTATTAATTTTGACGAGTTCTAGTACAAACAGGGATTAATAGGTACCAGTAGATGTCATACGCGAAAAAAAATACCAAATGATAAAAATAACACAATATTATGGGTTACATCGTTAGAAAATTTACTTGACTACTTCACAAAATAATCACACAATCAAAATGTCCGACCGATCCAGCAAGACAAGAACCCTAACGTGGTAAGCCGGGATTCACATTCAGTAGCTAAACTCACAAAAAACATCAAAATTTGGAGGTGCTTACCTTTGATCGCTTTGTATTCCGACGCCAATACATGTTTTGACTAAATTTTGTCATTCTAATTATAGAATATATTACTGTTAATATGTTGCCATAAAATGCTTTTAGTAAGATATTGGTAAAATTAAATTATTGTCATTTTTTTACAATCTGACGAGTATTGGGACACTGTCGAAATTACCAGCGTTTACCTTACTATTCAAGCGTGTCAGTGGGCGGCAACGTTTTACCAACAGATTGCATAATATGTATGTTGACACATAGTGGTGTGGTATAGAGTTGATATTAGACTGACGGCTCTCGCACTCGGCTATGCGCCTTTAGCAATTCACATGGCAGTATTGTCATTGTTTTCGTCTCGGAAGTTCAATTTAGAATTCGAAGGCCTTTATCACGGGACATGACGTTACTACACTAAACTCTCATCTCTTCAGTATGTAAATATAAATGACTATTAATACTCTTAATAGAGCCTATAAAGCACATATTCCTGCAGTACCAATAAGCTACCCGGAATCAAAATCAAATTACGCTGAGACCACGATCTCCATGGTATTTCAAATGGAGTGGAACACATTTTTTCCGACTACCATTTATTGAGCTCGTGCCAGGACCACGAAATTTCCGTTCGTCATCGTCCACTGGGTGATCTGTTTTAAGGTTCAGTTGGTTTAACAGAAAAACCTTTGAATATGGCTTTCAAACAACAACAGTGAATAATCTTTATTTGAATTATGTACCTATCTAAAAAAGTGCTTAACATAACATTTAAAAGCGAAAAAGTAGAATTAGTATGAGTCAAGCATAAATGAACGAGTATACAAGTGTAACGGAAAGGGTATATAGGGTGACTGGTAATTAATAATAATAATAATAATAATAATAATAATAATAATCATTTATTTAGAACAGAAAAGCAAAAACATAAAATTAGTGAGCCCTGCATCCCACACTAGGACAACCTGTGTTGTGGGAATACAGTACAGTTAACAATTTAAACAGATCGGTATGGATGACAAAATTTTAAAGTAATTAAAAGGAACAAAAAAGATTAGCTTAAGGGGGTTAGTTACAAATTCTTAATGGTATGTTATAATTGAAGGGTGCATATGTGTGTGTAAGTGTGTGTGTTTGCGGCAATGAGTGAGAAGTACATTACAAAGATGAGTTAGAAAAATAAATAATAATAAATTTGATATTACATAAATAATTCATAATATAAGTATGCTGATATTGAAAGTACTATAAATACACATATTATTTATAAAAAGATACATAGGTTTATCGGATATAATAATGGTACCATATATACTGGAAACAATGAGTCCTAGTTAATTCAGGGGTTTTAGACGTCGCATGGCAGGAGAAATTCGGTATACCCAGAGATAGGTATAAAAGGAGCAGCTGAGGGCATAAATAAAGCATGGAGGGATGGGAAAGGCCTGGCCCCCACTCATCGACTGGAGTTCTAACAGAGTCAAAAGCACTCAGGATCAAAGGGAGGAATGACGATTGGATGAGACTATATGAAAGAAGTCCATCGACCAGTGAAAGGGCCAGGCCGTGACGTTATATAGTAGTCCGTATGAAATTCTCCGTAGCATTGTAATTGAGCGTAGAGAGCAAGGTCGTGATTTTCTTTTTGCAAACATAACGTGATGATTTCAAAATTTCAAGGGTCTTATCCAGGTGCTTGTACAAAAATGGTCCTTTGAATGAATTTGCACGCTGTGCGATTTGAGTTCTTGTACGAGGAATTACCCAGGAGGAACGGCGTGAAGATCGTGTAGTAGGTGCCACTGTTAATAAAGCTGTCTTGTGAAAACGTAACGCCACACCGAGGATGTATAATTGCCGAACTCGCAGAAATTTCGTATCATCATATAGTCTGTCAGTAGAGTATCTAAATGGCTTATTGAAGGCAACTTTAAGAAGGCCCCTCTGTGCTCTTTCAATTTTCAGGAACAAAGTTTTAGTTGCCGATCCCCAGCTAACAATACAGTAGCCCAAGATAGATTGGCACAGCGCTTGGTAAACAATTTTAATAGTGTTTGAGTCAGCTACTAGGCTCAGTTTCCTAAAAATGTGAGTCATCTTACGGATCCGGCAACACAAGGCATTAATTTGGGAATTCCATGTCAACTGGTGGTCTATAGTGACACCAAGGTATTTGAGGCTATCCACACACTCCAGTTCGGGGCAGTTGCAAATTAACTTGGAGTGAGAGGCACACGTATGCAGTACAACTTTGATAGCATGGGGTTGTGTTCTCTGGGAAATACGGAAGGCCATATAGTATTTGGTTTTGCTCGCATTTAAAGTGAGCAAATTGCTTTGCAGCCAATGAGCCACTCTGGACATTCCCCGTTGGGCCACATCAACAACCTCTGACCATGTATCGCCATGAAAGATAAGTGCTGTGTCGTCAGCAAACGTATAAATATTTGCTTTATTAAGATGAAGCTGGCAAAGATCATTGATATAGACCAGAAATAACGAAGGTCCGAGCACACTGCCCTGCGGCACCCCGAAAGATACAGTTGCGTAGTCACTGTACTGGTTTGAGATACGGACTCTCTGCTTTCTATTAGTTAAGTAAGAGCGGAACCAGTTCAGAGATGTGCCACGCACTCCAAGGAGCTCAAGCTTTCTTAGTAGAATGGGCCAAGACACCGTATCAAAAGCCTTGGCCAAATCAAGAAAGACTCCTAAACATTTTTTGCCGGAGTCAAGGGTTTCAGATACGCGGTCCACAAGAGCCACCACAGCGTCCTCGGTTGATTTAGATGCTCTGAAACCGAATTGGTTGGGAGATAGGATATTGTTATTTTCAAGGTAATCCAGGAGACGTTTGTTTATTATCTTTTCTAGTATCTTTGATAAGGAGGGGAGTAAAGAGATGGGCCGATAATCAGATATAGTTGAGGTGTTGCCAGATTTGAAAACTGGGCAAATATCTGCAACTTTAAGACAGTCTGGGACTTCACCCAATAGCATGCTCAAGTTACATATGTGAGCAATGGGAGAGACTAAGACATGACTGGCAAGCTTAAGAACCTTATTACAGATCTGATCACTACCAGGGGCAGACGACATTTTTAGATTAGAGATTATCTTACTAATTTCGAATTCATCGGTGGGCTTAAGGAAAAAAGAGTTAACTGGTGGATTATCAATAACAACAGACTTGGCCAGATGAGATTCAGTTTTATGCAAGTGAGAGAGAATATTCGTTGCGAGGTTGTTGCCAATTGATGAGAAATAATTATTAGCGCAGTTAAGGGAGTCAATTTCACTGGAATACACTCTAAGAAGGTCACTTGGGTCTGATTTGGTAGACTTAATGTTACAAATATCCTTGATTGTACCCCAGAGCTTTTTGCTATTGTTTTTACTAGCAGCTATACGGTCAGCGTCATATGTGTTTTTTTGATCTTTCAGCAAAAGGTCACAATAGTTTCGATATTTCTTATACTTTGTTTGTAAAGAGAGGTTACATGGGTACTTTCTGGCCTCTAGGTGGAGTGAATCCCTATGTCGGATACAATTTAGAAGTTTACGAGTCATCCAGGGCTTCTTAATAACTTCAGAGCTTCGAGGCTTTTTTTGGACTGTACTGTTTTTAACAGCATAACTAATAATATTAACTAAGTTATTGGTAGCAGTGGTAACATCCACTTCAACATAAAAGTTGGCCCAGTCCATGCGCTCGAGGGAAGCAACTACATCATTAAAATTTGTTTGGGTGATGGTTTTGGGCATAGGGGGATTCGTCGCTATGTCATTATTAATACCAATAAGGACAACGTCATGATCAGAGATGTCAGAGTCACAAACAACCACACGACAAGTTTTTTTGGTCCTTATCATTGCGTGGTCTAAACAGTTAGGACCTCGTGTAGGCAAAGTGTGACCTGCAATGAATCCATAATGAGTCATTAGATCAAGATAGTCAAGACATCTTGAATCTGTAGCGTGAGGTTTGATGTCTATGTTTATGTCACCAGTTAAGATACATGTATTACTAGATAAATGGGATATTGTAGCTTCCAAGGAGTCAAGAAATAGTGTTGTATCACGAAATGATGGAGAACGGTATATTGCTACTATACAAAGCTCATGACCTAATTTCAAGACTAGGCAATTTCCATCATCAAAGAGGGGCTCTTGGACTTCGACTTGTAGTCCAACTTTGTGGAATATAATCAAGCCATCATTTTGGTTCCGCAATCTTGTAGATGAGTGGTAAATATAGTTTGGTAGGTATATTTTTGGTGAGTTGTCATCAATCCAACACTCAGTCAAGATAATGAAATCGGGCAAAAACTTTAGTCTGTATAGAAATATAAGAAATTGATCGAAGTTTTTTCGGACGCTTCTAATATTTAGCGTAAGCACTAATGTTTGGTGCAAATGATCACCCAGCATGGGCATACATTCTTCGGCCGAACTAGCTCTGGAATTGTCTATTAATGTAATGTTGTCAATGTTATCAATAAGATCAGTATTAACCATCATTTTGACAACATATAATTGGGATAGAAAGTCACACAGGAACTCCTGCGTGCTTTTATTGCTTTAGTTTTTATGGTTTTACATTGACAACAAAAAGTAAAATATAGACGTTTCATTAGTAAGAAATCTTTTATATTATGAGCATTTGAGTAAGTGGCCGCGAAATCTTGAATCAAGTAGAATGAACTATGGGTGGTATATGATGGTAGAATAGGAAATTTCCCTGGAAATAAGTATTGGGAAGCAGAAAACAGCTTAATTTATCACAGGAAAGATTAGCTCCGATTGTATGAATATGGTACGTTTTAATAAAATATATAATACAAATAGAATAAGATAATGATGTTTGATTGTGAAAATGAAGTAACAAGTTTATAGTGTTGGTGTAAATTCTAATGTGTGTATTATTGGAAATGATTTGATGTAGAGTATTTTGTAAAGAGTAAGAAAATTGAACAAAAAATACAGCAAAGACTAGTGAGTACATGATATAATTATTAAGACATCTAGATTCAAAAGTGAATAACATAATGGCCCATAAAGTTAAATGGGGACACGACAAGCCAGATAAAATCCTAAAATTACAAGAGGTAAGCAAATTATTGAGATTGGTGTCAATCATACAAAACGAGCTGCTTGCCGACTGACACTGAAGACCGAGTCATTTTTCTCGTAGTTTCTCGAGATCACCTTCGCAAGATACACGGATCTGCGGTGACCCTTCTTCTTTGCGTAGGAAAATTCGTCCGAACGACGTCCAGCAGTAGGCATAACCGAGTTCCTTAGTCAGTTCGCGGGCAAGGTAAAAGAGCTTACGTTCCTTTTGTGTCAGATTTTCAGACATGTAGATAGGATTATTAGGGCCCTCAGCATTAATAAGGGAGGTACCCAGTTTGTCGTTTACGTGCTCTTTGTTGTACTTTTTATAGGACATCAAGAATTTATCCCTCAAGCAAACGGTAGTGAAATCAACTATAATTGGTTTGGCTGCAGCTTTGGTGGCAATGCGATATACGTCTTTAATTTCATTACTCTGCATCGGTACACTCAGACTGACAGCTACGCTATTGATTATATTTTTGAGGTCCTCCTTTGTTTCTTTTTGCCCTTGCGGGAAATTTCTTATTTCGATACTGGTGTTTCGAACTTGGCGTTGCAGTATCTCCAACTGTGTTTCGAGAAATTGAATGTGGTTTTGATCATTCTTTCTTTCTTCTTCAAGGAGATCAATTCTGCGGAGTGCTTCATCATATTTATTGGACATAGAGTCCACGGACACTTTAACCTCGCTAATCGAGCTGAGAATTATGTCAAACTTCTCATCCTGTCGTTTTTGTAGCGCAGCAAACATGTCGATAATTTCGGACTTACTTATATCGTCCGTATCCCCACGCTTGCGTTTCGGTACGTTTCGTGAGCCTAGGATGTGAAGAGAAGAAGCAGCATTCATACCAACATCCTTGCCAATATCCGCTACATTTGTATCAGAGGAGTAGTGCTGTAGAGGCGTTGCAAATGATGTCGGTAACGGAGACATCTCCTTTGGTGGTACGTTTGGTGGGGTGCGGTTCATAGGCATTACTCTAAGTAATTGAAACAGCAGCAAAATGACGCCAATAGAGCTAATAAATAGCTGCGTGTGTGTGGGTCGTAAGGGTATTAAATTGCGTGATGAGTATGATTTAGTAGTATGGACTCCGTTACCAAGCGCAAGTTTCTCAGGTTTCACCAAAGATCTTCAATAGTTAAAATTCCAATGCTAAAGAATAAAGTTTGTAAGTGTCCGGAACACGACCAGTGAACTTGTCTATGGTATATTTTTAATGTTGGTAGCACTGCAAATCTGTCAGTGTCAGGTCGAAATGTCAGGTAGGTAGGCAGGTATCAGTCGGTGAATTTGGAATTAACCTAAATAAACTTGAGGGTCGGTTTAACAACAACAGCTGATCAATGCTGTGATTGGGTTCTTCACTGGGCCTCCAAAAACGTAACCAGCGAATCGTGAAACCTCGGAGTGAGTGTGCGTGAATTTCAAAATATAACAGTGAAACCGGGTTTATATTAGATGTAGAAAAACTTGATAATTCTCGGCTCACCAGGAAGTCTTGATAGCTCGAACCACTGATTAGGATGCGAGGATGGAAGTGTTCAATGTTTTCAGCAGCAGCTCCAGCAATTACTATTTATTTTCGTATAAAAAAGTGCACGGGTCCAACAAAAGTGTTTACATGGAAACGTCCCCCCAAAATGCAGGTCGTATCGTCCGTTGTACCGCCGGTGAGGTCACGTTGGACATTCAACTACTTTATATGAAACGTGACTCATATTGATTACCCATCGTCAGCTCCTAGACTGAATATGTCCATTTTTTGGAGCCTCATTTTGTAGTTGTTTTGTTTTTGTTATGATAAAATAGGGCGTCTGGTATGTCATGCGCAGGTAAAATACTTTAAATTTTTGTAGACTAGTAGTCCGTCGCAGTTTCACCCGAGTTATCTTTTTTTAAAATTAATCATTAATATTTATAAGCAAGTTTATTTAAATACATATTGAGCACTTTTGGCTAAGCCACTTTGTAAAGTACTTAATGTGATGATAATTCAGTGGAAGGACGTCGAATATCATAACGATTGCTGTAGATTCGAATCTAGAGGTATACATTTTGTTTGTTTTTATGTTGGTTTTTTGTTTGTCGGGCTAATCTCTGGAACTACCAGTTGGATTCGTAAAGTTCTTTCACTAATAGGAAGCTACATTATCCCCGAGTGTTATAGGCTAATTTTACCCTGGGAACGCGGGTGAAACCTCGTGGGCCAGCTAGTCTTAAATTTTTTTGAGCTTTCAGTCAAAGAAAAACATCCAAATAGCAAGGTGTAGAGTTGTTTGTAGCACTCGACTGGCCGGCTACCACCCTCAAGTACTGTGGCCCGATTCTGGTAATACGAAACGATCCAAATGTCGCTAGAGTTTAGAAATCGTCCAACAGTTTTAATTTCGTATTCCCGTGCTACTTCCATCGAATGATAACTCAATTGGATTGAAACTCATATAAGCAAGCAATAACCTAACTACTCATGTGGGCAAAAAAATATATTGTCATATTAATCCTTATTGATTTACCAATTAACCTTTATTTGACAAAAAAAAATTCAATCGTAACTGTTTCGATTATCGAGTCCGATTTAATTACCGAATACGCTTGCAACGATAGGTACGTTACTCGAACTTCGATAGGATCGTTCTTCAACCGTGCATAATGTGTTACGAGAATACGAAATGCAATACGATTGCAATTCAACTGTTAAATCGTTTAAAAGTCGTTGACGTTTTGTTACGAGAATCGGGCTACTTGTATTCTGGCTTGAAAGAAGAAAAAAGAAGAACTTGAGATCCAGTTCCATTATACGCTTTGCGTCCTTACGCCCTTATTCCTTCAGCCATGTCAAGTAGTCAAACACAATTTATTCTTATTAATAAAGAATAAAAAATGCCATAATGACCGTCGGATAACACTAAACACAGATCTTTAGGTATAAGCTTTATTAGATATTTTCCTAAATATTAAAAGCAGCTTATAACTGGCTTTTATAATTCAATATTATATATAAGAGGCAATAAGATAATAGGATTTTGACGGTACATTAGTTTTGTGTGAGCAAGGCTTAGAAATATTGTTTGTTTACCTTTTATATAAAAAGTAGCGTTATTAGTGTTACTATAGTATCGATATCTATAACGGAAAACTCCGTATTCTTTATTTTTGAAACTAGTTTCTGCTCGCGGTTTTAGCCACGGAAAGTAATCCATATCGTTCTCGAAGTCACATCAAAAGTTACTTGCCAAATGTTGTCAATGATTGCGTCAACTCAAGACACATTCATCATGCTGAGCAATCTATTTATGACACATCTATCTTAAGAGGAAAGGATGGCTGCAAGAAATTTGAAAAAATAGGTTTTTAACATCGGAAGGCACGGCAGTGCCCCCACCAAGTCGAGCGCGAAGCAAACACTGCCGTACCATCCTTTACTGGAACCATTTCGCCGCATTTTCAGGCCCCTATTTAAGAACCTCTGGATAAGACCAGAACGCAGAAATTTTCGTCATCCAGTAAGCTATAATCCCACCAAAAACATTTTTATGTAAAATGTTGCCGCCAAGACATATAGCTTGCACTGTCAAAAAGTTATCAGATTTCAGTAGAGCCAAGCTTATAACTCTACTTGCCCTTAATCTACAAGCCCTAACTTCACAAACTCTACACCGTAGTCAAAATATGTGGCTTGGCCGTTTCGCTACTGTCACATGAGAGTAAGGTGAAAAATGTATTCACTGTTACTTTTTTGTCATACAATAGTTCTTGTAGTAGTGAAACGGCCAAGCCACATATTTTGACTACGGTGTGTAGAATTTGTGAAGTTAGGGCTTGTAGAGTAAGGGCAAGTAGAGTTATAAGCTTGGCTCTACTGAAATCTGATAACTTTTTGACAGTGCAAGCTATATGTCTTGGCGGCAACATTTTACATAAAAATGTTTTTGGTGTCATTCATTTTTGTTCCGCGGAACACGCTATCTCCATCTCATCTCCAAGCGAAGATTAGACATAAGTTTGTTTCATCTGACATTGCCATATTTTTCTGGCTTGGTACGCACTCTTAAGGTCTACGCTAGGCAAGCCGAGTACGAGCTGAGTCGCTCCGCGCGTCTCGTCGTCGCTCCACAGGCTCCATGTAAGTCCATACTTGACACCGCGAGCGAACTATGCGCAGAGCGCGGCTCGGCTCGTACTCTGCTCGCCTAACTGAGAACCACCTTTATATTTTATCTATCACTCTGTACATCAAGTAGAAACTGATTAATTCCCAGATGTACACATATCTTTAACAGCTTATTGTCATCACTAAGGAATGATTTTCAACTCCTGCAGAGCTATTATAAAACGTCGGATTATGGTCGGATTCGATATCGGAAACGGATTCAAAAATTTCCGAGGCGAATTTCAGCACTTGCTATTTTAATTCATGTACACAAATGTATGTCCTGTGTGGGAATCGAACCCATGACCTGCGGCGCGATAGCGTCTAAGGGTAAAAGTGGGAATCGCGAGTGAAACGAAAATCTAGTCCTAATATAAATTTGCTTTCCTTCTTTGTTGTTACCAAGTATAAGGTATAACTAAACAAAAAAAAACGTTTCATTTTCATTCAGTTAGTTAAAAAATACGCACAGTTTGTTATCAAACTTATCCGCACTTTAGAACAAAAACTACAGAAGCAAAAATTGCAGTGAGTCTGCCACTCAGTCTGGCACGGGGGCCTGGCGCTGGCTGGCACGCTGCCCGCACCGATGTTGCTCAAACTTTCCATTATATCTCAAAGTTTATCCGGCGGGGTGTGACGTCACAGTAATTCCGCTCCACTGGTTCCGTTCCTTATTATTGGGTATTTTCGGCGTGAAGCTAAGTTGAAGAGAAATATGATTTTAATAGCTATATGGTATCTAATGTAATCTATGTTAGATACGTACCTGTGGAAGTGTTTGTTTTTGTTTATACCACTAAGGTGGCAAACAAGCATACGGCCCGCCTGATGGTAAGCTGTTACCGTAGCCTATGGACGCTTGCAACACCAGGGGAGTCACTCGCGCGTTGCCGACCCTGCAGAAATCTCTTCACATCCTTTTTGAAGAACCCCAAGCTGTACTGTTGTTTATATTGAACTCGTTTCCGCCCGCGGTCTCACCCGCCTTTCCGATGGATTTTATGTTATTCCGATTATTCTATATGCTATTCCAGGTTATGATCTACCTGTGTGTCAATTCTTCAGAATTGGTTGTGCCGTTGGATCGTCAAGAAGAACAAACAAACAAACAAACTCACTTGAGAATCCTTTCTATATCCTTATTACTAATAAATGCGATTTCAGTTTGTTACACTTTCACGCCTTAACTATTCAACCGATCACATGTTTTGGCAAGCATATAGCCTATGGTATGGCGAAAGCCATAGGCTACTTTTCATCCCAGGAACGCGGGTGAAGCCGCGGGAGACAGCTAGTTTATTATATTGGTAGGAAGCTAGGAAGTAGAATTTACACGAATGATATCCCAGGGGGGCTAAAAAGGAAGGAAACGCCGAATTGGATTGAGTTCCCATTAGGAATTGAATTACAAATCGCAAAATGGTCACTTAGTAGGCAATTCAGAATATGATCTCAATACGATTCTAATTCTGCAATTCATTTTTTTGACAGTTTTCTATGGAGATTCGTAAAATGGCTGACAAATAGGAATTGCTTTTGTGTCAAACAGTAGAATCATAAGAGGATACCGAGGAGCAACTTATTACAATTCAATTTAGAGGTTTTGTTGAAAATCAATGAATAATGGGGGAATTTCGAGGTTTTTCTAACACCCATAAACCATTTTATGGAATGTTAAAAGCTATTGGCTACCAATAAAGTTCTTTTACCATCAATTTTGTGATAACCTAACATAGTACCATCGTAATTTTTACATGTTTAATATTATACTATTTTTCCACCCAGAAACCCCTCTTTATCCCCATAGGGGTTGAATTTTGAAAAGACCTTAGTAGTTGCCTATGTTATAAGGAACCTGTGTGCAAAAGTTCAAGTATCTCTGTACTCTGCGGTTTGAGCTGTGCATGCATCTGTCATGCAGTCAGTTTCTTATATATTTGATTTTATATAAAGATTACTTACATACCTACTTATAATCTATTTGAAATTAACTAATAATAACAAAAAGCTTTAAGATCTACAGCTTAAATTTTGATAGAATAAGCTTTAGGGTTTTGAGGAATTATATCCGCAGATCTACTTTCTATCAAAGGTATTACTAGAGTATATATACATATATATCTGTGATGGTATATATTGCCAAAGACTAGTCACAGTAACACAAAGAGATACACATAGGGGTTGCTTGTTTGTTTAGGGTAAATAAAAGACAAAAGTAAATAAATCAGCGGAACTTTTATTACAGTATTATCAACATAATAGTTTAGTGTAGGTAATGTTAAGGCATGATAGCAACGCCAACTCCCAAATTCTCTGTGGTCCTTCCCCATAATATTAGCAGCATGATGATGACAGATGCCATAGTAATTATAATATAAATATCCTTTTGGTAATCCCATGTACAATTATCTTTATCTTCGGGTAATTTATAACCTGAAAGTAATATTATTTGTTGATTATATTATTGTTTACACATCACCAATAGCAGGTATCATCTACCTAACCTACCACTAACTATCTAACAAGGGGAAGTTAATAATGATCTTAGTTATGCACTTCACATGCATTGCATGTTTCATATAAAAAAATCCTAGTTTCTGTTGAACATATTATTTGGGGCTTATAATTCAATAATTTATGGTATAAATAGAAATAATAGTATATTCTTTTGTTGAGATTAGGTTGGGAATATGCTACATTGATGATATTTACGAACTCACTCTCATAAAACTAGAAACTTCAACATGGAACTCTGGTGAAATATCCTCATAATGATTTATTATATATGTATAGAGGATATTTATGCAATTACTCCTTTGTCTTCGCAAATACTCGGCTTTTTTAAGTTAAAAAGTCTTCATAACGAACGAACGAAATGTTTCTTCTTGTTATTTGTCCTACACAGAAATTTTCTTCCCTGCACATTTCACGTGATTGTTTATTCATAATAATCCGTTATTTAGACTAAATAATGACGGAATTTATCTTATTTGAGTACTTTTGATAAAATTCAAAAGAAATTAGTATTATTTACTACCTATACGTAGGTAAAATATATAACGACCGACCATAGACTAGCAAACTTATTATTACCAGTGGAAGATGAAAATATTTTTTTAATCATTTATAAATTCCCATTTTAGATACGTAATTTCAGTTATATAAACGTTTTATAGTTGTAAATGTTTAAGATCATAATTTTAATACGTGAATTCTCTATTAGTTCTTTCTTACGACATAAAAATGATAATAGAAAAACTTACCGGTAAAGTACGGTCTTTTATTTTTGGTGTTGTAACATTAATATCAAATTAGAATCAGCTAATGAATTGAATTGCATGAAATTAGTGACCATTTTACGAAAATTTATAGGAATTGCGTCAGATCTGCTGGGAATTCGGGAAATGAATTCCTTTCAGCAATATTGCGCAACTCTTCGTTTTTAACCCCGCAGGTGTTGCACGCGTCTATAGCCTATATGAACGCATCAAGAGTGTGGTATATACTATAACACCGTGACTTTTTATTCGTCTTAGAAACGCAGCCCACATAATGTACCCAATGAATAGGTACTAATTATTGAAAAAAAAAAATATTTTAAATATTTGTATCAATAAAAAAAAATGTAACACCCTGTTGAGCGCAGTCTTTCAATTTATTTAAAAAACCAATGATCAAAACATTTTTTTTTCTTAATGGTTAGTACCTAGTCATTGGGTACATTAATTGGGCTGCGTTTCTAAGACGAATACAAAGTCACGGTGTTTTTTCGTCGTACTACTTCCATGTTTTATGATGTTTTTTCTAAATAAAGCTGAGTAGGTATTTTGGCCATGATGCTTAAGACGAATTAAAAATAAAATTAAGAAAGGAAGAAACCGAATAGACTTTAAAAAAAAGATCTAATTATTCTCTATCCAAAGGTTTTCTAAAATCATAAGTCTATTTGAAACAAAATTGCATTAAGTATTTTAATAAATTCTTTCAAAGTAACATTTCAATAGAAGAGCTGGACGCGTGCATTTCGTCCCTCCATAAAATAAAAACCTCCCGGACGATGCTCCCAAAATCCACATTATCTGCGTGACCGCCACAGGTCACCGAACAAACTAGATACTGCAAACGAATTTTAAAACATTACACTACAATTAAAAATACTTGCTTTGAGGAAAAAAAAAACAACGATAAACTTATAGAGGTTAAAAAGGCACATATAGACAGTCTATATTCATTCATACACCAGGGACACAAAGAGAAGAATACCCTCATATCAAGTGAGACTGTATACATCTTGAAGATTTTAACAAGTTTTCTTAACTTTATCTTAGGAAAAGATCATGTGAGGTTGGATTTGCCGAGAATTTGAAAAATGAATTGCATTAGCAATATTGCTCGAGCGGCCTTTTTAGCCCCCTTCCTCCCTATCTTAAGAACTGGAGCTGGGCAAATTTTGTATTGCATAAATTGACAACAAAAACTGAAGTCACTATTTTATTAATTGGTTTGTGTTTGACCATAATCTCATAATTGTAAGCAATGATACAGCTGAAGGTGGTGAGAGAACTGGCTCTCAAGTGTCGATTTATCCTTATACAGATGAATTAAATCTTTTTAAGGACGATAGATCGGTAATATTCTAAGCCTTATCTTTACCAGAGCCGATTTAGGTGATATTTTTTAAATTATTAATTGCTTTCAACTCCAAGCGTGTCAATTTCTAGTTAGTTCTATACTCTGTGATCACATCCCGGCCACGTCATAAATCCTTGTCACGGCCACCATTCATACGACAATGGGTGTTTTATCTCCGGCTTTATATTTTGTCTGCCCGAGGGGGTGTGGGGGTTGGAGGGGTTCTGGGGGCGGTTATTTAGTTGCACTGTGAGATCATTTGGCTCACAATATAGTTAAGGAATTTGTCATTAAGTACTACTAGTATATAATAGTACATTATGATACATGTGTGCAAAGTTGGTAATTACAGACGAGGCGGTATTAAGTTTAGAGAGCCAAGAGTGTAATGATCAATACACACGCGTGTCATACGACGTTTTTCAACAAAATTGACAGGAAAAAAACAGTTTTGTATTTCTTTGACTAGATTTTTTGATAATAATCACGACCCACTAGTATTATGAATGTGAATGTTTAGATGTTTGAGACTTGATTGGGATGTTTGGTACACAGCAGAATCACAGATATAGATATACCATCTGTGGTCAAAATATTATAATCTCTACACTATGGGATCCTGGTGAAATTATACTGGAGAAACGGTGGAAACAAGTAATTAACGATTTCCAAATTTTCATGGATTAACCAAACAGAAATAAAATTATTTAAATGAACGTTACAGAGTTTTTTTATTTTTAAACAAAGTCCGGCAGTCACGTCCGTCTCGTGGCCGGGAGCCAAACTCACTCGACATATTCTGATGTAATTCATTCATAATTAGTGGGTAGTTTTTTATTTCTGCAATTATTGGCGGGAGGGCCAAGCATTTTTTTTTAAATTCAACAATAGGCTACTTTCCTGAAAAAAACTAATTAGTCCGTCATTTACATTATCATAAAATATTAGACACGTATTTTTTCTTTTGTCAATTAAACAAAAAAATACGAAGCTATCGTGTGTTGAAGTTCCGCGTGACGTCACGGTGTCGTACACTTTTTAGGAACAAGTGACGTCACGAGCCCCCAATCCCGAACTTAGTCGCGCTTTATCTTCGTCAATTGTTAAGGCGCGGACAGCTCACGATTTCAAACGACGAATGCACTCACACAACCTAGAATGTGGAATGACTGATGTGTGTGTACTTTTGGAAAATTGCATAGTATATGTAAGGAAATCAGAATAGATACGGATTTCTTAATGTATTGACATGTTGATACATAATATGAGACGATGAACAATTTTCAAAACAAAATATCATTGATATTAGACATATAATAATCTATCTATTTATTTTCATAACAGTATAAATTATTTAGGTCCTTACATATGAAATTAGCGTTTTGTCGTACTGACCACTTTGATCTCAAATATCTCCTCTTTGGTTAAGAATTCCAAATTCAAATTTATAAATTTTCCTCATTATTTTTTTCTTTGGCGTCGCTTATTACCGCACAATGGAAAACATGAAATATCGGTATATTTACGAGTACGAGTTCTGCCGTGGCACCAGTGCTGCAGAAACAGCTCGAAAGATTAATTATGTGTACGGCGCTGGTGTCGCAAAAGAAAGCACGGTACAGTATTACTCAACTTATATGGCGTGTCGTGAATCTTCGTTCGCACAGAAAAGAAAGTATGGCCCCGAAGATTAACGAAAGAATGCTTCAAACTTACAATCAACCTTAGATCACTACTATAAGGTTCATAATACACTGCAGCTGTTAGTTCTATCTCACTCGCAAGTCACGGCCCTCCGCACGGCGCGCGCTAACATGACGGCAGCTGTCGGCCAATAGCGTTTCCCGCACTTTGAAAATGTATTTTCTGCGCAGGTACATCGGTAAGCCATATTAATTCCCTGTACGTTTTTGGTTTCAACGTTTTCGTTCCGGAAAAGCCGACCTTCAGAACCAACCCCGTGGACGGCCGAAGACCAAAGTGGAAAATGAAGAATTAAAGGCTATTGTGGAAGCGGATCCATTATAAAGCACTTCAGAGATAGCTGCAGGCTTCGGGGTAAGTGATAAAACTGTATTAATCCACATGAAGCAAATCGGGAAAGTAAAAAAACTTGAACGATGGGTACCTCATGAATTGAGTGAATCGAACTTGCAAACACGCGTCAACTGCTGTGTTACTTTGCTCAACCGACTCAATAATGAAGGGATTTTAAATCGAATCATTACTTGTGATGAAAAGTGGATACTGTACGATAATCGGAAGCGCTCGTCGCAATGGCTGAACCTTGGAGACCCAGCCAAATCCTGCCTTAAACGAAAATTGACTCAGAAAAAGTTACTTTTGAGTGTTTGGTGGACTAGCGCCGTTGTCGTTCACTACAGGTTTCTAAAATCTGGCCAAACGATTACGGCAGATATCTATTGTCAGCAACTGCAAACCATGAAGAAAGAACTAGCTGCTAAACAACCGAGATTGGTCAATCGCTCTAGGCCACTGCTGCTTCACGACAACCCAAGACCACACACTGCACAACAAACAACCGCTAAGTTAGATGAGCTACAATTGGAATGTTTGTGACATCCACCGTACTCCCCGGACCTTGCTCCAACAGATTACCATTTTTTCCGGAATTTGGAAAACTTTTTACAAGGAAAAAAATTCAACTCCGATGCGGCAGTCCAAACCGCCTTCAAAGAGTTTATTAATTCTCGCCCCCATGGTTTTTTAGTAAAGGGATCAATAAACTACCTATGGGATGGCAAAAGTGCATAGATAACAACGGTGCATACTTTGATTTATTAAATATATTTTACAAAATAAAAATTGACTTTATATTCCTCCCGTACAAAACGCCAATTTCATATGTAATGACCTAATATATGTAACTTAAACTGTTCACCACTACTGAGCAAACTGCTCACAATTCGTATTGCACCCTCCGCTGAAATGTGCTCCCGGTTAAATATGATTGAAAATGACGTTTTGTTACAAAACGTGTAAAAAATTATTTTATAGATAAAAAGGTATATAAACCAAAGGAGATTGACCATATTTGGGCCCACTATTGTGTCATCGCGTGTCTCAATTAAATATGATTCAAAAATCAAGTCTTATTTTATTATGTTCATTCACAAAATATTAATATTTTTCTATCCCGAGGATTAAAAACAGCATTAATAATATATTCGCTTGAACTCCTTTACACCTGTAGGTACGCCTTCCGCACCACAGATATCTGAAATCGTACGCCATTCGAATCACAGTTTTATTAATATCGAATGTTGCCAGGTGTTAAATTAGGTTTGTCGTAGTTAAATACGGTCTATATAGCTTTTTCTGATGAATAACGCTAGTAATGATGAAACGAAATTACGAGAGTGATATTAGATAATATTCGTCGGTTAAAGGTAGCAGAAATGCCAAATACACATTTTATTTATAATTGTGTTTGATGACAATGATTATTTTCCAAACAGAATGTAATGTAAGAACCTATTACGATAATAGTATAGTTATAAAAAGTAACAAGTAACATAAAATAATTTCTTAAAAGTATTAATTTATTTTACGAAAAATAAAATCTTCTTAATTTTAAGTTTGGCAACCAAATCCATTTTATGAGTACTTATTTTTGCTACTGTCATGTTATATTATAAATAGGTAAGTTTGGCAACCGAATCTTTTTTATGAGGACTCATTTTTGCCAGTGTCGAGTTATATTATAAATAGGTAAGTTTGGCAACCAAATCTTTTTTACGAGGACTTATTTTTGCCAGTGTCGAGTTATATTTTGAATAGGTAAGTTTGGCTACCAAATCTTTTTTATGAGGACTTATTTTTGCCAGTGTCAAGTTATATTTTAGTTCTGGTCACTAAATAAATCATTTTCATATAGTCCGCACTATCAGTCACCGTCCGTAACAGATATATTTTAGTAAAATAGTTGTCATTGTACTAAAACTTCTCACGGACCTTTTGAGATAACTTGAAAAGTCACAATATACATAATTAATTTCACTGAACTTGTGTGCACATAGATTGATCTTTATTGGATAAAACACCACTGATAATATGCATTAACCTGAAATTACAGGAATTTATGGAAATAAAACGAAGACGCTATGTGACTTTGCAAGATCCCGCCAAAAAGTCTAGCATACCTACGTTTAATCTTTTGCAAAACATCACAATAAACACAAATTGTATTTTTTAGTGGCCTCCATTAAAAAACCTTAAGATTACCGACTTACTAATTCTAAACCATTGAATTACTAAAACAAACTATGTAAATAGCCATTTTTTGCATTTTATAATCTTAAATTCTGCATCAGAAAAAAGAAAAAAGCTCTTAAACCCGGGTCAGAAAATTAAAACTGTTTACTGATTATGAAAATATAGTATTTTTTCTACAAAATAAAAAATAAATCATTGTGACACAAACATTTTCGAAGTGGAATTCCCCTTAGAAAATGGTCATTCTCCTTTTTACATACCTACCGAAGAGATAGGATTACTAATAATCCATGATATAATCAAGTTTTAAAGCTGCCATATTTTATGTATGTGAGTTGCCGCGACTTTAAATTTAATTTCCCATTAGAGGGAATAGGGGGACATTGATACAACCGTTATATATTTTTTACTGAACGCAGCCAAATCTTCGCCGATACACACATACGTAGGCATCAGTACCCCGAGTGTAAAGTTTGCAAAGAATTGACGTAACTATCGCGTTTACGTAATTCTATGAGAACTTGTATTGTACTATCTTAGCAAGCTTTACAGAATCACGGCCGCTTTCAGCCAGCGGTTTGTGCTCGACGTCTGAAGACACGTTTCGGACAATCATTGGTAAAAATAATCCTCACCTTCGGGTGTAATTTAACCTTAGGATTTTGGTGTAAACAGATACATTTAACGTTAAATGGCAAGGAAATATAATATTTTAATAAGTTCTTGGTAATTTTCTGTGATGTTTTTTTTTACATAATATGACGGTATGGGGAAGATTGATAGTACATACATACATATTAGAGATATCAACGTGTATAGCGTATTGACATTTCGTAGAGTACCATTAAATCTCTATTCATAAGTAATCATAACAAACATCATCATCATCAGCACATAATCACTGCTGAGTGAAATAAGAATAAAGGTAACAGGAATACTACTGAAAAGAATGGACAGATATTCCACCATGCATGGCCACTGCAAATTGGTGGAGATAGGCTAGTGTTCAACTTCGTTGGAGTTTCCAAGCCGCCTAAGAGATCTCCAACTAGCATAACGACTTACACAATTTAGTGATAGCCGAGAACAACGGCTTTACGTGTGTAGAGGTTTCATACCCTACAGAAAAATAATAATTTAAACTTTATTTGACAAAGCTTTTTGTTTTGTCACTCTATCGATTTTTCCACGTCATTTTGTACATAATTTTTTGTAATAGTAATTAATTAGTAAATTTCCTTCAACCCTCTACCTATGAGTTTTCTTTAAAGTCTTCAGATGAGACCATAGGTAGACCGCACGCATAAAAAAGAACCTCGATTCTACGAGATCTGGCGACCGTGAATATGGAGCGTGCAAAGACGGAACGGAAGGTAGACCGCATGTATAAAAAAGAACCTCGATTCTACGAGAACGTGCCTCCTAAAGCACGGAAAATGCTCGAGTTGAAATACCACTAGACGGTCACCCATCCGGATACCGTCCACATCAGCAATTGCTTATCTTTGTCGATCGATTAAGAACGGCTAATCAAGTTAGGTACACTACAAGCGCATCAACGAGCCTAAAAACATTAATGAGAAACACTGCTTTTAGGAGATAAGCGCTTGGCAAAGATTCCGTGCTACTGATGTATTAAATTCAGAAAAATCTAGAAATCTTGACTGAATTTTATTCTGTATCTGCCCGAATAGTAAACTGCTTTGCATTACTGATACAATACCATCGTGTATAGACATGCCACGTGTATGTCTGGGAGAAGGCAGTTCATATAAAATCGAACCAACTCATGTTTCATTTTATGATTCCAGAAATTGTCATCCCTTTCAATGACTTCTAATTTTAACTTTTGGGTTTGTCCACTCCAAATCGAAAAAATACGGGTTGAAGATTGTAAATCATATTTGTGTTGACTATATAATTAAAAGTAGTAGGTGGTAGAAAGTCAACTAACTACATAATAAAATGTATATGTCCCAAGTTTGTCCTGAAATAGCTAACAACGTTGTCACCATTGAATAGCGTAATAATTCAATGGTTGTCACTGAAAAAGAATGTATGTGTGACGTAATAAAGGTGAAATTTTTCGTCTTCAGATATAATAAGGTAATGAAATATCCATAGATATAAGATTCTTGGGATTAGTTGATTTATCTTCATGTTTGTTTTTGTTGTATGTATACTATGGTTATGCGGCTATCGCCAAGACGTTCGACCAAGGACGCTTGCACTCAGGGCATACGAATATGTGTTCTATTGCTATCTGTATAGAGCAATACTCAAATGCTTATAAAAAAAATCGACACAAAGCGTCCGGTACCAACCATGCAGGTCGAGCGTTGCCCGACGACTAAAGAACAACCGCGTAAGCTATTGCTACATTTAGACAGCGTGGAATAGGGTTGAAAATTGTAAATCATATTTGTGTTGACAATATGACTAGTTGCCGCTTGGATATTTATTTTTGCGTTTTCTTTAGATTATACAGAAAATACTCATTAAATTTAATAATTATCCGGTTAACATTTCAATATAATGCAGTATCTAACATATTCTCAAAAAAAAATTAGTTGTTGTCGCTGAAAATACAGAGAATTACGACGCCAAAGTTTATTTTTATGCACTAGTTTACGATTTTTTTGTGGGGAATACAAAGCACTTTTCAATATTCTATTCGGTTAACATTTTTCTTCAGGCCCTTGTCTGTCCACATTATTTTTTGTGTGAGGTATTTTCATTGGGTTGCGTCATACTCGCGTCTCAAAGAAACCCATTTTTGTGAAATTGAGCTTAGTCCCCGTCTTAATGATTTGGTAAAGCAAAAAATACGTGTCCAATATTTTTTGATAATCTAACTGACGTACTAATTAGAATTATTATATTTTTACCCAGGCAACATCCAATGTCACCCATATTAAGAAATGGAATATGGGTGACATCAAGGTGGATACAATACAACTACAAGTTTACTAATACAATTAAAATAATTATGTAATCATATGTTGTAAAGTACCTTTACCAGAACCTGTACCAGAAGCACGCAACAAGAGAGACACAAAGAAATATGCATACTCTGCAATATATATCCTGTAGAAAACCGATAGGCAAGCAATTTTCCTTCAATGGTCGAGTTTCGTGAGTTTCGCCTTAATTAACTCCTGGCTCGGCGGTCTATTGAGTCGAGGGGGTCAAGCTGGTACTTAACGGTTCCTGTGATAGCAGCAGCAGTATTGCATTCACGACCGGACTTATAATTTATAAAGTTGCAGCATCTATCCAGGCGTGAAGTATCGCTTGACCTTAAGGCACTTGTTCGAGCGCCGGCGCTGACGACGGGCGATTACTCGCGCCACTCGCTCGCGGCGGCAGAAAATGACTGCTAGTTGGTCTCTCAGCGTGAATCCTGACCGCCAAGCGAGCATCGCTGAGCGAGAATTATTTTTGATAGCTCTTATCGCTCAGTGACAAACTAGTGGAACGAGTCCCCGCCGGCAGTGTGAACAGTCAGCGATCAACTATTAAGAGGACTCAATTCGTGATACTTTTTATACAAAACCCCTGTACTTATTATGTCGTTGTTAAACATTTTTCGTTAGATGTTTTGAACAAATTAGTATCTTGTGCACTATATCTAGCCGTGTATCTAGGCGTAATTTAAAAAAAGTGTGAAACAAATGCAGTCAAAGCCTCCGAAGAACAGCGTTTTTGCCTGAACTTTGGCCATATCTAATGTACCTATAAATTGTAAAAATAAAGAAAACATTTATATACCAGGCTTGCAAATGTATTGGAGATTCTAAATAACTAACTTTTTTTTCACAAACTTGTAAGATTTTTTCACAAGAAGTACACGCCTGGAACAAGTTTTATGAATTCGAAATCATGAATGACGACCTAGCGAAGCGGCCGCGAGTGATCAGCGGAATATACCAACTGATAACCGACGGCTCTGATGCTGTCTCTCTTTTTTCGCAGTCAAACATTACGTTGGATGAAAAAACAAGCTTTTAGACTATGCTTGCGTTGAAGTTGCGCCGGCCACAGAGGGCCACCTTAATATATGCATCTCTTTTGTTTACACGGAATTTATTCATGAACGAGAAAATAGCCGATAGTTACTCGTTTACTCGACGGCGGTGGGACAACTGCCTTAGTCTAGTAACTTAAAATTATACACACAGTTCCTACGTACGTAGTTTCATTTATTGACGTACCTTCGTATCCAGACGAGATAACGAAGTCATAGAGGAAGGGATTTTCGAAATTCTACCCCTAAGGGGACGTGAAAGTAGAGGGTCGTGGGTGAAACTTCAGAGCTGGAAGATAGTTTAACATAAAACTGGCCAGAACTTCTACATTCAACCCGTGCTATGACGTAGCACGTAGTTAGAAGCTCGTAGATCGTAGTTAGTAGCTCGTAGCTCGTAGCTCGTACCATTTATAGTTGTTCGTTTCATAAAAACTGAAATTCCTTGCAGATACATAAACCGTCTGGTAGCCCACGTCTATTAATGTCAAAACTTCAGCGTTGTTTAACATTAACTTTGTGATGAGTTTTATTTTATATTTCTTTTGAGCTCGTAGCACTCTCGTAGCACGTCTCGTAGAGCTATGGAAGATACGTTTGTTTTTATACAAACAATAAGGAGAAGAAAATTTCTTGTGTGGAAAAAATTACGTTTTGAGATTTTTAGGAGACTATCTTAAACTTTTGGAAATATCGACATGCAATCACAAATTTGTAAAAAAATATACCGTCAGAAAAAATATTTTCTATCCTTCAACATTAGGTTAGGCTTTATTTAATGTCTCAAATTTTCATAATGCAGCTAAGCTAGACGCTTATTACCACTGATTACCATTTTTAAATGTCACCTAGATTCGTCTGCTAAATTATATTTACTGTGTTGTTTGAAAAAGTAATAATTTTCATACGTTTTGAGTATAATAATTTCATAATTTTTAGGGTTCCGAACCCGTAGGATGCAAACGGGACTATTACTAAGACTCCGCTGTCCGTCCGTCTGTCTGTGAGTGGCATTTATCTCATGAACGGTAATAGGTAGACAGCTGACATTTTAGCAAAGTTGTGTTAGTTAAGGTAAGTAAACATATGATGTGACCAAAGGTAAATAAATAAATAAATTATTAAAATTAAAAAAAAAAAAAGGTGGTAAGCTCATAAAGCTTCGAAAAACATGTCTCAGAGTAAATGAAAATAATAAGAAAAACGTAATAATCATGGTATTTTCCAAATTAAGTTAAATAAATGTCAGTTACAGAAAATAGCACTGGAATCTAACTCTTAATCCATTAAGCAAAGAACACATAACTTAATTATTTAATTCATAGCGAGGCGGTTGTCATGTGTGTGTCTAATCTAGCCGTGAGGGGAATCAATTCTGATAATTTATGGATCATCTGTACAGTCTGACCTGAAGTTCCACTTTGCATAGATTAGTTATGACCGTAATGTTAGGATATTTTAGAAATATATATGTCGGAGAGTTAGATCGTTGGTCGGACTCAGTTGGATTATGATATTATCGTGGTACAAGGGTTGGGTGAAATAGTAGCAACACTTATTTGATTTTAACGTAAATAACAGACTTAATGAGGGTATGCGTAATATTAAGAACATTGATTTGACTATAACGTGAATAACAGAGTTAATAAGGGGATGCGTATTGCTTTTGGGATAGTTAGTTTATCACAAGCGCTCGAGCTGTACACATCTCAGTGCAATCATTGTTACACCCGGTTCTGAAGTCTATAATTATTCAGGATTGTACATGTGTGAAGTGAAGTGAAGTGATTATTTAACTGTAATAATACGACAATAAATACATTGGGCCCGTGAGGAGTTTGTTCCTCTCCACATACGGGACTTTTACGAAGCGATGGTATAACGTTGTTTTATTTCTTGCACTGCGCCCACCGAATCCCGATACCACTGAACCTTAATCGTGGTGTTTGAATCGCTTGGCTGTCGCTGTATCCGAGATATATTTCATATTTACCTTCGAGTCTACCACACCATCGTGGGTACTGGCTACGGCAAGAACATCTGCCATCCGACCGTAATGTTTCTGCACCTGCGTTGGATCCTGTCTTCACCTTCATGCCACGTACTCGACAATCGAAAACCGAAACACCCTTTGTGATATTCCTTTGTAATATTAGTATATTTTATTATGACAAATGCATTTTTATTTCAAAAATTAGAACTCGATTCTCAAGAATTTTTATTGCAAGTTTTTTAGTGTGTAATGGTTGTCCACGCATGGGATGCGGAGACAAGCAGTGGCGAGGAGGGGGCGGACGGTACGTATCCGATATCGACACTGTAGCAACGAGCGGCTTCCACGACGCCCGAATCCGATTTTACCTATGTCATAAACTTCTCGAAATCAGTTTAATAAACCCTAATATACCTACAGTCCGCTTATTATTTGAAGTCTTCATCATAAGCAAACATTGGTCCTTCGAGCCGGATAAGTGAGAAGATCAAAATCCGATGATAGATCAGTGGTATTGACGTTGAATGCTAAGACAAATATCCCGGGTTCCCTATTAGTTTTAGCTTTCGGTGAAGGAAAACTTCGTGAGGAAACCATAGCATGGTGGTACTTTGTATTACCCGCCTGGCTGGACATCACCCTCAAGTTGAAAATCGGTCGCCAATCACCTATCGGTGAAAGCTGATCTTTACAGCCAGTTTCTTCTAGGCTTGGTGTGATTACCACCTTCGGCCGCATCATCACGGACCATGGTGAGATTGTGGTCAATCATAGGCCTATACAAAGCAAAAAAAGGTGACCTAGAAGACCTCTTTAACTCCCTTTTTTAAGAAACAGAGCGAAATAAAGTAAACGTTATTTACTAGAAAAGAGTTTATTGAAATTTAGCACTTGTTAACAAGTAAACTGGTACATAATTGGATAAAGGGTGTTAAACAGCTAAGGACTGTCGCATCTGTACATGTTACATAGCATGTGTGGCCGCATGCACTTGACGCGTCATCAATTCACTGCGTCACCATTCCGACGAACACACAGTATGTAAGCTAGCATAGTTAACAGTAATGTAAGTCACTTAATTGTGACAGTCGTAATGCCTGTTGCAGGCCTCGTATGCATCTTGAAAACTCCACCAGTAGGTTTACCACTAGCCTACCTCCATCAATCCGCAGTGATCCGGATTGATCGTCACAGAAAGAACAGGTTCTTTGTTAGTAGAGTCCATACCGTCCACAGTTCTGAATACCCCCACTGTTCTAACATGCACTGTGTCCCACCGAGGGTCACGCCTCGACGGAGGGCTGAATGTACGTCGACTCGACACTTTCTCCACTACTATAATTGATTCGGGGAGTGTGTGCGACCGATGTGTTCGACAATTATTTATTTTTATTGCATCAATATTTCTGCGTCGAATAATATCCAATAAAAGTTTTGTAGCCAAGTGAATTTACACCGTAATGCTATCCAAATACTCATGAGTCTCCGTGACGCCTTTTAATTTAGATTTTTATATAGTTTTTATACGTGTTTTGACCACTATCTCACCATGGTAAGTGATGATGTGGCCGAAGGTGGTGCACACACGAAGCCTAGAAGGAACTGGCTCTCAAGTGCAGCTGTCGGAACATACCAATATGTGCTTGGCGGCAGATGTTCATAGTGAGCCCACCAGGGCTACCATTTGACGTCCCTACAACTAAGCCATCGCCTTAGGTCAGGGCTTGTTTCATGTCCAACAGTGAATAGAGAACACAACGTAATTGTTAGGTTTTAGTATAATATAATTCCCTTTCTAAAAAAACTAATTTTGTTGTAGTAAAAATGTTTGTATGTCATCACTGGTGATGACATACGGGACAGAGAACCTAAATATATTCTCTGTCTGTCCCGTAAGGGCCTAAATGTAAGCAATTTTTGTAATTAAGATTTCTTCAGGGTCGGCAACGCGCGAGTGATGCCCCTGGTGTTGCAAGCGTCCATAGGCTACGGTAACTGCTTACCATCAGGCAGGCCGTATGCTTGTTTGCCACCTTAGTGGTATAAAAAAAAAAAATTTAAGTTCAATATTTGAATGAAAAGTGTGTGGCGCTTCTCATTTTGTAATTTACGATATTTCTTCATGATAATGATAATGCTTAGAAATTCTATTGGGCTACAAGGAAAAGCGCCCCACGCTTTTCATTCAAATATTGAACTTAATTACAAAAATTGCTTACATTTAGGCTCTTACGGGATAGACAGAGAATATATTTAGGTTCAATTTTATAATTGTTTAACACTTTTTAGTGCAGGGCTTTTTAAAGCGTGTTTTTTTTAGTTTTTTTAAACTGTAATTTATTTTTTATTTTTTAGTCAACATAAATTATTCATACCATTTTATTATGTTACTTATACCATATTTTCACCCAATATAACTTTCTTTCACATTTATAATAAGTATTTAGCTTCAGTGCCTACTCTTTGACTCCACCAACAGACTCAAATTCAAATTCAAATTCAAAATCATTTATTCAAATAGACCTTCGCAGGCACTTATGAAAAGTCTGACTCTAATACTCTAATACCGGTTCGGAAGGTTGCATTTGCTGAGAAGAGCCGGCAATAAACTCAGCAATTACTCTTTTCAAAACAAGCTTAGATTCATTACATAATATTTACATTCTAATCGCACTGACAACAATTGCGTGCCCCGGCGCGGCCGCAAAACTACAAAGTAGACTGAATCTATATTTAATAAGCAAAATAAATAAATGGCAAACTTAAGCAGACCAACCCCCGACTCAGAAAACCATATTTGGCTAAAATGCGCATAATACGATTCCAATACGCCCAAACACGGCTAGAATACGATGCTCCGCTATGGGGTTCCAGTGCCAACCCTCCCACTCCATCATCAGACCCTGAAAACCATATATGGTCAAAGTTCATCTTACGACATTTCCAACAACCCCAAACACGGCTAGGATACGTTGCTCCGTTATGGAGTTCCAGTGCCTACCTTCCGGATCCATCATCAGATCAGCTCGATGGTACCAAATTATTGTATTGTCATCGGTACTTGATAAGTGTGCAAAATTTCAGTTTAATCTGACGTCTGGAAGTCGATGAAAATTACGTTCGAAGATTCCTTTACATACATTCATACATACATACATACATACATACATACATACATACATACATACATACATACATACATACATACATACATACATACAGGTGAAGCTAATAAAAGCGTGTTAAAAAAGGGAGGAACTGTAAGATCGAAACAGTATAGCAACTAGTTTCTGATTTATTAATATAAAAAAAAATCCCCTTCCCATTAGCAAAAGTTTTTTTGGGCTGATATTTTCAATTTCACGTAGAGCCTATGAATGGCTTTCGAAATGCTTTAATAATTATGGATAAGCGTGTACTCAAACCAATCACAATCTCACCACGTAATGGCCAAAGATTACCCCCAGGCATTGAGGCATGAGGTTCTTCAAGAAAGGTTCATATTTTTGCAGGGTCAGCAACACGCGAGTGCTACTCCAGATTTTTAAGCTACAGTAAACAGCTTGCCATCAGATGGGCCAACGCTTATTTGTAACCTTTGTAGTACTTATAATGATGTAACCTTATATTAACCTTATGCGGTGGTAAACTCAACTGTGTGTACCAAATTAATAAAACTAATTTTGTTGTAGTAAAAATGTTTGTATGTCATCACTGGTGATGACATACGGGACAGAGACGTGGTCTTTTACTGCTGGCCGCATAAATAAGCTTAGAGTCACTCAGCGAGCTATGGAACGAGCTATGCTCGGAATTTCTCTACGTGACAGGGTCCGTAATGAGGACATTCGTAGGAGAGCGAAAACGACGGACATAGCTCGTCGTTAGTAAGCTGAAGTGGCAATGGGCAGGCCACATCGCTCGAAGAGCCGATAACCGATGGGGAAGAAAGGTTCTCGAGTGGCGACCACGTATTGGAAAGCGCCGAGCGGGACGACCTCCCACCAGGTGGAGCGACGACCTGGTCAGAGTCGCTGGGCGCCGCTGGATGCAAGCGGCCCAGAACCGTTCGATGTGGAAATCAATGGGGGAGGCCTATGTTCAGCAGTGGACATCCATGGGCTGATATGATGAAAAATTTTTGTAATGTAATTTAATACTAAAGTTCACAAAGGAAAAGTAATACATATTTAATTTCTACCAGTTACACAAAAAAGTAGGATGGCCGGCATATTTAAAGCTAACACCAAAAAGGGACAAAAATAAAAACTCATAATTGAAAGTAAAGATAAGGAAGTGAAGCGGCGTCTTATCACATCTGCGCCATCTGGCGGACGGGACCGGTGACTAACGAGTGAAAAGTTCTCATACTATTTACATTTCTCCAGAGTTCCGCGGAAGGGGAAAATATGTATTACTGCTGAGATAAATTAAAATGTTTCGTTTTAGACTAGTAATTTTTAGGGTTCCTTCCTAAAAAGGCAAAGAAGGAACTCTGATGATGCGATTCCGTCAGTCCGTCTGACTGTCTATCTGTTACAGTCGCATAATACAGCAACTACTAATGCTGTTGATTTGAAATTAGGAAATTTTAAATTTTGCTAACCAAACCATATTAAATATGATTATTTATGTTTTTTTAATATAATTGTATTTTCTTTGCAAAAGGCTTACCATCAGCCGGGCCGTATGCTTGTTTGCTACCTTAGTGGTATAAAAAAAGGGAGGAACTGTAAGATCGAAACAGTATAGCAATTAGTTTATACGTATAATAATTTATTTTAAATAACTATAAGTTTGAAATGCTATGAATGGCTTTATTTATTTAATACTCAATCTGGTTTTATTTATTTTTAAGGAAAGTAGTTTCTGATTTATGATTGAAAAAATATAAAAAAATTCCCCTTCTCATTAGCAAAAGTTTTTTTGGGCTGATTTTCAATTTCACGTAGAGCCTATGAATGGCTTTCGAAATGCGTGTACTCAAACCAATCACAATCTCACCACGTAATGGCCAAAGATTACCCCCAGGCATTGAGGCATGAGGTTCTTCAAGAAAGGTTCATATTTTTGCAGGGTCAGCAACACGCGAGTGCTACTCCAGGTTTTTAAGCTACAGTAAACAGCTTGCCATCAGATGGGCCAACGCTTATTTGTAACCTTTGTAGTACTTATAATGATGTAACCTTATATTAACCTTAACCTTATGCGGTGGTAAATTCAACTGTATGTACCAAATTAACGTTCATAGGTGCTTTACCAGGGCTTAAACTGAATAAATGTCTTTTTGATTTGATTTGACTATGAAATGTAGTATGTATAGAAAATCTTGAAGAGAGCGTTGCCAAAAAATATTGTTTATATTTTTATTTGTTAATTAACGTTGCCGAGTTTCTTGCCGGATCTTCTAAATTCTAATTCGGAATTTGAGAACTGCTAACTACACTTCCAAATAAAAACAATATAGATAAATAATAAAAATGTATCCTTATCTCAGATAGCCGATATATAAAGGCAGG